>CM034155.1:362854834-363272334 GCA_019776745.2 Taxus chinensis
ATTAATTAATCACACCATGGCCCCATTGTTAATTATTCACCTTCACATTATTAATTAATTTAATTATTTTAATTAAATTAATTTCACCCTCACACCTCTGCCTCACCAAGACACCTCACCCTAGACCCATTCTAGGGGAATTTAACTCATTGTGACTGATTCATCACCCTCAACACTGAGTCATCATTGAGTTATAACTCCTAGTGTTGAGTCACTAACTTGACCTAACTAACTAAGACTTCTTCCTAAACCTAACTGGACCTTTTCTAAGTTCTTCCTTCCTTCTCTCACGTGAACTCCACTTTCCTAAGCGGACTCATTGATAAAGCACGCCAAATCTAGGAAGATCTACCTATTTTGGTAAACCTATGCTTTCATGCCTTAACCGGCACTAGTTATTCCTCAACCAACGTCGGTCACCTAGCTATCATCATCTCCTTTATATACAACTTTGCAACCTTTTACCTAGGTTGGTCATTTTTCAGTTTGGAGATTTCTATTACATTCAAGCACAAATCAGAGACTTCTCAGCATCTAAACACCAAGATATGCTCAACCACAAGCCCAAGAAAGCATATGGTGCTCTTCCCTAGACATTAGAATATTCATAGGAACACTCTAGGAGTATTGTCGCAACACTTACCACAAAATTTCTTCATGGATCAACTACCACTTCTCTTCACCTACTAGACCTACAAATACAAGTAAGAATACATGATTTTCATCATTCTGTACTTGTTTAAAATGTATGTTCATTATACTTTTCATTATATCTCATTTCTTACTATATTCCTTTATCTCCACCTTCTTACCAATCTACCCACCTAACCACCCACGGCCTTCTGGCTCTCCGTACCTTCCATCTAGGAATTCCTGAGTCTTCTTGGCATTATTACGAACCCAACCAATCACCCTTCATTCTCTGTGCAATCATAGATAATTTCAAAGCTGCTTTTATTCAATTACCACCAAATTTTCCCTACCAACGCCGGTCACCTTAACCATCATCGGTCTCCCCTCTTTACCGGCATCGGTCCCTCAGACCAACATCGGTCATTGTGTCTCCTGTTAACCTTTATCAAACTACCTCCAACATCACCTAAAATTTACCTAGACCATACTAGATACCCTTGTGACCTCACCTAATATCCCTGTGACCTTTTCCAACTAAAAACATACCTTTCCTAATGCTAGATTAGTTTAGATTTCAATAGTTTTCTTAATCTAGTGTGTTGTTAATGTTTTGAGATACCTAAATCAAAGTGTTAGCAATAGGACCTTTATTTCTTGTATTTACTTTCATTAATTTGATAAAGAAGTGGATTGATAGCCATATAGGAAGTATCACACTTCCTAGAACTAGCAACTACTAGGCAATCCACTGTCATTTGATATTTAAAATCATCTGGCGGTCTTGTTTTGCTTCTTATATAGGTCGTTTCTCCTATCCAAATGGAAGCTCTCACATTCAGTCTGATCAACTTCTACAATGCGTGCATACTATCTAAATAACCATGGGTATTCTTCCTTGGCTGTTACCTTATCTGTTTGATCGCATACTTTGAGATGAAACATTTTGGCACACCCGGTGGGACCCATTTTTGGGTTTCCTTTTCATTGTTAATTTTATAGGGTGCATTTTGAGTGTTTATTTATTTTTGGAAAAAATCACATTAAAATTTCTCCCTTAAAATCTTCTCTTTCATTCTATTGTCTAAAAGAAACTATTATTTTGGTTCTCTAAATAGAACAAGTCTTGCTTTCTACTATATTGTATTTAGTGAAAGAGCATTCCTCTTCTTATTCTCTATTTGCTACATTGAACTTAATTGTGGATTTGGGTTTAAAATATTTGCATTTAATTTTGGTATGTCGCATTGTAGCTCACATTAAAACTTTGGGCAACCTATACGTTGGAATTTAGTACCAGCTGATGGTTGACGAATTGAATTGTAGCTTACACTCTATAGATCTCCTTCTCTATACCAACCCACTAAAAATAAATTACTCATTTTACTAAACAACATCTTACCTGGAAGGAGTTATCAATGTTCACACGATCAGAGGATTGATATTGGGCTCCAAGTTAGTTTCTCTGTCCAGTTATTATCTTAGAGAAAGGACCTCCCTCGCCAACATACCTGAAACTATCCTTAGTTGTTGGATTTTCATAGGGCACCTTTTTCAAACCAAAAATTCTATTCTATTCACACGTCAGTACTAAATGGCATAAGCCAGAACATAAAATCTACCACATAAGATTTCATGTTTGCTATCTTTTGTTTGATTTGTGTTTTGAGGTGTGAGTTTTTTTTCTTCATTATTCTCTTCCTTCACACTCCATAATCATAGTTGCTGTATTCCATCTCTTTCTGTGTGTGCTAGGATCAACCATTACCATACTCTGATTTCTAGATTGGTATTTCATTTGATCTAAATCACAAAATTCATTTCTTTTTTTCTTTTCACAAATTTCACAGTGACCAGTGTTGGTCCAGCAACCATCATCAATTTACATCTCATTGTCATTGGTTTACTGACCATTATCAGTTTCCTACCATTTTGGTCAGTTTAACCAAAATTACATTTATCACATTTCTATGTCCTTGATATCACCGTCAAAGGTCAGATCTGTTTCATTTTCGTCACTTATAATCAAGTTTACAAATCCTTTTATTTTTCCATAGTAACTGGTAGCGGTTAGCTAACCGGTATCGGTTACCTCCTAGCACCGACATCGGTTACCCCAACCGGCGTCAATCTCTATGTTTTAATTCTTTAATTAAAACAACAACCATTTTTCACCTTCCATAACCATTTTTTCTCCATTTCTTCTATGTTCATGTGTTATTTGTAGAGCTCAGACTACCAAGCCTACCATTACTCACATGGTTTTGACTCATAGCCAAGCTAATGCTCTTGTATTCCACGCTATCCTTTAGAAGCTCCTACCTAGGCCATCACCACCTTCTCTTCTATCACCTATGGATCCCAGTCAACCTATTACCATCACCATTAGTGACGAGGAGTTCACAAAAATCCTTTATCAAAACCTCGTTACTTTACAGTATTACTTATCCCATTCATCCACTCATGACTCATCTGGGCATCTTATCTACGACATGCTTGTATACATCCCACCTACACTTGCATCCACTTCTACCTCCGCCACTACCAGCATTTCCCTGGATGCTTCCACCTTACCATCTGTTGTACCTACTACCTCTATCATGTCTTCCACTTCCCATATACCTATTGCATCCCAGCCACCTTTGGTGTCGGTAGCCCACACTCCCTTCCAAAACCTCATTCTCTCTATCCCTCAGTCTCTTCCACCAATCACTACTAGGGTTTTTACATCCACCCCACCTAGGTATACTTATTACCAAAAACCACCTATTTCCTCTACTTCTTACTCTGGGTACTTCCCCTCCACCTCCATTCCCTCTCATATCCCTTCATCACAATTTTCATATGTGGCACCACCACACACTGGGATGTTGTTTACATTATACCAACCTTATTTACCCCCTCATACCTCATGATGTGCCTCATCATCACAACCCACCAATGACCTAATCAAAATGATGATGGACAAGATATAGACGTTGGAAGCATTTGTCTCAGGCTCACGTAATTCTAACATATGATGAGATATGCAAAGATCCCATTCACCCATCCATTAATATTCACCTATACCCTGCACATTGGGAAATTCCAAAGTTTAACCAATTCAATAGCAAAGAATATCTGCAACAACACTTGTGGTATTTTAAGCATGTTTGCTACCTGATCGCTCATGATGATGTGTTGCTCCTACGGACATTTCCAATGTCATTGAGGGGACCTACTTTGGATTGGTATAGTTATTTACCTAGACATTCTATCCTCTCATTTAACCAAGTTTCTCAAGCTTTTCTTGACCACTTTTTAATCAATATTGTCAAGAAATTCACCATGACTAACTTGTATGCCACATGCCAGTATGAAGACAAATCTATTGCAGATTTTGTCACTCGATGGCGTGGCTTGATTAACCAACTCACATTCCAATTACCTCGGATAGATTTAATATAATTGTTTACAGGGATTGTAATAGACATATATCACTAATTCTCTAGGTCCAAACCTTCCGCACTTCTGATGAAGCATTTACTATGGCCCAGAAGTTGGAAATCCATGCCATTGAATAAAAAAGATGAAATTGCGTAACAAAAACACTACATTCAGATCCAATGATACTTCTTCTTCTTCCAAACCCCAAAACACCTATTCTAAAACCAAGGGGTATAGCAACGCAGTCATTTTAAAATCCGGTCCGTCTTATCCATCCAACCAATCAAAACCTTCATCTAACCTCTCCCTCGTCCAGACCTTTCAATTTAGGAGGGAGCAACGAAAGTATACCCCCATAGGAGATCCCTACTCTGTTGTTTTAGAAAAACTCTTAAAAGATGGAGCTATTACCCTTCCACCCGTCAAACCACATACTGGTTTTGACCCTTCTCACCCTTTGCCTACATGCTACAATGAATATGATTACTTTAATTACCATCGTGTTTGAGGTCACAGTGATGGTAACTGTATCACTTTCAAAAATATTGTCCATGAAATGTTAGATAAAGGGGATCTTTTCTTGGACAATCCTAATGCACCAACTAACCAAAACCTTCATATTTTCTAGAATCCATTCCCAAATCATACCCCGTCATCCAACCAAACCAATTATTCCTTAGAAATGACAGTAATAGCCACGATGTTCACGTCGTTTTTTACATCCTACCAGCTTCTTCTACATAGATTCCATCTACTTCTTCTACTGAGGAAATTCTTGCATGAATTTCATCCATGGAGGAGTCCCCTTTGTTTTCTCCTCTACCCAAGGAGGATTCTACTATACATATCGATATAATTGTCCCATCCACTCCCATACCTGATGAGAAACCCATAGTACTCACTCTCCTGCCTATGGAAGAGTTTGTTCTACCTCCTCCTTTATCACAAGAAGACCTTGTCTCATCCACCTTGCCTCCTTCCCAAGACATGGGAAACCCATTGGTAGTGTCCCTTTCGTTCAAAGATACTTCTCCACCAGATTTTAAAGACCTGGTTGATTTTCTCTCATCTCTTTTACCTATAAAATCAAAAGCTAATCACTTCCCTGTTTAACAGACACCATATTTATTTACAAGAATCACCATGAAATCAACATTGGTTCCTTATACTACCACATCATTCTCACGTTTGGCAAAGTGCTTAGATTATGTTGATTATTCCATACTTTGGGGGTGCCTCTGAATGCATGTTTCAACTCAAATGTAGATGTCATCTAATGATACTTCTACCATTTACCCCAAAGTGTTTGAACTGATGAAATCCGTCACACCTAAGGTAGTCATGGTGACAGCTTCCACATCACCTTCACCCACACCTACACCTCTACCATTAGTTCTACAACCACTTGTGTCTAAACCACTTACTCCTTCGCCTATAGCCAAAGTTGTTTGTACCTTAGGATTCATGTTGACACCAAGTTTATTCCATCCTCCTATTAAAATTGATCTAACAACCACTTCCCAAGCCATCATCAAAACCATTCCCCTACCTAAGAGGAGAACCCAACCTCTCAAAGCCCATACACCAGCATCGCCTACTACTCCTTTGTCACCTTTTCCACTTCCATCTATACTAGGTCTATACCCTTCAAACTTTGTCATGTAACCCCCTATTCAAAGAAGGCTAAGAGCATGTCATCCCACTTCATCATCATAGGTACATGTCTCTTCTTAACTACCTATGTGACCCATACCTTCACCAAGGTCCTTTCCACCTCCCATGACAACACACTTGCCAATGCCCCCATTATTACCTGCATTGATCCCCTCCATTTTTCCTCCCTCTACAGTCTTTACCGCACCTCCATTATCACCTTGGTTAACTCGTCCCCTTCCACCATCTGTCTTCCCTTCTTCATCACGCCCTTCCTCTGTGCCTCTACCCAAGAATTCCTAACCAAAATCCAATACACTCCTACCCTCCAAAAGGGGAGGAAAACCTACGTTACCTCCCACAATCATCTCACTAGCTACGTCATTACCCAAGAAGGTACAACTGAAAACAAAAACTACCTCATCCACCAAACGAGAAGCCAAATTTTCTCCCCCACCTATGTCTCCATCCAAAACTACCCTCCTCTCGCATTGTGATCCATTGGCAAGATCTTATGCCAACATCCCAACTAACCTTTTGGAAACCTTTATCATTACATTTCCCCCGCTTAGACCTTATGACCCATTAAAACCTAAACTAGAAGGGTTTAATGATTCTAAAATTTGTGCCTACCATCGTGTGTCAGGACATGACATAGAAAATTGTAAGGCTCTTAAGAATGCTCTACTTCACTTATGCCCTCTTGAAGAAAAATTTGATAATGATGACCTTTTAGATGAGGACCCCATTCTATCTTCACTTATCTCCACATAACCTCATTCCGCACCTATCCAGAAGTATCCATCTCCACCTCCACAACCCTTTTACCCTCTTCCACAATTTGAGATCAACATGGTCCGCATTAGTGAACTAGCCAAAACCCAACCAAAATGCCAATGCGCCCAAATTCTTTCAGAAGAAAATTTTACTTCATTCTTTTCCCCTCATGTCATTACACCTTTCATGACACACCGTATCTATCTCCCTCTCTTCCACAAATTAACATGATCCAAGTTTCCACATGCACACAAAAAGACAAAGGAAAAGTGTTGGTCCGAAAATCTGCTTGGGTGGGTAGATCTATGGATAGACAGGCCAACAGTGTGCAGGGCATAGCCCCTCTTTGAGACAGCAAAGCGAAACTGGTTTATTACTATTCTACCAGCAGGAATCTGTGCAAGTCTTACAGTATTCTAGCTTCAGGGGGGTTTGGGATCTCATCCCAGTAGAGTTAGTTCCGATGAAGAATAGAAAGGAATGAAGGATGCAATAGAAGAAAGATGGATTGAAGGGAGAAAAGAAATGAATTCCAAAATAGAAAGGTCAGAGGGTTTATGTTTTGGGCCGGTAGTAAACAGAGCCAAACTTACTCACATAAACAAACAAAGCAATACTGTTAAACAAATGACAAAAGCATAGGTGAATCCAACAGAATAAGCATGCAGATCTAACTTAAGAAAGATCTAACACATAACACAGGAATTCAGCACAAAGTCTCAATTTTTGTATTAATAAGTTGTTCTGTTACAAGAAAGCTCAAAGTCTTTCTCTCCTCACTTCTATTTTTCATACAAATTTTCTCACCCTTGAATACTACAAGTATCCAAGTATTTATAGAAGGAGAAGGAGAAAGAAGACAAAAAGGAGCCAACAACTATTTACAAAATATCTAAAAGTCAAATGTTGACTTTAGGGAAATTTTGTGGATGACAACATCTCATGGTGCAACATGGATGATGTCATCATTTGTGCCAACATACTTTTAAATACTTTTACAAAAATGGGATTTATCCCAGGAGGAAGGAGCCTATTCGTCGTCATCCCTTGGCTTGAAAGGAGTGTCCTGCTTCTGCTCAGGAGAGGTAATGTGAAACTGAGCTCGATACTCCATGAACTTGCTGACCATCGCTTGAAGTTGATCCTGAGCTGGACCCTTGGTGTGATCCCCGATGACTTCACAAGTTTCTCGTTGACCCCCATCTCTAAGTCTTTCTGAGGAGTTTGAAGTATTCATTACCTACCTCCATCAGGTATCCAACAAAGTTGTGGCAGGCCAGAAGGTTGTTGATAGATTCTATATCAAAAGTGGCCTCTGACGCTAAACCCTGCGACGTGATTTCCTTGAAAATCCGAATAGTATCATCTACCTTCCTCAAGGCGTACACTGCACCGAGCAACCCTGGAGACATTCTTAAGACGATCTGCTCCATTTGATGCATGGCATCCAGGGCTTCCTCCTTGATTTTTTCTATCTTTTCCAAGACAAACTCCATTTGGTCAACCTGATAGTCTAAAGTAGCAAGGACTTTGTTGGGTGTTCGCGGGTGATCAAAGATGCCAAATTTCACCAAGTCATCGACTGGGCAGTCGAGCATCTTCTGGAATGTCTCGTGTTGCAACCTGGCATGGTCCAACTCTTCAGAGATAGGTCCTGCTATTGCCTGGAGTTCCTTGTTAGCTTGATCTATATTTTGATAGAGCTCTGTGAACTTTGTAATCACTTCCTCACTATCTTTGAGGATCTGCTCTCTCCAGGTGGACACTGTTGTACCTTGCTCACCGATCTTGGCATACTCATTTATCTTCTCCTGACTAAGAACTTCGGGAGGATCAGCGACAGTTATAGGAGGGGCATTGCCCATCTTTTGTAGGGCTTGGAGAAGATGCTTGTTTTGCTCTTTTAATATTCTCTTCTCTTCCTTTACTTCTTGAAGCTTCTTGCAAAGGGCATCCACTGCAGATAAGGCCTCTCCTTGTAGGCTCTCTGATGATGTTCCCATGGTGACCTGAGTCACTGTAAAATCTGTAGGAGATAGATCTTCTTTCTTCTTTGTGAGATCAGGGTACGTGATCTCCATAACCCTTTCACCTGAAGTGCTTTGAGAGAAGTGGGTTATATCTTTTTTATTCTTAGGCACTTTAGCCGGAATAACGGAGAAGTCCATAGGTGCAATAGGGACTTTCCTCTTGTGCTGGCTCAGGTGTTCAGAGATCCATTCTAGACTTAAGGGAGTGGGACCAGAGGGAAAGGAGGAAATGGGGGTGGAAGAAGGAGCAACTGCAGTGGACATGGGGAAATGTGTCAAGACACTTGGTGGTGGCATTGAGAAAGAAGCCAACACTCCAATGCTCACGAGGTTAGGATTAAATGCAGGAGATGAAACCGTGGGGGTGGAAGGGATCTGTGAGATGAGGGAAGAAATGCTTGGGGACATATCCACGAGGGAAGAGAAGATGGAGGAAGAGGGAGGGGGAATGGTAGAAGACGGGGGAGAAGACACAACCAAAGGAGCAGTTGGTTGAGCGACATGAGGAGGGGAAGGAGGAGCGAGAGAGGGGATGGTTGGGACCTCACCAGTTGTAGCAGTGGCAACATCCTGAGTGGATGTTCCCGTTGGAGCACTGACCGCTTCTTCTCTTCTTGGGGACACTAAGTCCACAACTTTCTTAGGAACTTCTTTCTTAGCAGTGCTTGCCTCTCCTTATATATCTTTTCCTTTTCCTTTAGGCAAGTGTTTCAGCCTTGTGGGTGCATGGACCAAGGGAGACGTGGTAAAGTCTACCCCAAGGTAGATGATACCATTTTTCTTGCACCAATGCTCAGTGCATTACAGAGTGCCTTTGACCCTTTCCTCAATAGTCTGAGGGGCCTTGTTTCTATCAATTTCGGCAAACGGCCAATTGTCCCCATCCGTGTCTAGATAAACTTGATCAACTTCTTGATCAGTTGCTTGGAAATCCTTTGGGATGATAGCCACACCATATTGAATGATTTCTGCCAGGGCCAGTCAGGAGTGATCCTTTCGTCTGAGCTCGACTTCGTGATATAGATTGATGTAGATATCTTCGATCTGAGGGATGTGAATCGGATCGATCTTTTCCCTTGGAAGGAAATCACGAGGATCAAAGGTTGGCCTCGCCAGGAAATTATGCTTCAAATTGAGCAATTCAAGCTCTGCAAACATCTCTCGGGATTTTCCCTATGAAGTGTAGGTGTACCTACCCACTGTGAGGGGGAATGGAGTTCCACCCTTCTTCCTTTTCAAACACTTCTCATGGTATGTGATGAGCTGTCTAGATAGCTCCAACAGGATCAGTTTGGGTCCCGCATACCTTGGCAATTTGGTGGGCTCTCCCAAGAAGTTAGCGGCTCTGAGATAGGTGAAAGTGGGGAATTGCGTGAATAACACTCCCCACTTCTCTGTGGTGGTGACCACGCTTTTGGTCATCTGACCGTAAGTCATGTTGGGCCTCAAGAGGTAGATGATGCCATAGAAGAAGACATCGTTGACTTTACTGAATTGGGCTATGATGTTCTCCAGTCTTAACTCTGGATAGTACTCGTATATTTTGACCTGGGGCCATACCCCATACCGATTCAATGTTGGGTAGTCCCTCTCTGAGGTAGCAGCATATACCACATAGGAGTTCATATAGAACCTCCCAGTTGTTGAAAGTTGTTGAAGCTGCTCCGAGATTGTGCTGCTGATAATCTCTCCCCATTCAAAACGCTGATCAGGAACATTTTTATTCATTGTTTCTAAATACCTGAGCATCCACTTGTGAAAGTAATGGGCATCGAGGAGCCCAAACACCCTACTCAGGAAGGTGATTGTGTCACTCAGCTCCTCTGAAAAGTCACTGCGATGAATGACTTGTGGCCACCTGCTTGTCACCTTCTTATTTTTTAGGTACACCTCATTCATTAACTGCATACATTTTCTTCATTTTCAGTCCATGTCTTCATGCAATCCTCTTGGCTTACTGCTACAAAATGTCTGTGGTGAGGGATACCCAACATGATCTCAAAATTTTGGGCTGTGAGGTTGATTATTACCTCACCCTTCTCATTTTTGACACATCTTGTGTCCTTATTGTAACAATGGCCCACCAACATCATAAACTCGTTGTTGATTGCGCTCACTGGGATCCCTACAGCAAAGTGCAGACCACTGCCAACCAATTTATCCATCCATGGGCTTCCTGTGACCTTCTTGGTTCTGGCCCAGAAGTCCTCCATGTCAATGTGCTCGAGTTCTGAATCTCTGATATCAAGATCACACTCTACAAGAGATTCAGGCATCCTAACCCTTTGGTATTTATATTTCATTTCTTCTTCTGTTAGCTTGGCTTTACCCTTGGACTTGGTTGGCTTCTTACTCGATGAAGACATGTGTGAATCTGAGTTCAGCTGTTGATCTGCAAGAAGAATCAGGGAAGTCCATCACAGAAGAGCCATGTTAGCTGTTAAGTCATCCATCAAAGCTTACAGAATGAAAAGTTAGCAATTTATGAGCCTCTGGGTGCAAGGCACAGCTTTAGTGTAGGCTGCAGGGACTTAGAAAAGCAAGGCGCACTTTGGGAAAGTGTTGCATGGGAGAAAACAATGCCAAAAGGGGCGCGGGGCACGGAAAGGCTACACACAACATTCAGATGTTGGTGTCAAGGGATGTGCGCTCGTGCCATTAGAAGTCTTTAAGTGGGGCACATATATGATTGGTGTTGCAAGGTCCTAGGATGCGCCATTGGCGCAGATGTGGTAGATGTTGCATGAGAGTGAGGTGTGCCAAGTGGTTTAGTTTGCACGGCGCAGGAAAGGTTTGCACAACATTCAGATGTTGTTGTAGTTGCTTTGGTGCTAGCGCTTGCGCCTAGGGAATTTTGCAATGTTTATAAGGTGCAGAGAAGGCTTATGCCGCATGCAGGGACAGTGCACCTGTGGCACGACTATGTTTGATGTAACAAGAATGAAGCTTGAGCCGAAGGAAAAATAGCAGGCCGATTCTCTTTAATTTGTGGTTTTTAACTCTCTCAGCTCATATTTTTAAAGCAAGGGATTAACCTTGGCAAAGCAAGAGAAAAGGGAGAAAAGGGGCAGGGGTCCATTCTAAGGCAGAGCCTTCCAGATTAGCAGATCTGGAAGGAGAGTGAAAAATGGTTTGAAGGTGGGTTTTGCAATATGTGTTGGGATTGTGTTATCTTCTTAGGTTCATTGTTTATTATCAATCCTAACCACCTAAACCAAAATAAAAACCACAACAAATCCACAAGAAGGGCAAGGGCCACTTACCAGGAATATATAACGATAAAGGAGACGATGTGGGGTCCATGAACGTGACAAATGGCAACACGCGGGGCTGACAGGAACGCTGACAAGTACAGAGGAATAAATTTTCACATTTTTTCAATTGTGAAAATGACAGGTCGGATGTGCCTATATATAGCAAAAGGTGCAATAAATGTGCCACCAACTTTTTTCTATGGCGCACTTAAGTGGATGTCGACACGAAGGGATTTGTGCCATGGCACAACTTTAGGAGTTTCGACACTATGTTTTCAGCGCCCATTGTGCACTTAAGAGAGTGATAACAAGATGGCCCTTGCGCCTTGGCGCAACATTTGGAGTGTTGACACTCCCTAGAATGTGCCAAAGGAATAGAGGGGCGCAGTTTTGGTTGATGTAACGTGAATGAAAACTGTGCCCAACCCAAAAAGGTTGAAAATGACCAAGTTCTAAAAACTAGATTTTCTGGAAAGGGATTTTATGCCATTCTGAACGTTAAGAGACCTCAACGGGGGACCAAAATGGAAATTTTGGTATGGTTACCTGCAAAATTTCCCTTGTCAATTTTACAGGATAACAGCTGGCTCTTTCTGGGGACTATCTTTGAGTGAAGCTTAAGGGTAGAGAATCCCAGATCTACATGTGCCTATCCATTGGGCTACAGAGTCAAAAACAAGGGTGACGAAAAAGAAAGGAAAACACACAACCAACAGAAAGTAAACACACGACGAAAACAAACACACAACTAAAGAAAACTGTACAAAAAAGAGAGCAAGCTCTACTTCCTTAATATTTTGAGATGTTGCCCGCTATAGGGAAGCGGGAGCTCAGTTCCATCCAGATATGAGAGATAGAAGCTATTCTCTCCATTGAGCTGCTTGATCTTGAAAGGCCCTCTCCAAAGAGAGTCAAATTTCCCATGCATGCCCTTTGGCTCTCTTCGCTTGTCCCATAAAAGGACGAGATCTCCCGCCTGGAAATCCCTCTGCTTGGCCTTTTTATCGAACAATTTCTTGACTTGATTCTGATGTTTGGTGATCCTGTCGACCACTCTTACCTTTTTTTCTTCAAGTTCTGTTAGATACATGATCCTCTTTTCAAGAGAATTATGGAAAATTTCATCTTTGATCGCTCGTGCCAAGCGCAGAGCAGGAAGTTCCGCAGCGTTCGATTCCATATAACACTTGAAAAGGTGACATACTGAGAGACCTCTTCGGAGTAATACGGTCTACCCACAAAGCATCATATAATGACTTGTGCCAGGACCGTTGATTCTCATCGACCAGCTTCCGTATGATGGTCACTAGGTTCTTATTACTGGATTCTACCTGACCATTTCCCTGGGGGTAATAATCTGAGGCATGGGCCAAGGTTATTCCTGTATCCATAGAAAAAACTGATAACTTCCCATGAGGAGAAGTTGGAAGCATTATCAGCAACGATCTTGTGTGGGATGCCAAATCTCACGATGATATTTTCTTTGATGAAGTTGCAAACAACTTCAGAGGTGGCATTCTTAACAGGTATGGCCTCCACCCATTTGGTGAAGTAATTTGTTGTTGTTAGGACATAACTATGTCTGGAACTTGATTGGGGATGTAGTGCTCTGATAAATTCAATTCCCCATTTCCTGAATGGTTTGTCAATAATGACGGGCCTGAGGGGAAAAGCAGCCAATTTTGGTTTGCCAACAAACTGTTGGTAGAGCTCACATTTTGCTACCCAGGTGGCTGTATCCTGAAATAGCGTTGGCCTAGTAGTACCTAGCCTGAATGATCTTATGTGCTGTTACGGATGAGGAGAAGTGACCGCTGTAGGCCGAGTCATGAAAATTTTCAAGCAATTTGATCTGCTGCGGTTTGTCAACGCATCGCAAGAAGATCCCATCAATCCTGCGCTTGTATAAACCGTCATCCCATATGACATATCTAGCTGCCCTGAGCTTTACAGTCCACTTTTCCTTTGAAGTTAGATGAGCTGGACACTCACCATAAGTGAGAAAGAAATAAATGTCTGAATACCATTCGTCACTAGTCGCAACAAATAGAACCATAGGTAGAGAATCAACTTTCTTCAATTTACCCTATGCTCCGTCGATGCAATCATTTCTCTTTAGGGACCTCTGAATCTTTGTTTTCAGCCATAAGCTGACATAGGCCCTTGCCTCTTACCAGCTTGGTTGGTTTTATGTCTAGATCATACTCTTGGACCTTTGCGATCCAATTCCCTCGTAAGCTTCCTAACTCCTGTTGAGTTAGGATAGACTTAACTGTCGTGTCAGGAACCAGCACTACCGTATGAGAGTTTAGGATGTAGTACCGGAAGTTCTTGACTGCTTTGACTACTGTGAAGGCATGTTTTTCTAACTGAGACATCTTCAATTCATGAAGCTTGAGAGGGGAGCTCATGAATGTGATTGGAGATTCAACATCCTCAGAGTTTTTTTGCATTAAGATGGCTGATACAGTATGCGCAGATGCATAACTGTACATGATAAAATCCTTGGAGAATTCGGGACATACCAGGATGGGTGCATGAGCAACGGAGGATTTTATATCCTCGAATGACATCTTTCCTTCTTCACTCCACCAGAATGTTTGTGACCCTTTCATCATATTTGATATGTGACGAGTCTTTTCAGCGAAGTCGGGAACAAAGCGTCTGAGAAAATTCACCTTTCCGAAGAAGGAGTGAACACCGGTCTTGCTTGTGGGTAAGGTAAGGCTCTGAATAGCCTTAACCCTTTCAACATCTATCTTTGTTCCTTCCTTGCTGACAACGTGTCCCAACAACTTTCCTTCAGTGACCCCAAAAAATAGACTTTTTTGGATTTAGGGAAATCCTGTGTTCTCGGCATCTAATCAATACTTGCTCCAAATGATCACAATGATCACTTCACTTTTTTGAGAACACAGTTAAGTCATCCAAATAAACTATGATGACCTTTCCCATCATACCTTTGAATGCGAAGTCCATTGCTCGCTGAAAGGTGGCACCAGCATTGGTCAAGCCAAAAGGCATCCTGCTGTAGGTGAATGTGCCCCAGGGAGTAGTGAATGTTGTTTTGAATTGGTCTTCAAGTGAGACTTCAATCTGATTATAGCCGAAAAACCATTAAGCATGGATAGCATCTCTAAACTGGTTACTGCCTACAGAACCTGATCCATTATGGGCAGTGGGTAATTGTCCTTCAAGGATGCCTGATTTAGATTGTGAAAATCTACGCATATGCGTATCTCGCCATTCTTCTTTCATACGGGCACGATGTTTGTGACCTAGGTACTGTGATGGATAGGAAAGATGATTCTCGCATCCAGCATTTTCTGTATTTCCACCTGGATGGTACCCGAGATCTTGGGATTGTAATGCCTCTGTTTCTGGTGAAAGGGTTTGACATCATCTTTTAACGGGATGTCATGTTGAACGTCCTTAGGCTTGAAAGACTTTAGATCGGCATAAGACCATGCCAATACGTCCATATATTTCTTCAGCAATTTGACAAACTTCCACTTTTCCTTGGGTGTACAACATTTCCCGATGTTCACAAACTGCGGATGTTCTACAGTACCCAGGTTGACAGATTCGGTCTCTGGAGAGGAGTTAGGATCATCTTGTCGCTTCTTCTTGACAAAATGATCATGTTTGTCAAACAATCATTCCAGAGAGACTAAACCCTTCGAATTTTATTTCCCTTGAGCTGACATATGCCATCGCCTTCTTTTGATTCATTTGCTTGACCAGTGACAGATTCACGGCATGCAGAAGTAGATCCCTCAAAATGAAGCTCATTGAAATTATCAGCTTTTTCTAGAAAAGCAACAAGCTGATTGTCATCGTTGAATACCTGCCAGTGCTGAGAATTGTCTGGCACACTTGGGTGAAAGACTACCTCAATGGTATATGTGTCTATTTTCAACCCTGGGTGAGGGAGCATAAGAGACGCTGAGATGGCCAATGAATCGGCCATGTCATTTTGAGCTCTTGGAATGGATTTTATTGAGAAAGCATCAAATTCCTCAATGTTGTCCCATACTGCGTTGCGGTAGTGCCTGAGTCTGTCATTCTTCACTTGGTACACCCCTTTTATCTGGTTGACGATCAGTTCGGCGTCACCCTGTGCTTTTAGATTCTTGATTCCTCTTTCCTTTGCAGCTTGCATACTGAGTAACAAAGATTCATACTCAGCAGTATTGTTTGTATTGAAAAACTACAATTTGAAAGAAAGAGGAAAAATCTCTTCTTCAGGAGATATCAGGACGGCTCCAGCGCCACATCCACTTGTTGCACAACTGCCATCAAACTGCAGTGTCCATATCTTGTTAAGGTCCTCCTCCTGGATGAGAACGTCCATTTTATCAGACTCAGTGGATAAGAAGTAGTTCCCCATCCCTGATGATTCAAAGAGAATTTGGGCTTTGGGGTCGTCAGAGTTGGTGACCAGGTACTTCTTTTGTGATTCAGGCTCCAATGTCTGCATTACACCCTTGACGGGGATTCTGGATTTGGACCAGTCCATATGAATCTCTCCACCAACTTCTCTGCAAAGCTTCTCCCTAGTAGAATTCCATATGCTGTTGGGATATCAGCAACGAGGATGGTCATCTTTACCCTTTTCTCTGGGAATGCTGTAAATGCGAACTGTGCATCTTTGATCTGACCAATTAATGGAACCTTTTTGGTTTCCATGGAGTAACATCTGCCGAAAGGCTTGGTAAGGGTGAGGCCTAAAGCATGAGTGACCTTTACCGGCATGACATTATCGGAAGCCCCAGAATCAATTATGCAGTTGCTTAGTTTGTGACCATTGATTAGGAGGGAGAGATAAAAAGGTTCAATTTTTCCTGATGCGGAAGTCGAGGCAACATTTATGCGAGATGCAGGAGGAGTGG
The DNA here is from genome assembly GCA_019776745.2 of Taxus chinensis. Lineage (NCBI taxonomy): Eukaryota > Viridiplantae > Streptophyta > Pinopsida > Cupressales > Taxaceae > Taxus > Taxus chinensis. Next base: position 362,871,497 of record CM034155.1, read on the forward strand.
AAAGGATTCCTTTCAGGGAGACAGGAGAGGGGACGACAGCTTGGCTTTGGATATATTCGGTCAATCTTACAAGCTACTCAGGGTTAGACTGAAGATACTCAGCTTCAGACATTTGAATCTTGGTCTTTTTAGCATGATCGACTATGTCGAATGCGACCAAGGGTTGCGTTGATGAAGGAATGAGTCCCTCATTTCGCGATGGTAGGGTAGGGTTACTGGTCTTTATGGAAACAGAAGAAGGCTGATTTGGAGGAGAGATGGGAGGAAAATATTTCTTCGTAAAAGGTTTAATAGGAGGTTGAGCAGGAAGAGGATTACCTCTTTTAGCAATGGTTGGAGGCGTGTTCGACACAGCCTTCTCCTTTTGTATCCTGGCAGCAACTTCTGCTTCTTTTCCTTGTGAGCGGGTGAAAACAGCATATGACTGTCTACTTGCATACCCTTGGGTACCTTCCTCTTCATCAGACTCCTCATCTTCAAATTCCATATACCCGATTGTAGAGTCGCCAGTCGGTTCACCGACATCTTGATCATCTTCACCTTGTGATGAAGGTTCTTCATAAATTTTCTCCTCTTCTTCGATCTCGACCAAGGCATTAACCGGAGGGGCCTCAAGTGCTAACCTTGGAGCAGTAGCAGGCAAATGTGGCCTTTGTGGGGCATTGTTGGGAGTGAAGTTCCTCCGTGGGATATCCCGGTATGGAGTGGTAGACGAAGCTTGAGCTAATTGCTTCTTTAATGCGAGCAAGTCATTTGCCATCTTTTGGAATGTCGGATCTGATGAAGTGGCTTGAGAAGGAGTTGAAGCCTTAGGTTTGGATGGCTCTCATTTTAACTCACCAGATATAAGCAGGTTGTCTTCTATCTGAATGGCCACAGCTTGAGTGAGGACCAAGGTGGTGATTTGTTCTTGTAAGAGTAAGAAACTTACTCTTGAGCTCATGGCATTCACAAAGAAACACTTTTGATTTTCTGGTGTTGGCAACATGGCAGGTGGCACACGGTTAATCAGTGAATTGAAATGGGTGATAAAATCATGCATGGTTTCATTGGCCTCCTTCTTCAAGTGAGTAATCTTTGACAGTAACGCAAATGCATCTTCTAAAGGCTTATACCTGTCTTCAAACGTAGTTCGTAATGTGGCCCAACTAGTGATAGATCCGGCTGGCAAGTGTTGGAACCACTCTGCTGCAGGTCCTTGCAAGGTCTCTAGAAAGAGGCGTACTGACACGTCTTCATGGGTCACATCTAGGATGCTGCATGACATAATGAATGTAGATATATGTGAATCCGTGCTTTGATTTCCACTCCCATCAAATCTTGGGAAATTCTTGTGATTTCCATGAGGGAGTGCGTGAACTGGATGTGGTAATGCAAGAGGGCCCATAGTGTTTCCCCATGGTACTGCCATTTGAAAATATGGAAAGAGGATGCGAGCCGGAAGTGCAGTTCTGCTTAATAACAGGACACTACAAATTGATGTGGAGGCTCCTTGTGAAAAATGGTTCTTTCGTGGAGGCGAGGCACTTATGGCTAACCGATCAGCTGAACTCAGCGACGTGAAGCGTGCTGGTGTAATACTGAAGTTGTGCCTTTGAAGTAGATCAAAAATAGGATCAACTTCTCCATGAGCTCTCCTGCTATGGGTAAATGGCTCACCCGCCAGTGTATCTATTCAGGTCTGCAGTGATTTTAGAGCAGATTTATAAAAACTCTTTTTGTTTGTACTTGCTGATTTTCTGATTTTTCTGACAAAAATCAGCAGCATGTACTTTTCTAAATATTTAATTTTATCCCTCTTTTGAAAACTGATTGCGGTTTAATGACAAAGATTAACGAGGATAAAATGATGGTTAACTTAGTAAGCTGATTTTCGGATCTTAGATTTGACTTTTTTGCAAGGGTTTGAAAATATTTGTAAAACTATCAGAATCTCAGATCTATGAAAATACAGAGATTTTTATAAAAACTCAGCAAACTAAAGGTTTCTAACTGGTCCAGATCTATGGATCTCTTAAGAAAATTTTCAGTTTGGATCACTTTTGCAAAAAATTTGGATTTTAAACAAAGAGTTAAGATTTGCAAACAGGTAGTGATTTTTACAGTTTTATCTATTTTCTTAGTCTCCCCAGCAGTTTTAAAAACTGTTGGTGTCTTTTAGCTGACATAACACTCACATAGATCTGGTTCTTTCCCCAGCGGAGTCGCCAAAAACTGTTGGTCTGAAAATCTGTCGGGTGGGCAGATCTATGGATAGACAGGCCAACAGTGTGCAGGGCATAGCCCCTCTTTGAGACAGCAAAGCGAAACTGGTTTATTGCTATTCTACCAGTAGGAATCTGTGCAAGTCTTACAGTATTCTACCTTCAGGGGGGTTTGGGATCTCATCCCAGTAGAGTTAGTTCCGATGAAGAACAGAAAGGAATGAAGGAAGGAATAGAAGAAAGATGGATCTGAAGGGAGAAAAGAAATGAATTCCAAAGTAGAAAGGTCAGAGGGTTTATGTTTTGGGCCGGTAGTAAACAGAGCCAAACTTACTCACATAAACAAACAAAGCAATACTGATAAACAAATGACAAAAGCATAGGTGAATCCAACAGAATAAGCATGCAGATCTAACTTAAGAAAGATCTAACACATAACACAGGAATTCAACACAAAGTCTCAATTTTTGTATTAATATTTGTTCTGTTACAAGAAAGCTCAAAGTCTTTCTCTCCTCACTTCTATTTTTCATACAAATTTGCTCACCCTTGAATACTACAAGTATCCAAGTATTTATAGAAGGAGAAGGAGAAAGAAGACAAAAAGGAGCCAACAACTATTTACAAAATATTTAAAAGTCAAATGTTGACTTTGGGGCAATTTTGTGGATGACAACATCCCATGGTGCAACATGGATGATGTCATCATTTGTGCCAACATACTTTTAAATACTTTTACAAAAATGGGATTTATCCCAGGAGGAAGGAGCCTATTCATCGTCATCCCTTGGCTTGAAAGGAGTGTCTTCTTCTACTCAGGAGAGGTAATGTGAAATTGAGCTCGATACTCCATGAACTTGCTGACCATCGCTTGAAGTTGATCCTGAGCGGGACCCTTGGTGTGATCCCCGATGACTTCGCAAGTTTCTCGTTCATCTCTGAGTCTTTCTGGGAGTTTGAAGTATTCATTTCCTACCTCCATCAGGTATCCAACAAAGTCACGGTAGGCCAGAAGGTTGTTGATAGATTCTATATCAAAAGTGGCCTCTGACGCTAAACCCTGCTACGTGATTTCCTTGAAAATCTGAATAGTATCATCTACCTTCCTCAAGGTGTACGCTGCACCGAGTAACCCTGGAGACATTCTTAAGATGATCTGCTCCATTTGATGCATGGCATCCAGGGCTTCCTCCTTGATTTTGTCTATCTTTTCCAAGACAAACTCCATTTGGTCAACCTGATAGTCTAAAGCAGCAAGGACTTTGTTGGGTGCTCGCGGGTGATCAAAGATGCCGAATTTCACCAAGTCATCGACTGGGCAGTCGAGCATCTTCTAGAATGTCTCGTGTTGCAACCTGGCATGGTCCAACTCTTCGGAGATAGGCCCTGCTATTGCCTGGAGTTCCTTGTTAGCTTGATCTATATTTTGATAGAGCTCTGTGAACTTTGTAATCACTTCCTCACTATCTTTGAGGATCTACTCTCTCCAGGTGGACACTGCTACACCTTGCTCACCGATCTTGGCGTACTCATTTATCTTCTCCTGACTAAGAACTTCAGGAGGGTCGGCGACAGTCATAGGAGGGGCATTGCCCATCTTTTGCAGGGCTTGGAGAAGATGCTTGTTTTGCTCTTTTAATATTCTCTTCTCTTCCTTTGCTTCTTGAAGCTTCTTGCAAAGGGCATCCACTGTGGATAAGGCCTCTCCTTGCAGGCTCTCTGATGATGTTCCCATTGTGACCTGAGTCACTGTAAAATCTGTAGGAGACAGATCTTCTTTCTTCTTTGTGAGATCAGGGTACGTGATCTCCATAACCCTTTCACCTGAAGCACTTTGAGAGAAGCGGGTTATAGCCTTTTGCTTCTTAGGCCCTTTAGCTAGAATAACGGAGAAGTCCATAGGTGCAATAGGGACTTTCCTCTTGTGTTGGCTCAGGTGTTTGGAGATCCATTCTGGACTTAAGGGAGTGGGACCAGAGGAAGAGGAGGAAACAGGGGTGGAAGAAGGAGCAACTACAGTGGACACGGGGAAATGTGTCGAGACACTTGGTGGTGGCATTGAGAAAGAAGCCAACACTCCAATGCTCACGGGGTTAGGAGTGACTGCAGGAGAGGAAACCATGGGGGTGGAAGGGATCTGTGAGATGAGGGAAGAAATGTTGGGGGACAGATCTGTGAGGGAAGAGAAGATGGAGGAAGAGGGAGGGGGAATGGTAGAAGATGGGGGAGAAGACACAACCAAAGGAGTGGTTGGTTGAGTGACATGAGGAGGGGAAGGAGGAGCGAGAGAGGGAATGGTTGGGACTTCACCAGTTGTAGATGTGGCAACATCCTGAGTGGATGTGTCCGTTGGAGCACTGGCCACTTCTTCTCTTCTTGGGGACACTAAGTCCACAACTTGCTCTTCGGCGGTGGAAGGAGGGCTCTCAGGAACTTCTTTCTGAGCAGTTCTTGCCTCTCCTTCTATATCTTTTCCTTTGCCTTTAGGCAAGTGTTTCGGCCTGGTGGGTGCATTGCCCAAGGGAGACGTGGTAAAGTCTACCCCAAGGTAGATGATACCATTTTTCTTGCACCAATGCTCGGTGCACTGCAGAGTGCCCTTGACCCTTTCCTCAATAGTCTGAGGGGCCTTGTTTCTATCAATTTTGGCAAATGACCAATTGTCCCCATCCGTGTCTAGATAAACCTGATCAACTTCTTGATCAGTTGCTTGGAAATCCTTTGGGATGATAGCCACACCATATTGAATGATCTCTGCCAGGGCCAGGCGGGAGTGATCCTTTCGTCTGAGCTCAACTTCGTGATATAGATCGATGTAGATATCTTCGATCTGAGGGATGTGAATTGGATCGATCTTTTCCCTTGGAAGGAAATCACGAGGATCAAAGGTTGGCCTTGCTAGGAAATTATGCTTCAAATTGAGCAATTCAAGCTCTGCAAACATCTCCCGGGCTTTGCTCTGTGAAGTGCAGGTGTACCTACCCACTGTGAGGGGGAATGGAGTTCCACCCTTCTTCCTTTTCAAACACTTCTCATGGTATGTGATGAGCTGTCTAGACAGCTCCAATAGGATCAGTTTGGGTCCCGCATACCTTGGCAATTTGGTGGGCTCTCCCAAGAAGTTAGCGGCTCTGAGATAGGTGAAAGTGGGGAATTGCGTGAATAACGCTCCCCACTTCTCTGTGGTGGTGACCATGCTTTTGGTCGTCTGACCGTAAGTCATGTTGGGCCTCAAGAGGTAGATGACGCCATAGAAGAAGACATCGTTGATTTTACTGAATTGGGCTATGTTGTTCTCCAGTCTTAACTCTGGATAGTACTCATATATTTTGACCTGGGGCCATACCCCATACCGATTCAATGTTGGGTAGTCCCTCTCTGAGGCAGCAGCATATACCACATAGGAGTTCATATAGAACCTCCCAGTTGTTGAAAGTTGTTGAAGCTGCTCCAAGATTGTGCTGCTGATAATCTCTCCCCATTCAAAACATTTTTATTCATTGTTTCTAAATACCTGAGCATCCACTTGTGAAAGTAATGGGCATCGGGGAGCCCAAACACCCTACTCAGGAAGGTGATTGTGTCACTCAGCTCCTCTAAAAAGTCACTGCGATGAATGACTTGTGGCCACCTGCTTGTCACCTTCTTATTTTTGAGGTACACCTCATTCATTAACTACATACATTTGTCTTCATTTTCAGTCCATGTCTTCATGCAGTCCTCCTGGCTCACTGCTACAAAATGTCGGTGGTGAGGGATACCCAACATGATCTCAAAATGTCAGGCCGTGAGGTTGATTATTACCTCGCCCTTCTCATTTTTGACACATCTTGTGTCCTTATTGTAACAACGGCCCACCAACATCATAAACTCATTGTTGATTGTGCTCACTGGGATCCCTGCAGCAAAGTGCAGACCACTGCCAACCAATTTATCCATCCATGGGCTGCCCGTGACCTTCTTGGTTCTGGCCCAGAAGTCCTCCATGTCAATGTGCCCGAGTTCTGAATCTCTGATATCAAGATCACACTCTGCAAGAGATTCAGGCATCCTGACCCTTTGGTATTTATATTTCATTTCTTCTTCTGTTAGCTTGGCTTTACCCTTGGACTTGGTTGGCTTCTTACTCGATGAAGACATGTGTGGATCTGAGTTTAGCTGTTGATCTGCAAGAAGAATCAGGGAAGTCCATCGCAGAAGAGCCATGTTAGCTGTTAAGTCATCCATCAAAGCTTACAGAATGAAAAGTTAGCAATTTATGAGCCTCTGGGTGCAAGGCGCAGCTTTACTGTAGGCTGCAGGGACTTAGAAAAGCAAGGTGCACTTTGGGAAAGTGTTGCATGGGAGAAAACAGTGCCAAAAGGGGCGTGGGCGTGGAAAGGCTACACACAACATTCAGATGTTGGTGTCAAGGGATGTGCGCTTGTGCCATTGGAAGTATTTTTAAGTGGGGCACAGATATGATTGGTGTAGCAAGGTCCCAGGATGCGCCATTGGTGCACATGTGGTAGATGTAACATGAGAGTGAGGTGTGCCAAGTGGTTTAGTTGCGTGGTGCGGGAAAGGTTTGCACAACATTCAGATTTTTTGTAGTTACTTTGGCGCTAGTGCTTGCACCTAGGGAATTTTGCAATGTTTATAAGGTGCAGAGAAGGCTTATGCTGCATGCAGGGACAGTGCACCTGTGGCATGACTGTGTTTGATGTAACAAGAATGAAGCTTGCGCCGAAGGAAAAACAGTGGGTTGATTTTGCAAAATTTTATGTTTTTTCACTCTTTTGGCTCAGATTTTGATAGCAAGGGGGAAAACTTAGCAAAGCAGGGAATAAGGGACAAATGAGCTTGAGTTGTTTTGTGGTAGAGTCTTCCAGATTTGTAGATATGGAAGGAGAGTGAAAAATGGTTTGAAGGTGGGTTTTGCAATATGTGTTGGGATTGTGTTATCTTCTTAGGTTCATTGTTTATTATCAATCCTAATCACCTAAACCAACATAAAAACCACAACAAATCCACAAGAAGGGCAAGGGCCACTTACCAGGAATATATAACGATAAAGGAGATGATGTGGGGTCCACGAACGTGACAAATGGCAACACGTGGGGCTGACAGGAATGCTGACAAGTACAGAGGAATAACTTTTCACGTTTTTTCAATTGTGAAAATGACAGGTCGGACGCGCCTATATATAGCAAAAGGTGCAATAAATGTGCCACCAACTTTTCCTATGGCACACTTAAGTGGATGTCGACATGAAGGGATTTGCGCCATGGCGCAGCTTTGGGAGTGTCGACACTACGTTTTAGCGCCCACTTCACACTTTAGAGAGTGATAACAAATTTGCATGTGCCTTGGTGCAACATTGAGAGGCACAACATTAAGAGGCGCAACATTGGGAGGTGCAACATTGGGAGTGTTGACACTCCCTAGAATGTGCCAAAGGAATAGAGGGGTAGTTTTGGTTGATGTAACGTGAATGAAAACTGTGCCCAACCCAAAAAGGTTGAAAATGACCAAGTTCTAAAAACTAGATTTTCCGGAAAGGGATTTTATGCCATTCTGAACGTTAAGAGACCTCAACGGGGGACCAAAATGGAAATTTTGGTATGGTTACCTGCAAAATTTCCCTTGTCAATTTTACAGTCCTTATATGACCTTGTCCAAACCTCTGAGCCCCATTGTCATGCTCACATTGAGATCCTATAATCTATTGAGGTTCTACCTAATGATCCTATAGTTGTTGCCTCCCTTGTCACCCCTCACCATATGGCGTCTCTCACTACCTCACCACTATCATGTACCCCTTATGTTACTTACCAAGTGGTTGCTCTTAATTTCTCAAACGATTAGATTGTACCCCTCTAATCAGATGATCTAGACCCAACCTTGTTCATCTACGTGTATATTAAGAATACACGTGTTCAGCGTGTTATGATTGACAGAGGTGCTAGCATCAACATCATTTCTTCCCATGCATATCAACAGATGTGCATCCCTTCCAATTGTATGCACCATAACCCAGTTATGTTACGTTCATTTAATGATGCCATAAATTCCACCCTCGGAACTATCATTCTCCACATCTGTGTGGACCCTCAGAGTATTCCTAAATTATTCTACGTATTGGAAGGGGAATTCCAATTTAATTTTCTACTTGGCCGACCCTAGATTCATGTCATGGGTTGTATTCCTTCCACCTTACATCGATGTCTAAAATTTGAACACAAAGGGCACAACTACATCATTCTGGTTGATCCTTCACCGTTTAAAATATGCAACATGCTCTACCGACCCAACGATGTCATTATACCAGTTAAGGCCTCCACCACATATACCACTGTCCCATCCACAGCTGCTAACACTACTCATTTGATTGTCACCTCATCCATCCCTTTTATCGCTACACCTCCCAAAATCACCTCCACTATGCCTACTGTGGACACAACTTCTACCTCGATTCCATCAAACAACCTCACTCCAGTGCTACCAATGAAGATTTCTCCTTCCCATGCTTTAGGAGATTCTTCTATCCCTGCCACCCAAATTCCAACTTATGATCCTTTGGTATGTGTTTTCCAACACCTTACCTTGGGGAGTATTGCCTCTATAACGTAAAAACTTTCCTTACTCTGCAAGAGTATGGAAACCTCCATCGACATCCACATTATAGCCCATGGGTAGGTGAGACCTTTCCATATGGTCTGCCTCATCTTCTTACTAATTTGACATATGGGGGATATGACGCTCCTTCGCATACGCCTACACCACTTACCCAAACTCATTCATTTTCATCTGATTTTTGGTACCTAACTAATCATCACTTTTCCCACACATTCCTCCATCACTACATATGGAAATGCTTCAGTTTTTGTCTCTATGAGCAAGGTTATCACACCGTCATTTCTTGCACCATCCGCAAACACAATGATCATTGTGGTTTAGGATTTTTGGAAGATTCCTCTTCCAAAAAAACCCATGTTACCCTCGTAGAAGAAGAGACACCATCTCCACCTCATTTACGTATGCCACCCACTTCACCTACAGATTCTATAGATCCAGAATCCATTCCCCCCAATAAAAAATTCATAAACATCATTCCCTTGGGACCTCTAACCTATCAGCACGATGGTGAAGCTCCCGCATCTATCCCCTTCCTTTATCCTGGCCTGATCGATGAGGATCTTCCTTCAATAAACGTCATTCAATGTCAGGATGATGATTCCATTCTCACTTATTTAGGTGTGGATGATTCTTACATCTATCGGTCATTACCTTCTGAGACGCAAACCATGTTGAATGAATTGACCATAGAGATCAACATTCACACTCAAGATGACCCTCACATTCTAAAGATAGGACAATCTTTAGATTCTACTGAGCAGTAATATTTTACCTCTTTCCTCGAAGACTATAGCAATGCTTTTGATTGGTCTGATGTTGATATACTTGGTATTGACCCAAATATTGTGGTTCACAATATCATTACTATCCCTAATGCCAAACCCATAAAATAGAAACTCCAAAAAATGCATCCACGTATTTCCCTTCTTGTAAAAGAAGAACTCCAACGACTCATTTTTGTTTCTTTTATTCTACCTATTGATTATCCCTAATGTATTTCCAATATCATTCCTGTCACAAAAGTGACAGGGGCACTCTGCATATGCACAAATTTCCATGACCTCAACCTAGCCTGCCCTAAAGACAATTTTCCTCTACCAAGCATAGACCAACTTGTTGATCTCACTACTGGTCATGAGATGCTATCACTCATAGATGGTTTCTAAGGATATAACCAAATATTACTTGCACCAAAATATCAACACAAAATGCCCTTTATCACCCCTTAGGGGACCTTCTACTATCGCGTTATGCCTTTTGGCCTTAAGAACGCTGGTGCTACCTACCAAAGGGTTATGACCTATATCTTCCATGACATCATGCATAGCATATTGGAAGATTACGTGGATGATCTCCTAGCTTAATATAAACGTCGGGATGACCACCTCATGGTCCTTAAAGTTATCTTAGACCGTCTACTCAAATATTATGTTCATCTTCAACTAAAGAAGTGTGTCTTCGTTGTTCTCTTAGGTAAGCTCATTGGTTTCATCATCTCTTTCCATGGCATTGAGTCAACCCTGTTAAAATCAAGGAAGTTCTTGAGATGCCTTTGCCCACTAACCTACGTCAACTTCATAGTTTGCAAGGAAAATTGTAGTCTATTTGCCATTTTATTTCCCAACTCTTTGACCATTGTTAGCCTTTTCATCACCTCCTCACAAAGGATGTTTCCTTTAAATGGGATGACGAATTCCATAAATCTTTTGAAACATTAAAAGGATACCTCCTCAAATCCCCTGTGCTCATCCCTCCTCAAGATGACATCCCCTTTTACCTCTATATTTCTACCACATACCATTCATTGGGGGTCATGCTTGCTTATCGTGACAACCAACATAGAGAGAAAGCATATTATTATATAATCCATACCCTTTTAGATTGTGAGACTAGATACACTCACACCAAAAAACTCTACCTAGCCCTAGTCTTCATCGCTACCAAATTTTTCCATTACTTACTTAACCATAAAACCTTTATTGTCACCAACACTGACCCCTTGCATTACATGTATGCTAAACCCTACCAACATAAACATGTTGCGCGTTGGCTTATTCTCCTTGCAGACCTCGAGCTTTAATTTACCCACCAAAAATCAGTTAAAGGACAAACTATTGTAGACCAACTAGCAGATCCACCTCTTTCTGGAAACCAACCTTCCAACTTTGATTTTTCGGATGAATCCTGCTACCCTTTCCCTCAATGATACAGTTTATAAAATGACCCTATTCTTCGATGGTTCCAAATGTTAGTGTAGGGGTGGTGCAAGATTCATCCTCATTCCTCTGGATGGAAATCCTAAGCCCTTATATTTCAAATTATACTTTGATTGCACCAATAACATTTCCAAATACAAAGCTCTATTACTAGGTCTTAAAACCACCATAGCCTTAAAAGTTAAATCCATTAATATTTTTGGTGATTCCCAACAGGTGGTCAACCAAGTTAATGGACTATACCAGTTTTGTAATGAGATACTTCAAAAGTATAAACATCATGTTGACATTCTCTTGACTACCTTTGACTATTATGAGCTTCACACCACCCCGTATTCCAAAAATAAATTCGTGGATACCATGGCATGTCTCGCTTATCAAATACCCACTTCACCCTCAAACTCGAAGATACTTTTCACCATACAAAGATTACAATCCCCACCTTACCTATTCCCAAAAGTTAACTTTATCACAAAAACAGAAATCAACCCACGAGATATTTGGTATAAGCAATTTGTTGACTACCTTTCCCTTTCAATTCTCCCTCCGCACCTTACCCGTGATGGGACAAGAGCCTTCCTCAAAGGTGTCTCTCACTATGTTATAATGTTTGGTTTACTCTATAAATGTGGATTTGATGGCATCCTCTTACATTTCCTAACTAGCTCTGAAATACCATATACTATCAAAGAGGTTTACGATGGAATTTTTGGAGGTCACTTCAATTGTCTAGTTGTCACTAAGCGCATTCTTTACCTTGTTTATTATTGGCCAACTTTAAACCATGATTTTTGTGACTGTGTCAAGCATTGTGTGAAGTGTCAGCAACATGTTAATCTTCACCATACCCCCAGTCACGCCTTACAAGTTGCACGAGACCTTTGGCCTTTCTCTCAATGGGGTTTGGATCTCGTCAGCGAGATTAACCCTAATTCCTCTCAACGTCATCAATGGATAATTACCGTTACTGAATATTACACTAAATGGGTGGAATTTTTATCTCTTATTTTTACCAAAGCCAAAAAAATATGTGAATTCATCAATCATCACATTATTTGTCACTTTTGTGTTCCTCACCGACACATCACTGACAATGGTAAACAATTCAAAAAAAACTATAGAAACTATATGACACCTTTGGCATCCGGCTTAGTTTCTCTTCACCTTACTATCCCCAAGTGAATGGCCAATCCAAATCAACCAACAAAACTCTCAATAAAATTATTCAAAAACTAGTTGATGATACTGGCAAGGATTGACATACACACATTCCTTTCACCTTATGGGCTTACCGCACTAGTATTCGTACCTTGACCGATGCCACACCATTTTATTTGGTTTATGGTACAGAGGCTATTTTACCTTTTGAAGTCCAAATTCCATCTCTTTGTATCTCACTCAAAGATATGCTCACCAATGATGATTTTTGCCAAGACCGTTTAGTACAGCTTGAATTGCTAGTTGAGCGTCGTCTCACCGCTATTGATCACATTCAAATATACCAAAAGCGTATCAAATGTGCCTAAAACAAAAATGTTTAAGAACGAACATTCAAGGTCAGCAACCTCATCCTGAAATAAAATCAACACGTAACAAAATCAGAGAAAATTAAACGGGGCAAATTTTCTCATAATTGGATTGAACCTTATATCATTACTCATGCCTATGGATCAGGTGTTTATCGTTTGTCTTCCCTCAGAGGCCAACCTGAACCTGATCCCCTCAATGATTTTCATCTTCAACCATTCTATTGTTGAATCAAGTGTTATATCACCTTTTGTCTATTACAAAATCATCCCTTGAGTACCCGCTCCTTTCATCTCACCCGTTTTAAGGATCAATGACTAAACAAGAATTGTTTGATTACCCGTCACCTTTCATCCTTATCTTAAACATGAGTACCACGGCTCTAATCATGGAATGATTCTCATGGATAATTTTTCATTCTTTTTAAGGATGGAATCCCATGATCATTCATTACTTTAAACCTCTCTTGCATAGTTAACCTTTACATGCTATGGTTTTTCCTTCGTAAAATATGCATATACTCCTTTATAGTCTAGCCCATGACCTAAAAGTACAAAGAATTTCAAAATTAAAATGAGATTCAACTCCTTGATTCAAAATTCTTGCAAATAGATGATTCCCTCAAAAAGGACATCTACCTCTCTATCTAGCTACTATAAATAGATTGTTCCCTTGAAGGACAGTTATAAAGTTAGACCTATTATACATAGTCTATCCAAAAAGATGACTATTTCTAAAACAAATAAATATAAAAATATTTTGAAGCATCCTGCATTGATCAGCTTCATGAAGACCTTAAGGATTCATTGTATTTATCCCACATAGAATTCCCGCATTGATCAGTCTATAAAAAATAAAAAGTAAAAATAAAAAGAAAACAATATAACTTTTTTGTCATGGACTTACCTATTCTGGTTTTGGGTATCTTATAGAAAATGCATGTTGTCTCACAACAAGGCTACGCCACAACAAACCACTTCACCTCACCTCCTTTTATTTTGAATCTCCTACCTACTCAAGGGACATGCCAAAAATATGACATTTTGTGATCATGTAACTTCATTCACCCTTAGAAGGTTTATGCATGCAATGCTTTTAGGGTCTTACATTCATAAGTTGATCTTTTGGTGTAATCGACTTGTAATGGTCCTTACCAATTTGGTGGCATTCCACCTCTTTTATGGTTCACCTCTTTTCTTACCTATCGATTCTGTTACATGGGACAAGACTCTTGACAACACCACCATACCTATTTCACCTAGACTCCACCATTCCTTTGACCTAAACTCAACCATGCCTACATGACCTAAAATCAACCTTTCCTAAATGAACTAAACTTAACCATGACTATATGTCCTATACTCAACCATTTGTATTAAATCTTGACTCAATCCTACCCATGTGACCTCGAATCAATTACACCTAAAACCTACTAACCCATTCATCTACCTCACTATATGCTTCCCTATCTTGAGGGAGAACTACATTGGTCTAAGGCCCCTTTTTCATCGGGGCTATGTAGGCAGCACTCCGAGGGCAGGGGGCCTTGGAGGTTAACTCGACTATATTTTATCTTTTTCATCCTTTTCCCATCTATACCTTTTACCCCTAATCATTATTCTCCCTTTTATGTTCACACTCTACCCTAGTTAGTTTCCATTTACACCCAAAACTTGGAAATTAATATACCACAACAAACATTCATTGTTTCGTCACATTTACCATTTCACTACCATATCCATATTCTACCTAATTATTTTAACATTTTCCATGATATCAAACATTTGGAATATTAAACCAAAACATACATATACATCATCATTTATTTTCCATAATACCAATAACTTGGAAATCAAATAAAACACAAATACCATACTCAACCATGCCTACATGACCTTGACTCAACCATGCCTAGACCTAACTCCACCATGCCTAGACCTAACTCTTCCATACCTATGACCTAGCTCTACCATGTCTATCTTGGACCTTATGAAAATTCCCATGACAATAACAAAAGGGAAATACAACCAAGATCATCATCAACATCATATCATATGAGAAATAAACATCATCATCAAAATAAATATACCACAAATCGAAATGTTTGTACCTCAATATAATATATAGGTAGATATATTAACATCAAGTATCTCAAATCACTCGGATACAACCTCACTATCTTCGGCACACAGGCCAGAATAAACATCACAATCTCAAAAATCTCATATACAGTATCACTAAAATCTTCGGCACGCAGGTCGTTATATTATAAGTACCCAAAAAAACATCAACCCCACCTGATACCCTCATCTCTGGTCTCATATGTCTCCTTCTCTCTCCCAGTCAGTGGCCCTGCTAGAATCTCTCCACCAACCATGGGTCTCGGCTTGATCTCCTCCTGACCCTCACCAAGGCTTGGCCTCCATGAACTTGTCACCTCTCCCTAGCCCTTTCCATGGGCTCGATGGCCCCCGGTACTCCCTGAATTATGTATTTTGGTCCGCTCACTAGATGCATGTTGTGCCCTATACTTAGCATAAGATGGGACATCAATGCCTGCATTCGTCAAGTGATCCTGATAATAACGAGCCTCGTTCAGGGCATCCCTAAACCTCACCATCAACACCATTAGAGGTGGTTCCATTGGCCTCACTGCAACATGTGAACTCTTCCCTGCTAGTAATGGCCTTGGGACCTAGACCTGTGATCCATGTCATCCCTGTACCATAGGACCATGTCCCGATGTTGACCCCTATACAACGGGACCCTAACCTGATACATGCCCCGGTACCTTCCTTGGTGCCTATAATGGTGCTTGTGCTAGTACCTGTGCTACCACCTGAGCCTGTAGAGCCACAACATGTGCCTGGGATGTTGCCAACTGCCTCTATAACCCTATGACATATGCCTACAAAGCGGCCATATGTGCCCCATCCTATCCAGGAGCCTGAACCTGTGCCTAAGCCTAAGCATGTGTTAACTGACCCTGTAGTCTAGTCACCTACCCAATCAAGGTAACTATCTCTGCTTATGCTACGGTCAAATGCACCCCTAACACTGTCACTTGTCCCTGTATTGCATATCTCAGCACTATCATTGTCGCCAAATATGGCTTCCTTGGCCATGGAGGTGTTTCCTGTAGCTGTGCTACCCACCAACGTTTGTATCCATCAGGCACACCTACATCATCAATCCTTATATCCACCGGTGCCTCCTTCTAACCCACTAGATCTGTAGGGTGAAGTGGAGAAAAAGGCCTCTCTACTTCCTCTCGGAGGTACTGTGGGAATGGAGGTGGCACATCCTACGTTATTTTGAACTAATGTCAGACTTTGTCTATCAGGATCATCTTGTGATCATCAACACATATGCCTTGTATCCATCACAATAACTGTAGCCCACGCAGCTCCCACCTCATACCTCTAAATGCTAGAAATCCAACATAGGGCCACCACACTATGTCCATCATGTATAAATTTTCCAGGTGTCGCTAGTAGTATGTCACATCATGGGCTTCCTCTGCCACTTGTGGATGACCTCCTACGATCACCCACCACCTGTATCCTACCCTTTGCCCCCCACGATGCTAGTTTTATACCAATAATCCTTGCAGCTGCACTTTGACAATATGTTCATAGGCCCAGCAATGTAGAAGGAAGGTACAACACGTGTCATACCAGCGCATCCTCTAATATCCCCATAACTCTCTATATAGTTGCACCAAATAGGTGGGTTCCCATGAAAATCAAACCCAATCCTCGACCATGTCTCGTAGCACTCCCATCAAACCCCAGGTAAATTGACCACCCTCTGAATCTAGCAATGCATAACAACCCACTGTCACCATCATCAACACGGCTAACCATGTATCTTGTGGGTGTGTGGCATACATTGCATCGTATACCAAACTAGCATTGTGCTCGGTCAGCTCACTAGCCATCTCCCCAAACAATCCAATAATCACCTTGAAGGTGCCATCTCCTGATACAGTATAGACCGGATCTCCAACAATGAGTAGTCGTAGTATCCTATAGAAATCCTCCAGCGTGATTGTCATCTCGCCGATAGGTAGGTGTAAAGTGTTGATCGTCGCATCCCATCTATCGATGAGAACGACTATGAGACTATGATCCTGACAGATCTGGTTGCACCACCTAATCCCAATCAACCCCACCTCTGGCATGTGAGTCCACTCCTCCTTGGTCACACTGCATCGCATCTCAACTGGTAGTGGCAGTACTCTATCCTGCAGCATCAACTGTTGTGCTTGCACCCATACAACTCAACAATGTCAAGTACTAAATTACTTTTCCCATTTCTTCCAACCTAATTCTAACCCATACCCACCTATCTTGTTCGTAACTACTTCTCAGACCTCTCATTTATACTACTCATGCTTACCCACACCCCATATCCATTTCACCACTGTGTCTTGACCCCTATTTATTCCCCACCTACCTACCTTCACCTTCACCCACTTAAGTTTATCTCTCTTATATTTGTGTTCTATTCATTTTCTACCTATTTACCTTCACATTTCCTTTCTACCCCATTTTTGCCTTCTCCAAATAACCTATTTTGGCTTTGTCACATTTACAATGACCGACATTGGTAATACTGGACCAACATCGGTCACCTCTGACCGACATTAGTCATCTTACCCTCCACCGATGCCGGTGATACATAACCAATGTCAGTCAACACCAAACCGGTGTCGATCCCTAGTTCGGCCCTAAGGCCGAACGCCCACACCCAAATTTTGAATTTTTTTTTTAAATAAAGCCTAAAACCTACCCAAAAACCACCCAATCCCACCCAAAACCATTTTCCTAACCTAATTAATCTATATTACTCCCTCCCCATACCCATATCTATTCATTTTACCCTCATTTTAAAATTTTAAAATTTCCCCCCATTTGTTCATTTTACCACAAATTCCAACTAAAAAACGCAATATGGATTGATTCCTACCTGAACACATTGCCTCCTCCTCACTGGCACTTTTGGCCTCTACACTGGTGGGCCTTTAGCACCTCCTCCTATTGTATCCTTGCCTCCAATCAAACTCTCTCTCCTCTGGTGAATCAACTCACTCCAAACACTCTCATGGGCCCATCTGCCTAGCTCTTCCAACCACTCAGCTACCCCCACCTTAGCCTCGTACAATCATCCTTTTTTTTCACAAAAAAAACCACAAACTCCTCGCTTAGTCATTTTCCAACATGTACAAAGTAAAAATGAATCCGTAGACTACGGATTTTTATCGCTTTACCCTCTTCCCAACATGACCGATGTCAATTTCCCAATACCAACATCGGTCATGTGCCCTAGTCAATCGATTTTGGTTTCCCTAGACCACTATCGGTTTACCATGACTGATATTGGTCATTCTACCTATACCCTATTTCACCTCTTTTCGTCATTTTTGACCACCCTCATACACTTTTACCCTCAACAAACCTTCACCAAAAGACCCAAGCTCTACATATCACCTACCTACCTAACCAGTACCTTTTGTTTCTACCATGACACATTTACCTCTCCACCTTGGCCTTATCCAAGTCATGACCTCTTTAATCTCTAATGACCTCACCATTGGCCCAGTCTACGACATGAACCATTAAATCACCATTATTGACTATCGCCCTTTGGCCTAACTCACAAGCCTAAATTACCTTTTCAATTCCTTAATTGTGTTTAGGGACATGTTATTTACCTATACCTTGGCCTTCATATGCCCTGACCTACATACCCTTACCTAAATCACCTTAGTGATGATTTGATTCTGTGTACTCATTCTACCTTACGATGCGGTTACCCATGTTGTTTGGCCAAATGACATTACCTTTCCTATTGGCATGATGTTTATCACGACCATACCTTTGGTGCCATGGAACACAACCTATTACCCATTCCTACATCTGACCTTGTTGTGCTTCATGACCATATCCTATACCTTGGATACCTAAATCACTTCAATTGTGTTTGGATAAACCTATCGACCTTGGACAATGCAGAGTTTGTAAAATATTCCACCTAGTACCGCATCACAATATATAAGTGTGTGTGCATTCGATTGCCATTATCCATTACCCAACATTTACCCATTAGGCAACATGACCTTACCCTTACCTACTACCCCTCACTTTCCTCAATCACATGTTTATCAAACCACTCACTGACTCTGTTTCCTACCTCATCAGTTTGTGGTTTGAGGGGGGATCACCTTCAACCCTACTTGGGGCAACCTAACATCCCTTCACACTTCAGATGTTGACTTCCTATTTTTGTCAACATCGCTTACCAATACAAGCTACGTGACAAAAAGGGGAAAAATGTAGACACCAAATTTGGGTCACACTCCCCTTTGGTCCCTTTCAATTAATTAATGACACCATGGCCCCATTATTAATTATTCACCTTCATATTATTAATTAATTTAATTAAAATAATTAAATTAATTTCACCCTCACACCTCCACCTCACCAGGACACCTCACCCTGGACCCATTCTAGGGGAATTTAAGTCACCATGACTGAGTCATCACCCTCAGCACTAGTCATCACTGAGTTATAACTTCTAGTGCTTAGTCACTAACTTGACCTAACTAACCAAAAATTCTTCCTAAACCTAAATGTACCTTTTCTAAGTTCTTCGTGCCTTCTCTCACATGAACTCTAATTTCCTAAGAGGACTTAATGATAAAGCACATTAAATCTGGGAAGATCTTCCTATTTTTGGTAAACCTAGACTTTCCCGCCTTAACCGGTGTCGTTCATTCCTCAACTGATGCCGATCACCTAACCATCATCAGTTCCTTTATATACAACTTTGCAACCTTTTACCTAGGTTGGTCATTTTTTAGTTTAGAGAGTTCTATTACATTCAAACACAAATCAGAGACTTCTCAACATCCAAATGCCAGGATATACTAAACCATTAGCCCAATCAAGCAGTTGGTTCTCATCCCTAGGTATTAAAATATTCATGGGAATACTCTAGGATTATTGCCACGACACTGACCACAAAAGTTCTTCATCGATCAACTACCGCTTCCCTTCACCTACCAGACCTGTAAATGCAAGTAAGTATACGTGATTTTCAGCATTCTATACTTGCTTAAAATTTAGGTTCTTTATATCTCATTTCTTCATGTATTCCTCTATCCCCACCTTCTTACCAATCTACCCATCCAACCAACCACGACCTTTTGGCTCTCCATACCTTCCATCTAAGCATTCCTGAGTCTTCTTCATAAGGTGCAACCAACAACCATATATTTTTTGGCCCTTTGAGGAATGTGATTGTTGAAATCTTTTGAATTATTTTTGCATGGTGCAATTGGGTTTCAAACTACAAACCTTTTGGATTTTCCACTCTTTTTTAATTTTTGTCGAGACGTGTGAATAATGTGAGCAACATCCACATACAACTTTCAATGCATATTATTTCGTTAGTAACCATCTGAGTGGTGGAACAGGTGCAGGACCCACCAAATATCATGTTACACAATGGAGGTATTATTATTATTTTGCTATAAATAAGTTTTCTTATTAACACATTATTGACACTTAGGAATTGCATAGAGTGTGCATTGACACACAGACATCTGGGAACCATTGATTCAATACTAATTTCAAAAAAATATTAGGTTACATGGACCTTTAATGCAGTAGCCACCTAATTTTAGCCCCACACAATATTTTTGAGTGTTGTTCTACTTTCTATTTTTGCTGCACCCACACCTTTCCATCCTCTAACCCCTTCATCTTCACCCCTCTTCTTCTCTCGATGTTTCTTTCCTTATAATATGAATCTTTCAAAAGATCCCTTTCGGCATTTCCATCGTACATTTCACTTACGATTACTAGTTGGCAACACCTACTACTAACTACCACTCTTAAGGGAAAAACTTGTCAGCATGATCAAATTTGATGTCTCAATACTATCAACATTAATATTTACATGGTGAGAGGTAGGCTAACAATACAACTAATATGATATCGAATATAAAAGGAAATACATCCTCAGAACATTTATTAATGTAAAATAGAACAAGTTAGGTTGCATGCCTTCACTCCAAAAATTGATATAGTGATATACACATAAAATTAAGGGTAATAAATTTTTAAGAACTAAAGAAGTTGAATGTATAGTACCATAATTTTACCTCTCTTTTTTCTTTCTTTTTTAATAGAATGAATAGTTAGCATACACGTAAATTAACATTTTTGGTATTGAAAGAAAAGTTGAAGTGTTAACTTGTAATGTAAATTTATTATCTCATAGAAGGTAGGTATATAGATTCTAGTTTTGTATTATTTTATTTATGATTAATCAATTACATTTTAACAAGTAGTATTTTCAATTTTACTATAAAAATTTTAAAAATAAATAATTTTTTATTAAAAAAATATTTTTATAATTGGCTTGATTAAGTTCTTAAGTTTTCCACAATTTTCAATTAATAAAAATATAATATTGATAGCAAATTGTGCAAAAAATAGAATTGCTAAACAGTAAATGTGCACACGAAGTGAGTGGGGAGAGCGTAAAAACATTGTGATGTGAAGTCCTTAAGACTTTGGGGAAAAGCTTGGTAAGCAAGGTGTCATTAAAAGAATAATCATAACAAGAAACATAGAATGAGTGAAGATGTTCGGTAGGATCCCCTTTGTCATCATAAATAGGAAATTTAGGAACAACAAAACAAATGGGCAGCAGATGAGAAACTACTTCAGGGGCAAGCGGATTGGGAAGCAATTGTGTAGAATACATAGTATTCGAGGAAGGAAATGCACCTTGTTGCAATTGTAAGATTTTTGCTTGTAAAGTGTGGGCAAGGGATTCAAGGGCTTTTGTGCTAGAAGAAAATACATGCAAACCATGAGGAGCAGATGTGTGATGTGTAGTAATCATTTTGGTCACAGGAATTGACATAGAGACATTGGGCATTAATATATGAGGTACACACAAAGGGGCAGGCACCACGGATGTGGGAACAATAGATGAAGGTGGGGGGTTTCCTGACAATAGACTCTTCCCTAGATTTTTTATCATAAGCCAATTTAGAGGCAAGAAGAATATTAATGATAAGCTCAATGTGGTCAGGATTCTTACAGAGTTGTTCATGAAAATTAGATACAGGTTGTACTTTATCAGTATCCACAATGTTAATATCATCATGTATAGTCATCAGAATGTTCACTGAGTTTCGAGATCATGCAATGCATCCTCATTAGCTTGGTCCAGACTGGAAAGGTGGCTAGCAATATGCATTAGAGGTGACACCACAAAATTACGATGCTTACAAATAGGAGAAAGCTCAAAATGTTCAATGGGTTGATTTCAAAATCTAGGCAGTATGTTGGAAGGGCATGGGATCAAAGCATGTGTAATTCGAGAGAATAAAATCCAATGAAAGGCACAATAGCATTACCCCTATGGTTGGTAGATTAATAGGCATAATAGAGAAAGAACGAAAGGCTTCAATCAAAAGTGGGTTCACCAGAATGTTTAATCCTAAATTAAATTTAAGGTCATTTTAATTAGGTGTAGAATAGATTAAATTTGAGTATTGATCTTACAAAGATGTTACAATAGAAACACTAACCTAGATTTATAACTCAGATTAGATAGGAAGAATTAACATACACAAGTTAACCTAATCACACAATCGAAAGCACAAACAAGATGGGAAGAGGCACTTAGCTGATTGCACATGATTTTTGGAGAGATCTAGGACTGTGCAACAAAGAAACTAAGAGATCTAAACCTGAGTGGCCTTCTCAAGCTGAACTGGAACTATAACTGCCCCTGGGTCTTGACCATACCATCATGTCAAAACCACATCATACAGTTTAACCCATTTTGTACGATCTTGGACCTACTCTGAATTTGCATCTCCAACTTTTAGGGTTGCTCACCTTCCTGAATTTGTATGTCGTTGTCAAACCCTAGTTTTCGCACATGCAACAAGGCTCTCTGTGTAGATTGATCATCGTCTCAAAACCCTAATCATAGATGAAGAGCCCTGTAAATCAAATATTAGAAGGGTTGTGAGCACCCCCGTGCACCATCAACATTGGCACTACTCCGAAGAGGCCTCAAACCGCAGGACATTCTCTACCTAACATGTGCTATCTAAATAGATCAATCAAATTTGACATTTATCTTGACCATGCTTGCTTTGACTTGACTTTTCTTAAAATGCTTGTAGAGAGGATGTTTGGATGCTTGTAGATGAGAGATATGGTTGTTTCAACTTGATTTGTAGCTTCATAACTGATGTGGGTGTTACCCTAATGACTGCATATGTGCAATTCTAAGATTTGTGTAGCTTTGGATGCCTTTTGCGAGTGTATGAAGTGAGTGCTCTAGATTTGACATTTATCTTGACCATGCTTGCTTTGACTTGACTATTGTTAAAATGCTTGTAGAGAGGATGTTTGGATGCTTGTAGATGAGAGATATGGTTGTTTCAACCAGATTTGTAGCTTCATAACTGATGTGGGTGTTACCCTAATGACTGTAGATGTGCAATTCTAAGATTTATGTAGCTTTGGATGCCTTTTGCAAGTGTATGAAGTGAGTGCTCTAGTGCATTGTCAAAGGAGTTCCAAATCAGCAAATGAGGTGGTGTTTACTTGCTTATATATGGTTTCGTCGATGATTTTTCTAAGAAAGGTCTGCCCATATGAAGTATAAGACCCAACGAAAGATTTCAAATTGAAAGTGCAATTGGAAAACATGTTGGTCCAAGGTTGTACAAAAAAGTCAAAGATGTATGGTACGGTCATGACCAAATTGTACGGTCCTGACTAGAGTAGGAAATGTGTCGAATGACATTTGGAGTTGGTAAATTCATGTCTCTATCGATTTTGTGCATTATATTCTCAAAATGTGTCGACATGTTAGTGTGCAAGGATAAACAAGCTAAACAATGCACCTTAAAAAGTGTTAAACAAAAATGGAGAAGTTATGCTCATTGTAGTAAGAGTGCATGGTCAAATCAAGGATTGATAGAGTGCAAATTACCAAATTTGAGTGTCTACGACATCCAAATCACCTTCTTGACAATTTAGGTATCTTCAATTTAACCCAAGATTGTATATTGAATGTTCCAAAAGTAACACACTCTTTGTTGATTGTTGTAGATAAGCAAATAATTATTTGCGAAATATGTCATGGGTTTTGCTACATGAAAGGTTATAAATAGTGGGTAGGGCAATAGAATCAAATATTACTTCCACTCATTTCCTACATTACAATACAATGTTACAATCCCGGGGCTCTACAATTCAACGGAGTTTCAAGGATATAATAACCCATTTTGATTTTTCTATTCCTTTTTTATCTGTGTTTTTTAGAATCAATGAGGGTTTTTCGTTAATGATTTATATAGAAAAAAAATATTTATTTTGTGAGGGCTTAAGGGATTTTTTAGGGGTGTCTGTGTTGTAGGATGCTAGGAAAACTTTTGAGGCCCATATAAAGAATGCCGATAAAATTATTTCTGATGTCGTCTGAAATCACAGAAATTTTCATTACTCGAACAAATTCAATGAATTTTTCAATAGTTCATGGTTGTTTATCGAATTCAATTTTAAACCAATAAGGTTTCCTGACGGCAAAGAATTTTCTGGAGGCATCAAAAGCCCCCCCTTCTCCCATAAAGTATAATAGTCATCATCACTAGTCCCTCAAAGGTTTTGATTAGGGTCTAGGCCTTGGCATTCTTGTGGCTCTTCAAAATGTTGAAACTAAAATTGTCATCGTCTCCAAAGAATTTAGAAGCTAGGATTCTGACTAAGAATAGCAATAAGTTTAGCTAGCCTATTGTCATTATTGGCTCAGTGAAACCACTTTCTGAGTGATGGTAAGAGGAATACTCAGTGATGAAGTACTCAGAGAGCTATACTTGTATTAAGTCTCACAACAAGAAAACCACCATTCAACAAATTTTTGGCAATCCGACAGAGTCTAAGAAATGGAATGGCATACATTGTAAGCCCACAGTTTTCGAGACATTGAGTTGTTGCGATGCAGATGCTACATACTTATATGATGAAAAGTTTCTTATTTTTTATCTCTGCAGACGACAACTACATCACTAAAAAGATATATACATGTTCAGGTGTGCATACACAATGCAAATGGTGTATATACAACGAAAAAATTGCTCATCTTACATATTATTTGTACAATGTCTTTGCAACATATTATTTTCATATTGCATAGCCATCATATGATTTACATTGTTAGAGCGATTTAGATGCATTGGTGTGTACCTAGTTTGGAATTTATCTCAACTATTGGATACCATAAATAATTTGCTAAACATAGTAGTCGTACAACAGACTCATATGATATGGATATAAACATGTCGATTGGGCTTGTATACAATGAATTTGTATACACATTGGTCAAACATCTATTCAATGATGATCATAGGTATATAAAATGCATGTGTATACATGTTAATCAATGGCATATACACTACACATGTATACATGTTGATAAAAGGTGTATATAATCTCTTGCACACATGTTGACAGATATACATTGAATATGTGTACATATTGGTCAGATGTAAATGCAATGTATGTATAAATATACATTGATTGAGCAGATAAACAATATGTATGTGGTCACCTCCTTCATTTTGTGTTAGGTAAATGGTATATTGTTCGTTCTTGATGTCTATTGTAAGCCATTTGAAATTGTTTGTGGTAAATGCAAATCCAAAGTTGAAGCATTTCTTACACTAGGAGATTCAGTAGTATCTTACACAAATTGCAATTAAAGGCATTACATGATGCTCATCAATTAGTCTGTGACATAGCACCTATAATAGAAGGAAATGTTAAATCCATTCTTTGTAGCCTTCCATTGGAAAACAAAAATTCTACACTAACACAAACAAATCACAAACAATACCTACAAAACAAAATAAACACCATATGTCTCCTCTATGGTTTCACCATTCGAATAGTCTTCACACTCAATCAAAGAAATATCATAATCAACTCCAAAACTAATATCCTACAATAAGGTACATAAAACATTACACATATCACTAAAAAATTATTCCAATTCCAAAATATACTTCAAAAAACTCATGAATAATAATAATGTTTCTTTGTGTTTATACAGATACAGTTGCAAAGACACCAGCACAATGATGTGACACATCTTATGCTACAGCAAAATGCCTTGCGGTTTTGTATCAATATTATAACATACAACTAATACTATAAATGATCCACAATTTTTTTAGTAAAGCAATTAACGTACAAAAAACAAGTTAAGCATGTACTTTTTATTGTATTGGCAACAGATAGTAGAGGCCACTTTGTAAATGACCTATACTATTGTTTCTACTAAAGCAATAAAATTGTATAAAAACAATTTTAACATAAAGTTTTATACATGTTTTAGAAGAACACAATGTCAGTTTGTTGTTAATTACATCTAACCGATGTGTGGCTAAAATTTGTCTAATGGAAAAACTTGTGCATGAATTTACGTAGATGAATTAAAACATGTAATGTCGATTTGACATCAATTACATCAAGCATTGATCTATAGCTAAAATTTAAAAAATGACTTGTGTACATGTTTCCTGCATAATGTTGATGTTCCTACTAGATGACAACAATCTAGAACCTACAGTAAAATGTATTGCATGCCACTCTTTGCCAAGAAGCAATCCACCTTAACACTTCCTTTAGGTAGTGAGAGAAATTATAGTTCAAAAGCATTTTTCCAATGTGATGAATTGATTAATGGCAAAGAAATGTATTTCATTCCCCATGAGGAACATTATTTAAGTGGCATCGACACATTGCTTATTGACGAATGTTGTTATGCAAAATGTGATCTTTCGCAACCAACAAAACAAATATTTATATATGTTTACAGCGAATGTAGCGGAAAAACAAATTGGACAGATACCATTACAAACCAAAAAAAATTGCTCCTATCATGACCCGTAGTTTTTACTAATGTTCTCTTCCATTGTTTCTTTTTAATAAAATATTATGCACTATGGTTTCAATACTAATAAGTTTTCTTCCACTACAATTCACTCTATGGTAATGTATTCCCCTAAAGCCTTAATACTTGTGTGACTAGCTTCATATCCTTAATAAGGCATTGATGACACCACATAAATGTTTTGCCCTTGCATCAGATTTCTTTTGCTTGTGTTGGCAACCTTCAACAGTTCAATTAGAGCGACAACATATGTTAAATATGAGTGTCACTATTCATTTATTTTGCATGTTTGCTTCCATTCTTGAACCATTTGGATATAGTGGATTTATCATTACATCCTTCCATTCCTAAATTGTCAAAGTTCTTTTTGCTTTCTCGCATTGAATTACTCTTTTTGTATTTTGTTGTTAGTTGATATTAGGTTTATTCAAAAAGACATACTCTAGATAAATTCCATCTTATGTGTCTGTCCCATCTAAAGCTCACATCTTGTACATACGCTATTACAGATTCGGGAGGGATTTGGATTTCAGGGGGGGGGGGGGGGGAGGAGGAGGAGGATTTCACACCTTCTAATTGCATTTGCTTTACATTTTTAAAAGTCTTTTAAACAAACCCTTTTTGCCCATATCTTGTACTCATTACACAACATTAGCCTACATACTTTTGAGATATTAATTGTCAAACAAATATTTTGCCTCATACACGCTTTCACATTCTATATAAATGTCTACATATGCAATTTTAACAACTTCGTCGTGATTTGCCATATATCATGGCCTCGTTAGCATTGGCCATAGGTATTATTTAATTAAAAAACATTATATAAAAAATGTCTTCACAAAATGATATTATTTAGACAAATATTGTGCATAAACCGTGTGGTGGGGATGAAAAGTGAGAAGACATGTTTCAATCTCAAGAAACCCCATTAAGTTTTACGGCCCTAAGCAAAGGACAAGGATCTAAAATCATAAGAAGAAAGTTACACATTGTTTCCAAGATTTCACGTCAAGAGTTGGCACGTTCAGCTGATCAACACTGACCACACTGGTTGTTGATGTTATCCCTACACGTGCTAAACAATTGGTGCATTTAGCGTTGACTGACTGAATGTCCCAACTTTATAATGTATTCCAACAGATTGTATACTTATTCTTTGGCACCATAAGCCAAAAATATTTCAGATCTATTTCTTTTCACACTCAAAACAACTTTATAAAAACAAATAATCAATTTACGATCCACAATTATCACAACATTAAGGAAATTAAGAATCCTATAATGCGACTGTAGGCAGAGTGCATCTGGAAAGTGGCAAAGGAAATGGAAAATAACAATATTAATGGATTGAAGATGCTCATGAAGAATTTGCTCATTGACCTGGGGGAGTCTATTGGAGGATGTAAATCTTAGATATGGCTTAGAATCTGAATGCGACGAACATACTCTCAAATGTCGCTGGTAATTTTCTCCTTCATGAGGACCATACTTATATAGGAGATTCTTTGTTCAATACACAACGAGTGTCTTCGCTTACAACATCATGCTTTGCTTGACGTAATAGGGGATTGTGCATGGATGTGAGGCTCTAGCAAGAGCCGCTAGTGTCATATTGTCCCCTGCTGTGCTGTAGAAGTTCCCCAATGTCAGTCCCATTTTTCTAGCAACGAGGAGCAGGAAGATGATGTAATCATCTTGGAATATGGCTTCCAGATTGATTTTTGTCACTTTTTGTTTTTTTATATGCAGCTAAAGTTGTAATGGGCATGTGAAATTTGAAAAATCTACAGGTCTGGGTCAGCAAGGACAGTATTTGGTTATTGGTAGTATATAATAGCACTATTGAAGAATACTACTCCTCTTTATGTATATGGAATGGAGTAGTGTAATCATTTGTGAATCCTTGATCGTCAATCAGAAGGTTTTTGGCAGTAACAGAAAGTGAGGACAGTTTATGGTTCCTTCCCATGTTATGGAATGGTTTTTCTGGCCAGTTTATTGGAAATGATTTCAGAGATTGGTAAGATGATAGAGACCCAAATGCTCCAATTGTAGAATGATGCACATCACTGCACACAACTTCAAAATTTTATGCCATTGCACACATATCTTTAGACATCATTTTTTCGAGTAACAGTGGCGGTTGATACACTTCTCACTGTTATGAGCATTGATTTACAATGGAGACTCCATCGTGCAGGTTCACAGTCGTCAGGCTGCCCAGATTCCGTCAACTACGAAATTGCCCAAAAACAATCGACTCTGCCTTGCCACCAATTGCCAAACTCAAACTCGCAACTCATTGTGCCCACAGCTGATCATTCAAGTAGCATTTTTTTTTTGAAATCATACGGCACACTCTCTTTTTAATAAAAGATCAAAAGCAATGTGTTGTTACCCCTAATATTGTTACTTTTTCTGTAAAAACTGACCAGAAAGGAACAAAGATTAACAACGATTAGCAACAAATGAAAAATAATTTTTGATCACGCGGCCCCAATAATGCAAACTTGTGGGGTAGATAGGCTCTTCACTAATTTACCTACTTGATAATATGCTGCACCTTGCACCCCCAGTCACCTTTTTTAAGTGTTTGAGGCGGTCAATTTGGCTTAGAACTCACAATATTTACAATATTTTTGAAAAAAAAAGTTTTTTTTTTCCTTGCTTTAACGAAGGATGTTAAGCCAGCCACTATTTGGGGTTCAACATCCTTAAGTTCCAGGAAAGACTATGGCATATATCAGCAACTTGAAAATGGTGTTGTTCCCATCACTTTACCCCAAAAAATTGATCTTTTCAATTCTAATTTAGGAGCAGCTTCGAACTTCCTTCAGTACATGACTTGATTGAAAGGTTCCTTATCGACAATGGAGCTGTTTTGAATATATGCTCAATGAAGATGCTAGGATGTCCTGGTCATACTGAAAAGAGTTTGGGAGCTAATGTTATAACCATTCATGTATCCTGATGGCATGAAAGGATATCGATTGTTGAACCTACTCATCAGCTTTATATTGAGAGATGTATGAAATTCGATGAGTCATCTTCGACTTCTACTTCTCCACCCTCTGAGGTCTTTATGCTCTCTGATTTTAATTCTGACTCTTCGGATGATGATGTTGTTGCAGTCGAAAGGGGTGAAAAGACAGGTATTGATGATTTTTATCTCAAAGACGGGCTACTCTACTGATGGGAGAAGCTTTGTGTGCCTTATCTCAAAGACCACAACAAATATAGGGTGATGTAGGAAAACACCAAGTTGTTATTCTCATGCCTGACATACTTCGAAATCATCCTTCGAATCCAGGGTGCATATCAACTACTGCATAAAAGTTTAAAACTGAAAAACATGAATTCCTTTTTTGCTTGGCTAATGGAAACAGCTGTAATAGGCTACACGTGAAACACAAACCAGAAAACATGCTGTAAAGGTCTTTACATAGACCACCAAAATTAGAATTTGGTGTTGGAGAAAAAACACTAAATCATAATCTTGGTGCCCACCATACCGCAAACTCAGTCACCATACTTCAAAGGTTAAGTGAACTGATAAATTAATATTAGCTTTTGTGACAATGGTTATAAACAACAGTACACCTGCATAGAATGATCACCTGATGTAAGGCATAACAGCTGCAGGTCCAGTACTTGCAAGAAGTCGTGCTCCATATGATGTGCCTAACCATTAGCTAAGATTGGCAGAAAACTTCACTGGAGTAGAGGCAACGCTTTTCTTTGAAGGTGCGTGAAAAAAGAAACTCCATAGTGTCATTCCAACTCACACAGCAGTAGTGCAGTGTGGGATGGGGTGTTTCCTTTTCTGTAAACTTCAACTTCCGTGGCCTCTAAACTATAACTGCATTAAGCTAATTACATCACAGCATACCCCAAAGCTGAATGTTGGTGAAAAATATATGTCGGATTTGATATACATAGTATTTCAATATTGTAAAAGATCTCATATTAGTTCAAAAAACAGAACAAGAGAATCCTAGACAGTTGTAGGTGCTTAGAAATTTCAAGTAGTATATGTGTCTTCAAGACCTGAAAAATGTTTTTTGTTGCGACTCGTATACCAACTGCACAGACATTTGTTATGACTCGCATACCAACTGCACAGACATTTGTTATGACTCGCATACCAACTGCACAGACACCACACTAGAAGAGGTAAGGTGAGAGGCTTTGACCTCGGGAAGAAACCAAAACCAAATGTTCTCCCCTCTTCAATTTCTGAATATAACATTCAAACATAATGAAGTTAAAATTTCGAACAGTTAAAAATGTTCCATGTTTGTATAGACTTGATTGAAGTTTCTAATGTGAATCCCATTCACCTATATTTTGCTAGGGTTTCTTAAATAACCAGTATTTGAATGCCAAGAATATATCTGATGTGTTGCATCAATTGAATACTAGTTGAAATACTGGACTTGCAGTCACACTCACAAATCTGAGATTACAATGGACAAGATCTTGAAAACACTTAAGTATTCAGCTCCTACAGAAACTAGATTCTCAGTATGGTACAGCCAACTATTGTGCCATGACAACGGTTCATACGTGTTGCTTGATGCCAAACAGGACGCTCATTTTTTATGCGTAAAATATCAACATCAGAAAGAGTCTCTATAACATGATTTGATCGACCAGGTCCAATGACCCCACCGATTACATACAGATCATGTCCCATTCCGATCATTGCAAACCCTATCCTACACACGTAAGAAACTGCACTAGCAATATATTTTCTTGACTCTGGATTCTTGTGTTGCCGAATAATCAAACCGTTACTGACTACAAAAAGCTCTCCTTTCACAATTGCCATTGGCCCAGGCAGCCAACCATAATCTTCCACTATCCACCTCTGTTCAGGACCCTCAAATATCTGTACTTTTGACAAGCCCTTATGCAATACATGTAGTTTTCCTTCAAATACGAAACCAGAGCATGCAGAATTATGAGTATGTTCAAGTTCAGCTATTGGTTCCCAAACATCTTTGTCAGGATCATATATCTCAGCATTGGCAATAGATTTTCTAAAATTAGTAAACCCACCAGCGACAATAATACGCCTATCCAGTACACAACAAGCAAACATTGCTCGAGCAACTAACATTGATGCTCGTCTGGTCCACTGTCTACACACAGGGTCATATGCCCACATCTCATCAGTTGCAAAAATGCCTCCATGGTCACCTGTCACTGGGTCAACATCATCACTGCCTCCACCCAGAACAAACAGCTTCCCAGCCACAGACACAGCCCCAAAGTTTGTCAAGTGCTTGATTTCCGATGGTAATGAAGGTATAGTCATCCACATTTCACGGACAGGATCATAAACTTGCCATACATTTTCTGGCTCAAATGCACTCACGCAAAGTAACTCTTCTGTGGCTCCTATGTCACAACGCACCTTGAAAAGTTCCGGGCTACTTAATGCAGAACGCCAAGCACGACAAACCAGTTGGAGTTGAGGATGCAATATGAATGGTACACGAGCTAGGCACTGAAGTGACACTGCATCTGGAAGCCCCTCAATCAAACCAGACATACCTACAATTCCTGAACAGATTTAAACATATAATTTTTATGATAGTTCTGAAACTAGATATCAGTTATCAATTGCTTCCAATGACAGCAAAGCATCTAGAAAATGCACACAATATCTGTTTGTAAACGTTAACATGTCACATTTTCCCATCAACATGTGCTCGCAATTCTAATGGCTGTGAAAAGAAGGTAACCAATGCAGCCGCTTCAGGAAATTGTACAACCGAACTTCAGATTAAGGCTCCTAACAGCTTGAGCTCAGTATACAATGAGATTTATATTATCAATATCAGCACATGACCTGCTTCAAAGAAACATGTACAAGAATTAATTTCAAAACTGTTTTATCCATATTTGATTCAATATTTCTTTCCAACGCTATTCTCTGATCACCAAAATAAGTATGGCAGAATATGTGGTTCGTATATGATCATTTCAATATGCATATCAAATACACTGCTAATTTTGATGGAAAAAAGATGATAAAGAATGCTAGAATACAATCATCTAAGCATCAGGGCATCAGGGAAATTCTTAAAGAATAGAAAGTATTTTAGAAGTACAGAATTATTGGCAAATCTATTCTCTTTAACAGTTGTACTGTGCAGGCTATTTCTTAGGAAAATCATAGTATTTACCACAGATTATATATGAGATGTTGGCCAAAAAAATTCAAATTTTGTCCATTGGTGAATCAAAATTTTAAAGAATTTTTGAAACAAAAGCCCGTAAAAATACCTCACTCGGCATTTTTCCTCCCAAAAGCCTTAAAAGCACTCACATTTACCATTTGTGTTGATAGGCTCACCTACATTCATGAGATGAGGAGAGGGTGGGAAAAGGCTTCAATCGTGCATTTATTTTATACTTTTCTGTTTATTGTTTTCTTTTAATTATTATTGTTTAAGCGTTTATCAACACAAATAAACAATAAAGATATATATATAAACCATGTGAGACCTGAAGAAAGCCACGAGGAGCCCAAAAGGACACTAAGGCCCAAAGGTGGGTATAAGATTGAAATAAGCACACCTATAAACTGGGATTTGTATGGGTATATGACAATATCTATAACCATTGCACACAATTATCATATCATCCTGAGGGGAGAGAGAATAATGAATCGAAGTCTACAGATATTGCATGCCTAGAGTTAAGTACCAAGCTAGTAGAGGTATGGCCCATTCTGGGGGCTTTGTTGAACTAGAGACGTCACTTTAGAGAGAGATTCCCTGTTATCAAACCAGTGAATCCAGTACCTTAATTAGTGAATCAATGTTTTTGGTCTTAAATTTGACCCAGCGCATTTCTATGACAAACCAGGCCCCAAAATGTAATTATTAAATGGGTCTGATAAATAATTATCGCTGTCTAATGTGAGTGTTGCATCAACAAAATAAAATATTTGAAACATGAATAAAAGTCTACCGATACTGCATGCCTAGAGTTAAGTACCAAGCTAGTAGAGACATGGCCCATTCTATGCACTTTGTTGAACTGGAGACATCATTTTAGAGACAGTTTGCTTATTATCAAACCAATAAGTCCAGTACCTTAATTAGTGAATTGATATTTTTGGTCTTAAATTTGACCCACTGCATGACTATGAAAAAACAGGCCCCGAACTGTAATTACTAAATGGATCTGATAAATAAATATTTCCATCTAATTCAAGTGCCGCATCAACAAAATAAAATATTTGATTGTTTCCATCCTATGGTATTTTTGAGGGACTTACATTTTTAAATTTTGCATCTCCAATTTATATCATTCTACTTAATGGATTATAAAGAGGTACAGATAAATTTGTTTTGGGTTGCAGACGCCAACTTGGCTTCTCAGACAACACCCTGCCCATCCCCCACTTAGAGGCATAGCCACGGGAATTTCTTTCCAGTTACCTTATTTATTGTGTGTTTTTGTATCTCTAGGTTTCAACCTCACAACCAAGCTCGGGAGTAAACCAGACCTTGTCGGTTCACCTGCACCCAAAGTAATTAAAAATAAAGGCTCTTTTATAGGTCACAGCCAATCCAGATGCCAAATTGGCATATGACCCCTCTTGTGCAAGCCCACAAACATTTTTTTACATTACCTTACACTTGTAATATTTTGTACCCTTGGGGTTTTGACAAAATGACCAAGCTCGGGAGTAAACCAAACTTTTGCCAATCCATGCACGAGCCCATGTAGATGTATACCTCTGTAACATTCAGACTTGACGAAGACCTAAATCAAGTACAAGAGAGATGGCCAACAGGTGAAAATGAAGTGTTTCCACATACAGTCTGTGAAAGAGATATATGTGTGGATAAGAAGAATGTAGACATGAACACTGAACAGAGGTACTGGACAGTCACAGAGGTGATCTGAATTTCCGGAGCTTGTACTTTTTTATTTTTTCTTGAAACAAATTATCAAACATCTGTTGGTAAAGAGGTCCTTTTATTGGCAGTCATTACATATACAGATCTCATTGTCGTCAACTTTACCCAGTGACATGTACCATACCACATGTAAATTACCGTTGAAAATTGTAAAAAGTTTGGAAGAATATCTGAAAGGTTGAAATCTCTGGTTCACAAACTATGTTCTAGAGAATAAAGAAAGCAATGAGCATCGAACAACAGAACATGGAAATGTTAAAACACTGGACGTAGAAAACAAATAGAGGAAGGGGCAGTAGTCAGTTCAATGAAAAACAATGTAGAAACAACAATCAATTGACAGGAACATTAATAGTGCCCAGACAGAACAGCGTCGATGTAGATGAACACGGCATTAAAATATAAGTGATAATTACTTATGAAGTGCTAAGGTTAAATGAATGGAACCGAGACATTTTATGTGTAATAGTGTAAAGAGGCATGGGTAACACAAGGAACAGCAACCACTGAACAAGACAGCATGCAGGAGCATTAGATAATGATGTAAACCAGTCACCACCAGCAGAGATTCAATTTGTGAAATCATTCTTAGTGATGCTTAATTTATAAGTTGATTAAACATATTTTGATTATTTGCGACTCCCCCTCTATTATAAAATCATTTGGATGCATGCACGATATGAAATTGTGATGTTTAAGCTATCTGGTTTTTTTGGTTTGGAAAAGGTGTGAATTTATTTATTCAAGTCCGAGTAAATTAGAAATATTCAAGTTAAAAGAAACTTTTGTTATTTTCCTTGATAAAGGTGCTTTATGATGCTTAATAAAGAGTTCTATTTACCCCTCAATGATTTGTCAAATTATAGTTCAGACTTACAAAGCACTGGAGATTTCTTTGGGGATCATAACATAAAAGGCATTATTGTGCTTTATTGTCCCAGAACGGGATGCAACTTAAAACCGTAGGAATTATCGTGGGGAATTGAGTGCAACAAGGAGGGCTGGGAATGTTTCATAGAGAGCTTTATCAAACCAGAAATGGGACGGATGAGGTTCATAAATAAATAAATTACTGGAAAAGAGAGGTCCTCATGAACACATTTTACAATCTGTCTGTGGCTTTTTTTATGGTAGAATACATCAAGATGAAGAGCAATAGTTTCATGAGTTTGGCACTTGCCAACAATAACTTGCATAGTGGATCCCCCCAGTAGTATGAATAGCCACCATATTATCAATGGAGGAGGTGATAGGATTTGGTTCTTTATCCATTTGGGGAAATAAGGATAGAGAGCTCCATTTCTGTGTGTATAAATGAATCATGATTGAGGGAGGACTATTGTACTTCCATGTATTAGATGATTCGTAAAAGGGGCCAGTAAAGATAAGTCATCAAGACATTAAAAGTTAGAATCTATCGAGTTTAATGAATATATTTATACTCAAACATGTTGGTTGGTAGTTTTCTGAATTGTTAACTGTTCCAACTATATTGTAACTACTCCCAACAAAATAATATGAAGGACACATTCATTTGGTGTGCAGTCCAATTCCTCTTCATTTTGTCCGATAATGTCTTCTAACATTGGTATCAGAACCATTAGTGCCCAGTGGGGTTTGAGGTTCAAGGAAGCACTTGGTATAGAGCACGAAAATCAGAAGGAAGATTGTGAAGGATTGTGTAGACCTGCAAATCAACGAAAAAGCAAAGGAGATCATGAGGGCTTGTTAAAAAAGACTCACGAAGAGAAGAAAGAACTTGCATTTCAAGAGGTAAAATTCAAGTCTTGCAGAGAAGTGAACCATAGGAGTAGAGGTTCGAAGGGCATGAGCACATGGGCTGCAAAAAACACAGTCAAACAAAGCAGATTCATGCAAAAATAACAGTTGCAATATAGGGCAAAAATCGTGCAAAGAAACTCTATTCGCGTGTTTGGGCGAGGGCGCGGAACAAATCTGGTTTGACAGTCCAAACACAGACGCTGCCATTACAGATGCCAAAGCTAGGTCACAAAAATACAGTCACCAAATGCTAGGTAGCAATAAATACAGTAGCCAGTAAGTTTTATTTAATGATATCTGAATTTATGCAGAAATACAATCTACAATAAGTTTTATCTTTTAGAATGTTGTCATCCCAATGGGCGGTGATGTAACAGTTCTTGAATTTCCTTGTAATTGAGAGGTCCAAGGTTCAAATCTCAGCTCCCTGTTAAGGCGGCCTACTACTGACGGTTTGGATACCCTGGTGATAAGGCACCACGATAATGTGGTTTAATCCGTGGGCTCGCCAAGGGCTTTAACTATCATCCTTGGATGGTTCCACAGCCGGTGTGGGCTGGTGATGCCATAAAGGGCTAGGGCCCTCTCCCTAGGTAACTCAAGCAAAAAAACAAGAATGTTGTCTCAAAAAAATTAATTCTATAATGTACTTCAACTTGCATTAATAGGAGACAAAAACTAAAGACTAGACTATAATTTTTTCTATACAGTTTTCTGTTGCATTAATTTCCATGTCAGAAGTCAAAAAAGACTTTTTTCATTTTGCAGAATTAATTTGCAGCATTGAAATTGGTGTGAAAAATGACAAACATCCAATGGTTTGCCTAGCATCCAAGAGAAGCAGGATATGTGTGTAGGATGTTTAGCTGGGAAGCAAAAAAGGAAGTATTTTCCATCTAACGGTGCTTGGCATGCAAAGGGGATCTTAGATTTTGTTCATGCAAATCTTTGTGAGCCATTGTGGAAGTCTCCCATAGTTCTTGGTGCACAGTACTTTTTCTTGTTGGTAGATGATTATTCTAGAAGGATTTGGATCTACTTCCTCAAAAAGAAGTTTAAAACATTGGTGGAAGACCAAGCAAGTTGATAGATCAAGATAAAGAAGGAAATCATCATCAGTTGACAACCCTGTACACCTCTCAATAGAATGGGGTGGTTGAGAGGCGGAATAGAACTATCATGGAGATGGCTCGGTGCATGATGCATAATAAAGGCACGCCATTCAAATACTGGGGAGAAGCAATAAACACAGTAGTATATCTATTCTAAATCAAAATCCTTGTAAAGCTTTGCAGGAAGTCACACCTAAAGAAGCTTGGTCCAGAACCAAACCCAATGTATCATATTTTTGTATTTTTGATTCAATTACATATTCTTTGGTCCCTGATAAAAAGAGGAGTAAGACTCTAAAAGTTCAAGATATTTTTTAGTTGGTTATAGTGATCAGTCCAAAACTTATAGGTTGATTGATATTTCCACTAGTAAAATAATCACCAGTTGCAATGTTGATGTGAAAGAAACAAAAATATTCTTTGGTTGTAATAAGCAAGTTTGCATTGGAGTTGCACAATAATGAGTGTAGTTCATCTCACACTCCAAGGATTCCACCACAATAATTTGTGACACCCATAGGTGATACACTTGTGTATAGAAAACGCCAACCTAAGTTGGTTCCTCCTCCAAAGAGCCTCAACAAAAACATAATTATCCAGTCCAAAACAGTTGTAAGTGGTTTTACTTCACTTTATAGGACATTACCAAACCACATCTAAAGACAATGTTCGATGATGTCCATTTCAGATGGGTCATCACTAACTCAAAACTTCAACTAATTCATCTCCGCCATCTATCCCAAACCCATAAGATAAAATAAATCTTATTGTAATCTTTATGACTCAGGACCCCACTCAATCAGTGCCAAGGGAGACTAGAGAACTTCACTAAACGCAATGATTTGTGGAGTTTGAATACTTCACTATCCATGTAAAATCCCCTTCTTGGTTGAATACCTTTAGCCCAATTATGTTTTCCAACGGCTAAAGGGTGTTAGAAAAGAAAACTTATCATAATAAATTAATTATAAAAGTGCAATATAAAAATCATATTATAAACACTTTAGATTAATTTATTAATGATAAAGTCACATTAAAAATAGAAAAGAAAATATAAAGTGATAAAGTAAAAATAAGAAAAAAATAAAGTCACTTTATATTTGTTATTCTCCCCTAGGAGAAAATGCGACCCTTTTGGGAGGATAAAAAGGGTGAAAAAAACATTAAATGCGGGAGGAGCAATCTAATTGGAAGATGAGGGTGGCTATTTGGCCAAGTTCATCTATAAAAGCAAGTCTACTTACTTGTAGAAGGCATGCTTTTTTATTTTTCATAAATCTAATTTGTGTCTAAGCCTAGAGCTTTTACAAAATATTTCCAAGGACGGAAACCTTCAGAAATTATCTCTTGAGGACAAAAACCCTCTATAAGATCTAGTAGAAGGACGAAAACCCTTCTCCTAATTAAGAGGATTCTCCACCCGAGGGTTTCCCTTGCACATCAAAGAGTTAGCTGATTTTCTAGTTGTTTTCCAATAATTTTGAGGGCTAAAATTGCAAGATTTTCACAAGGGTTTGAAAGTAGAAGCTTGTTGCAGATTTTTACCTCCATTTGCAGCCCTATCTAGGGTTATCTACACCCTAGTTGGTGGAGTTTGGTACTTTCTAGGACACGGCTGTCCCAAATCTCATCTCCAATAGCTTTGCCATAATTTTAGAAGTCAAGATCAGCTAGTTTGCATAATTTTTGGGCCAAGGAAATTGTATTTTCAGCTGTGTTTGGAGACTATCGTCTACAGATTTTTATAAAATAATTCAGCCTTCTATTTTGATCCAATATGGTATTTTTCTCATGTTTTTTCCCTTATAAAAATTGTTGATCAGTTTGGGAAAGAAATTTAGTTGAATTACTTTAGTTTTGAGTGATTTCCTTCCTTCATGCAAGTTGCCATTTACTTGTAAAAGTCAGATCTGCACTTAATTATTTGTGTAATTTCTACTACTTGCAATTTTCATTGGGATTTGCGGGAAATCCACTTGGGGTTGAAATGTCCATTTGGGGACATTACAATCCATACTTCGTGGAAATCAAATGCTTCACCCGGTGCCTTGGAAAACTGAGAACTTCAACTATCAATTCCCTATAGGATTCAAGGACATGATTGTAACAAATCAAGTCCAATGTAACAAACCTAAATATTCCTCATAGATCTATTGGAAGAACTCCCCGCTACCTATGAAATTATAGTAAATCATTTACACAATAATATTATTATTCAACAATAAGCTCTCATGTTTCTATATATTTAAACAATAAAACATCATACACATATATAGGATTTTTGTCTCCCATATTTAGGGAGATTGTCTAACTACTACATCTCCCACAAATCTCTCCTATGTGAGTTGGTTCAACCTCCAAAAACTCACGTATTACTAATATGAGTTGTTAATAATACCTCATTTACATATAACATATGTGAGTTGTTTAAACAACTTAATAATTACTAAAAACCATAGTTCAAAAAATCGTAAATCGGGATTAATCGGCAGGCCAAATTTTGAATCGAAAATCGGGAATCGGCAAAAAATCGGAAAAAATCGGAAAAAATCAGCAACTTTATCGCTACTTTAAAAAACATTTAATATTAATATACACTTACAGTTTTACACTTACAATATTAATAAACATACATTAATATTAATATACAGTGTAACAGTATTAATATTATTATTTTTACAGTGTAACAGTATTAATATTATTATTTTTACAGTGTAACAGTATTAATATTAACATACATTAATAATAAATATACATATTCATAACTGCAAGCTGTCACGAACTGGAAATGGGCAAGAAAATGCAAATCCCCACGAACTAAATCGCCGACGAACAGGTAAAAAATGCGCACGAACTGGTAGAAAATGCACGAACAGGTAAAAAACGCGCACAAACTGGTAGAAAATGCACACGAACTGGTAAAAAAATGCCCTCACGCGGTCGACTGTACACGAAGGAAGTTGCAACATAAAAAACGAGCCCGTGGAAAGAGAAAACAACATAAAAAACAAATTGATTTACTTTATTTTCGTCTTATACCCTAGCCGCGTTTTTTTTCCCCGATTTTTGCCGATTTTAGCCGCGATTTTCAACGATTTTCGAGGGTTTTTGACAGCGATTTATCGGCGATTTATCAGATTTCGAAAATCGCGATTTTTTGTAAGTTTAATCGTTTTGCAGGCTGAACGCGATTTATCGCGATTTATCGGCGATTTTTGGCGATTTTTGAATCAGAGCTAAAAACTATTTATGTGAGTGGTTTCAACCACCACTATTCTTACTCATGCAAATTTTGTATTATCATGTGAGTTTTATATTATAACTCACATTATTTTAATCATATTAATCATCATCACCAAAATATTAATGATGTGAGCACTAAACGCATTTAT
Organism: Taxus chinensis; assembly: GCA_019776745.2. NCBI lineage: Eukaryota > Viridiplantae > Streptophyta > Pinopsida > Cupressales > Taxaceae > Taxus > Taxus chinensis. Next base: position 362,912,292 of record CM034155.1, read on the forward strand.
CCTAACATTCCCCCTTCGTGCTAACATGGGGAAAGGAGCAACTGAAAACAAATTTGTATGTCAACGCATAATTTGAGGTTTGTATATTACTCCTCTAGAAGTCAACCTCTCTCCTATACAATTGTTTTGACAGTTCTGCACCTTCCACGCCATATCACAACACATCAAGAGATTAAATTGGAATTACAAGCTCACACATGTGAACAAAGATGCACATTTGTTCTTATTCCCAAAAACTTGAAAAATAAATACTTGAGGACCATGTCCTCATCGCGTTCGCAACCACCGTTATAAATCACTACCACTTTCATCACAAATAGTATGAGACGGCTACCACTGCCACCTGGGAACCAATTCTAGCTTTAGTCATTTTGCCGCAAATGTGGTGCCACTATTGCATTTGTGTCCCCTTCATTAGCGGCGAATGAGAGGTGTTGAATAGCCTCCCGCCTCTGATGCCTCCATCCTCCAAGTGATAGTGCGATGTATTCTCCGTCACTTGGATGAGACAAGTCTTCTTCACCTGAGTGAGTAAAATTATCTTCCTCAACAAGTAGGACCTTTTGATTCATCTTTCCATCTATGAGATCTTGTGCCCTTTATATGCAGTTCGGCAACATATGTCCTAACTACTTACAATAACAACATGTGCTTATTTTTTGAACGCTTGGTTTTTTACTCACGTTTGTTTACCTTGTACAAACACAATCTATTTTTTCAGGAGTTTTGATTTGAATCTTCTCATCATGTGTAATGTCCCCATTTTTTGGAAGGCCCTCAGCCTATCTTTTCTCGTGGGCTTTGGGATGTTGCAAGGGGAAAATTTTATTAAATAATTAAATATTATTGCCTAAAGAGTGATTTTAATCATTTGACATTAGAAAGCAATAATTATTTAATTATTTAATTATGAAGATTATTCAATTTAATTTCCAAAATGCAAAATTAAATGGGAAATTAATTAAATATATATTTAGGTGGCCTTTATTGATAAAATCACCCTTAGAAAAGGGGACGCCACAACTAGGAAAGATAAATTGCTTTTATTTGATGATTTCCCTCTCCTAGGGATTTTGAATTTTGTGCCTCCTTGATTATAAAAGAAGTGTTAGGATCATTATGAGACTTATGTTATGATGAAGTTATTTTGATACTCCATGCTTGGAGTTGGGATGTATGCCCATTGATATTTTATTTCTCTCTTTCATTGTAAGCTTCATTAACAACCATTGTTGAAGACATTAAAGACTCTCTTGTTCCATTTGTTGCGTTCTCTTGTGTTGAAGTATGTTCTATGCATGATTCATACTTGCTAACATTGGCAACTTGCTTTGGAATGTGGCACATTTGTTTGATGAGGATATTTGAATGATTAGTGGTGATTTTTTGTCTTTATGGTCTGATTTTAATGTTGTAATTATTCCAGCTATGGCGACTTGTGTTGGGTCATGTTTTGGCATGTTTTGAGGGTGAACAAGTTGAATATATAATCTAATCTATGTTGGCATAAATTTCCAAGTGTAGGACTGTTATTTGGAGGGTTTTTGAAGCGTATAAAGAGCTGATAATAATTTATGTCATTCACTCTAACCCTAGCGACTGGTTTGTGGATTTTGGGGGCTGATTTAAAGGGTTTGCGATGGTCTAAAAATTCAAATTTATATTTCTTTGGAAAGCCCGTGGATTATAGATTAGTCTGCACTTTATTTCATGGCAAAAGACTAAGTATTGAGCAAGTTATGAATTTTTCAAGTTTCAGTTGTCTTGGGTGCATTTTTATTGATTAACTGTTGTTCTAAAATTCAGATCTGCAGTTTGGGATCAATTTAATATTGAATGTGATTGTCGAAATTAGGAGAAATAAGAAAAAGGTGATTTCATAATCTTTGGAGTAGATTTGGTGCCCTAAATGTGTTGGGCGACCTACTTGTTAGGGAAAAATTAGGGTTTCATGTTGGCTGTGCAAAAACTGGTTTTGGGATATTGTTCTTCATATTTTTATGACCCAAAATCCAAAGTTTGAAGATTTTTACTTGAATGGTTAAGGGGGAATTAATTTTTGAAAATTGCAGCAGTTCAAAGTTTGAATATTAATTGTTTTCAGCTGTGTGATCAGATTTGTGTTAATTCCTAACTTGTCCTAAAAGGGGACATTACATCATGTAAGGCAGTAAATACTCCTTCAATACTAATATTCAATTGCATAGAGTATAGTTCAAACTGAATTTCTCGATTTTTCTATCCCCCCCACAATCTAGATAGCTTACTGTGAACATCAATTTCCACTGATAATACATCTATTACATGTAATAATATTTTGCTGCACTATTTATTGTCCTCTATTGTAAAAAATACATTCTAATTGCAGCCTTGAGGAATCTTCTTTCAATGATGATAAAATAAATAAAGTTGTACTATTTTCTTCTCTGAGTTTTTTAAGAAAAAAGCATTCAAATAACTTACACAGTAATTTTTTAACCCTTCTGCTCTGAATTTGAAGATGATGTAAAAAAAAGTTGTGCATCTTTTACTTATCTTTCCAAAAAGAATTGTATCAATCTAATATATTATGAGGAAGATATATCTATTTTACTCGGAGATGTCTGCTGAAAATTTCTTGCAGATTTTCCAATCATCAAAAGCAACCATGAATTTGGAGATGCCCAAAAAGAATTGGATCAATCTAATATATTATGAGGAAGATATATCTATTTTACTCGGAGATGTCTGCTGAAAATTTCTTGCGGATTTTCCAATCATCAAAGGCAACCATGATTTTGGAGATGCCCCTTTAAAACTCCATATTTCTCTTCTAGTGCACCTGCTCTGGTACCAAATGAAATTAGAGCAAATGATTTACACAATAATATTATTATTCAACAATAAATTTTCATATTACTATATATTTAAACAATAAAACATCATACATGTATTGAGGATTTTTATCTCCTGTATTTAGGGAAATTGTCCAAGTAGTAAATCTCCCACAAATCTCTCCTATTCTCCTAATTATGTGAGTTGGTTCAACCTCCAACAACTCACTAACATATTACTAATATGAGTTGTTAAATAATTACTCATTTACATATAACATACGTGAGTTGTTAAACTATTTATGTGAGTGGTTTCAACCACCACTATTCTTACTCACGTAATTTTTATATTGTAACTCAATTTATTTATTTTAATCATATTAATAATCATCACCAAAATATTAATAATGTGAGCACTAAACACATTATTCCTAACAACATATGCACCTCTATGGTCTCTAAATATAACTCACAAGTATATTCTAAGTACTATCACAGTCTACCTTCCTGCAGCCTGTGGCTTGTAGGTTTTTCATTTCTGACATACAGCCAGAACAATCTTTGATTTTCCATGAAGAAATTACAATATATTATACTAAGTAGCTGATCCCAGTCCTGGTACCAGACCGTACAGGACTCAGGTATACTGCTGCGGTGATTTTTCTAGCCTAATAAACAAGAACTCACCACATTATATCCATAGAATAATTGATAATTCAATGCCAAATACATTATCAATAATATCATAAAATATAAAATAGTGTTTAGTAATTAAAAAATATAACCTTATAATAGGTGTTATCCATATGATACAAACAATAATATTAGTTCGAAATTATGATTTTAATAATACAAAATTTAGCAGTTCATTTTATTAAATAAAATAAATACATAGTAACTAACTACATTTAATAAATTATGATTTTAATAATACGAAATTTAGCAGTTCATTTTATTAAATAAAATAAATACATAGTAACTAACTACATTTAATAATATTATAATATCTAAATATAAAATACACATTATGTTATTATCTAAAATATTAAGTTAAAGAGATCTTTAAAGTACTATTGATATTTGTCCTCAAAAGATCATTTTTTAATATTTTAGATTATATAGTTTGTAATGTTTATTTTATATTAACATATTATCATTAGACAAACATTATCCTAACATTATGAACTTTATTATCCAGTCTTCAGCTGCACACTACAACCACTTCATCCGTTGACTCCATTTTGGTCAGCATGCTGACCCGTGCAGAAATCTGCACCTAGGAGGCAGCACAGCTTGCAAACATCATTGCCTTCTATGTCTAATACCACGGAATTCAAAGCAGTTTTCAGAATGGCTAATTGCTGGAGTTTTCTGTACACTAAATTGGAGTCGAGGGGCCTTCATTTTGTGATTGTATGGCCTGAGTACGTCCCGTTAGGCATGGGTATGCCCCAATCCATCCTTGGATGGACCCGAATGTATCCAGGCAGGATCAGAGGGCATACCATACAACCAGTACCTGGTACATGTCGTACAGGAACTGGACCCGGTATCTTAGATATTATATATAAAGGCCACTACTTGTTTTAAAGAAGTGAAGCCATTAAGTTATCATAAAATAAAGAAAAAGAAGAGTCGTTACATTTCCTTGAAAAGGGATGTCATAATGTTACCTAAAATACAGAGCCAAAAACAGAGAAAGTGGATCCACTTTTCTCTTCCTTAACTTGGGTAGCAACATTTTGAAACCCTAGCAGCTTTTTAATGTCTCTAAAATGCACAGCCATATTTGTACCCATAAAACAAAGAAAAGGTCGATCCGCCATTTTCTTCCTTAATCATAGCTTCATTTCATGTCCCCAAATGCAGAACAATAATTATATTGTAAAACAAAGAAAAAAGAAAGCCACTTTTTCCTTAACTTGGGTAGCCGCATTTTAAAACCTTGATGTTTTTTTCATGTCCAAACATCGATTTCATTTTATAAGAAAGAAAAGCATAGCTAAAATCTATGGTGGGATCAAATTAAAACCCTTTCATCCTCTTACATGCTTTTTCATTAACTAAATTTTATAAGAAAGAAATTTAATATTAAATAAACCTGCAAAAGTGCTATTTACAAATTTACATAAAGGATCTAAATATAAGAAGAAACATATATACAGCTAGATCTTGATGTTAATCAGAAAATGGACTAAAAAGAAGAGGTCAAGCCACCATTTTCTTTCTTAACTTGGGTAGCCACATATTTAAACCATAGCTTCTTTTTAGAGTCCCTAAATGCAGAACCATAATTTTACTGCAAAACAAAGAAAAAATGGAGCCATTTTTTTTCTTCCTTAACTTGGGTAGCTGCATTATAAAACCCTTGCTGTTTTTCATGTCCAATCATTGATTAAATTTTATAAGAAAGAAAAGCTTGACTAAAATCTAAGGTGGGACCAAATAAAAAACCTTTTTATCCTCTTATACACTTTTTCATGAATTGTATTTTATCAGAAATAAGTTCATGTTAATTAAACCTGCAAAAGTGCTATTTAAACATCCATATAAAGATATATGTCGAAACATATATAAAGATTTTAAAACCCTTGCTGTTTTTCATGTCCAAACATTGATTAAATTTAATAAGAAAGAAAAGCTTAACTAAAAACCTTTTTATCCTCTTATATGCTTTTTCATGAATTAAATTTTATTAGAAATAAATTTAATGTTAATTATACCTGCAAAAGTGCATTTAAACATCTATATAAAGATATGAGTGGAAACATTTATACAGCTAAATCTTGATCTTGATCAGAAAATGAACTAAAACCTTGTTATTGAAAAGATAATTATGAATAATCATTATGTGGGTTGAAATCTTATTATGGCTTAGAAAACGATTCTGATGAACTCTAGAATTGGGATTAAAAAAACAGCATTATTTTATAGTCTGGTAGCACCATTGTTCTCAAAGGTCGTGAAGTTGGGAATGGAACCATATCTCAAAAAACAGGGGGCAAAATTGAGCAAATATAAAAACAATTAAACATCAATAACTTCAAAATTATAGCACACCCTACTCTATTTTTCTTATAGAGATTGGTATTCTACAAGACTTGATAGGTTCCCCATCATTGCCCGACGACATTGTTTGACCCATTTAAAACTAAAAATAGATAGGCAAAAAAGAATTGAATAAATAGTGGAAACAATGGGACATATACAAAGTTTTTTATTATTGTAGCAAAGCATAATCACTACGAACCTTTGAAACAATTTTTAACAAAAAAGACAAGAAAAAGATTTAGTGCTATTAACATATCATCAACTATCCCACGATCCACCCATCTGCATAAGGAAAAGGGCCTTAAAAGGAATAATCATGATCACAAAACTGATAGCCAACTTACAATAATCACTTAGTGAAATTGGAAGCAAACGACACCTTAAGAACAAAAAACATTAAGATGTATAACTTAAATGAAATGGAAGATGAAACACACTTCCTTTTAGCCTGCCAATTACACAATGACATTAGGCACAATTATAGAGATATTTGCAAATAAAATTTAATAAACAAAGTTTCAAATCAAGAATACCGAATGGAGGTTGCAGAAATTATTAGTTCACTTAACTCTCATAAAAACAATCTTCTAAACAAGTAAACCCATTTAGATAGCAACAATCTTTTGAACAAGTAAACATGCTTTGATAAGTCCTACAAAGCACGTTGGCCTAGAGGACATTAAAAGTCATCCTTGTTGTCAACGTGACCATCGCTTTATGTTGGATAACTATTAAGGTGAGTTTTGTAGTGTCCCTCCGGCCTGTAGAAATTTTCCCTTACTCCAACATTCACAGTTTGTGTGGATTGTTGAAAAACGCTCGTGTCAAGTGGTCGTTTGGCTGCATTTTGGGTGACCGTAAAATAAAAATAGCAATAAAATAAATTAAACATTTAAGATAATAAAATAATAGGGATAAGTTTGAAGTTGTCCTTTCGCAGACTAACCCTTTTTAAACCATGGTGTGTCTCCGTGTCTTTGTCTTGTGCGGTGATGTCGTTCTTCTTGCGATTTATCTAGCTCGGGATCATTTCAATGCTTGAATTTTGATATAAATATTTTTGTTATAACGTTAACATTGATCTATCCAAATTGTTTCACAAATAACAATAAAAGGGATCCGCATAATTTTCAAATGAAGTTATTTGCGTGTTATGTAAGTGCCTTAACGGGTTATTTCAATAGCAAATTGCACCTCCCTTTGTGCGCAACAAGACCATTAACCATGAATGTAAACAATACTCTCTTTTACCTCGTAAGATGGATAGATAAACTACGATAGTAGTTTTGGATTGGAAACCACACAGTTGTCGGGTTAAACGGGAAACTTCGTAAAAGCTACTCCTTGGTGACCTTCTAAAATCTAAATAAAACTTGTTTTCAATGAGGCGTAAAACATCCCTATAAACCCCGAATTGAGAAAATTAAGCTTGGACCATGCTCCTTGTCACATGGAGTGTTTAACCGAAACCTAAGTTGTCCCTCGGATGTTCATTTGACCTTGTTTCATCAGGCATTAGGAGCCCCACGGGCTAGTTCGTGGCTTTAGACAGTTGCTGAAAACTAAAATTGCAACTTGGTTTTGACCCACCATTTTGGCCCTGGGGGTCAAAATAGTTTTTGGCTTCCGCATGCCTCTAGTATTTCTCTGTGACAACCACTACCAAACCTCAATTTGGAGTAAAACATCCTGCAAGTTAGTTTTCCAAATAGGTATTGTAGGCCTCCGATCGTTGGGTGACGAGGCCGTTTAGGTGGGCACTACAAGTTTCGTCATAAAAGGTCACACTAAAAAGAAACTCAACCTTATTAAATATATAAGACAAGGGCTAAATATAGCGTTTTATTGCATCCTATAAAGTGCATTTATATTACAAGTGGAAATGGGGATCATTTACATAAAGTTAAGCCCAAGAAGAAATTAGAACTTGAGAAAAATATTATATAATCTTTGTGAAATGGTATCTAAACCCTTTGTAAGACCATATTTTTTGGGTAATTTAAATTGTAATAACTAAATCATTATCCACAAATACAGGCCTAATTTGGGATCCTGAAAGTCGACTAGAATTAAGTAAAATGCCCCATTTTGTTAAAGACAAGGTCAAAAGAAATATTGAGAAATTAGCACGACACAAGCTCAAGCACTTACTTTTCTAGTTAGAGATCAATGTCTTGGAGCTAGTGTAGGGTCTGCCCTACTAGTTTAGGTAAATATCTAATGTGTTCTCCTACTAGAGAAATTATCATTCGAGGAGAAACAATGAGTTTTTGGGATCTTTGTGCTCCCTAGTTGTATGTCCTTTTTCAATGTACTCAGGTCCGAATCGTTCAAAAGGATCAATCTTGAAAAATAAGTTTGCCAAGAACTTTTTGAATTGTAGTTATTTGTCCCCAACCTCTTCAGTAAAATTTATCAATTAAATCTTTTTGGGAAGCTAATGCCACAATAGATACACCTTGAAACCTAGACTTAAAAGAAAATTTATTTACCAAACTTAGAGGACAAGTTTAAAAAAGATAATTTATTATTTGTGTATCTTAATAATTTAAAAAAGGGAAATTATTGATCCAAAAGGAACAAAGGAAAGTAGTGTGAACATCCACAAGAGCTAGTGTTATTTGAACAAATAATTTTGTACCATAAAGTATTATTAGCAAAGGTACGAACCCCATCACAATATCTAACACTAGCTCCCGAACAAGCTCCCTCACCAGCACCAACACCAACACCACACTCTATGTTGGACAAGAGGAATTAAATCATATAGGTCCATTCCTATTCCATTATAACCATAATGCAAGCTTCCCCTTCAAAGTAAGAGGAGGTGAAGAATCTCTTTACTCACAACTTTGGGTGAAAGGGAACAACACTGCACCTCACCCTTGACCATATACATAGTAGAGCTATACATATCAGATAACAATGTTGCATCTCATATGCAATTAGGCCACATCATGATGAAATGACCTTTGACTAGCACCTAGAAGTGTGGCATTTTGTTTGGTCAATCTTTAATGTGGTAAAGGTATATAAACTCCATCAATCCATATCTAATACTGGCATTATCACCCTAAGTGATCAATCATATAGAATACATGAGTTGGCTCCTAAGAAAACATCATTAATCGATGTGAAGATGATGAATACTTTTTTTTATAAGCATCAAGATGCAAATCATTTTTTTCAGCCTAGAATGAGTATTTATTACTCTTGGTAAAAAATTAACACCTAAGGAATAAGAGTCAATGGTTGAGCAACAATCTTAGTCTTGTTGTGGAGGAAATTGTAGAAATGCAAAATATTATTTCCTAAATTGGAAACCTAGTGAATAATGGATTGCATTAAGTAGACGAAAGATGCAACTAAGCTATGTAGAAGTTCCAAGGAAAAATGTTGATCAACTTGTGGATACAATGTGAGAGTTACAAACAATGCAAACTTTAACAAAAGAAACCTAGACAGAAACAGAAGGGAGCTTGTTAAGCCCCTTTAATTTTTAGCATTTCAATTTTCCATCTCAACTAGCAATTTTAAAAATCTTACCAAAGGAATTACTTTTAAGCCACTAAAGAAAAGGGGATACATTGAGGAATTTCTTGGAAAGGATGGCCAAGGAATTTTAAAACCTCTTGAAGCCGAAATTGGACCTAAGAATTTCAATCTTGGGTACATGTTGGTTTGTTGGCATCCCTACTTAAAAATATTCATTATCTTGCACATGTAGAAGGAGAAAAGGACCATAGAGGATTTGAGTGACCTAAACAGCATGATGCTTGTTGTATTTGATCTATTGATCTCTTTGAAATTCGTGTTTGGACATAAGATGATTAGAAAGTTAACAATTGCCACTTCCAACTAGTTTTTCCCCACCTTGGGGTTTTTTAAACCAAAATCCTTGTATCCATTGTTCATGGTTTTATTTTTAAGTTCTATAAGTTCTATTTTACTTTCAAACAACATATAAGTCCAAATATTATAAATTGTTATTTTGAAATAAATGCAAAGTAGGGCAAGTTGTGATTCTATCAACTCCAATAAGCAATTGAACTTGAGAATTTATGGATCATTTTGATATCATAATGGATTAAAATTAATCTTTTGGTATTGCAAGACTTTTTTGTTGATTTTTATGATAGTGACAAGATTGAAATAGGAATCATTGATGAGATCTTGAGAATTCTACCAAAAAGTGGAATTAGAAAGTAAAGCAAATTGCAAAATAAGGCAAAGAGTCCTACATGGAAAGTGTGATGAAGTCCCAAGATAATGTAACCAAACAATGAGAACTAACACAACTAGGAGCCAAGAATCCATGGGAATGGTGATTTGTGTTGTAGCCAAGAAGTTTGGCATAAGAGAGGAGGAATGATGCAATCGTGGTCATGATTCCCATTAAAGGGATGCCTTACACCATGCAACCTTATATCAGAGTTAGATCTCACCAAAGCAAGATCTTAGGCACAACTCAAAGATAAGAAACAATGAAAGCTTCTTTTATTAATGCAAGGAAAAATTATACACTCAGGTACAATGGTACAACACTCCGCTTACAATATTATGACAAGTCTGTAAGAATTCTTCTAAGAAGTCCACTACTTAACCTATTCTAAGCTTGCAAACTCTTCAAGCTTCTACAAAACCACACTCGATTTAAATTCTCAAAGGGCAATTTCTCGATTCTTTATCTTTGGAATTTGATGCTTACAAACTTATAGCTCCTTCTATTAATAGAATCCATAGAAGCTTCAAGCAAGAGAACAAAGATGCCTCTCACACGTACAGTTACCTTGCAAAACATTCCATAGATCACCTCAAATTTTCATTGATCTATTCTAGAAGCTCCCCTTCATCAAATCGAGCTTAATCAAATCATTTAGTTGGTCCCTAGTCGAGATGGACGGATCAAGAACCACATGTGCCCCTTGTTAATTGAATCGATGTTGACAGGAAATTTTATTTGACACAGGTCTCATCATTAAAGTACAAACGCTCCATGGCTTTGATAGTGACTAGCAGATTAGAAAGTATCTCGCAACAATGGTCTACGCACAGCATATACAAGTTTATTGTGCAAGAGAGTGTCCCACATCTCGGGATATTGCACGGCTAAGTCTAACTTTACACAGTCAAGGCAAAGGTCTTGTAGCATATGCAAGCTTACACGGCTTTGATGTTTTTTGCAGACAATATAAGGTTTCGCAACTAAATTGTTTTCACAACTTTTGCAAGAAATGGGTAAGGCATTAAACCTTTGTGTGGCGTGCTAAGCAATGGCACGGCATTGCACAAGCCTTTATATACTAACTATAAATATCTTTGGGTAAACGCTAGATTGCTCGCAAATCCAAATGCTCCTACTCAAATGGGTTTTTGAAGGTCTGCAACGGAATGACCAAGTATAGCAATCTTTTCTTCAATAAGTCAAGACGCATCTTCAACTCTTCTGCCTCTCCATTTCACCATATATTCCTTATGCTCTTTTCTACACATCATCTTCGTTATGTGGTCATTCAGAATGCATTCAATTTCTCTGAGCCAGTAGTTGGTGTCTCCAATCTACTTCTACATGTCTTGTTTCTTCCCTTGTTTGTCCCTCAAAATACGGGTATAGACCTACTACATTAAGGATAGGCGAGATGTTTATCTGTAATGTCCCCTATTGGGCTCTTGAGTTCTAAGTAGATTAGGAGCAATCCCAAATCTGAAATACAAGTCAATAGAAGCTAATCCAAAGACTGAGTCTGCAGATCTGAATTTTATCAAGCCAAAGCGACTAGATTTATAGAGAAATTCAAGCTCATTTCATGGCAACAATGATATACCCAAGCTCCAATGGAATATACAGATTTTTGGAAGTCGAATCAGCGCTAAAAAAATGATGATGAATCCATATAAACTCAGTTAAACCTGCTGTAATTAAATACTCAGGAATGGTGACTAATATAAGAGTATGACATTCATACAAAGATGCTCAACAATTATATTTTCTTTTTTACAAATCTGATCTGTCTTTTATGCATCCGAAATGAGGAGAAATCTGAATTTATTGAGGCTAAACTGAACTGAAATAATTATCATAAAATCTGCCTTTTTAGAGAGTTGAAACTACGCTGTAATACCTTCAAAAAAAAATATGAGAATGATATATTTGCAGCCAGAAATACAGTATAAATGAAGGCAATGAAAGCCAGACCTGGAATGATCTTCAATTACCATAAACTGACCAAAGGATGGGTCGCTTAACTTCCTAAAATTAGAGAAACACTGCTACAAAATGTCTCCTCCAGTTCTTCATATGGAAGCTCCACAAATTTGTAAGAAAATTACTGAATTCTTTTGCAAGCCCAATGGAATAGCCTGGTTGGAAATTTCTCTCCTTTTCTAAGAGGGTTTTCGTCCTTTTGAATATTTTTGCAAGCACAAAGCTTAAACAATTTTCAGATTTGATAAAAGAAGTATGAGATGCCTTACAAGGTCGACCTCTTCCCTTTATAAAGGAATTTGGCCCAAAGAATACCTCCAACACACCCAATCAGGATTTTGTGTGATTTCTATGCAAGAAGCACCCCAAAACTTCACCTACCCAAGTCGCCATTCTCCTAGACTAGGTCACATTTTTCTTGGGAAGAGTAATAAGTTTATCTTTTCTAAACTCCACTCTCCCTCCTTTGTCCAAGTCACATTTTGCCTAGGGATGACACAAAAATAGCATGGGTCTCTTTTCTACTTTCCCTAGAAAGGATACAACATAATATTAGACCCAATGCACCTATCTAGAGATTACAAATTTATTATTAAGTCAAATAAATTAATACAAGTGCTTTATTAATTTTATAAATATTTCTTTTTGCACTTTGTAATAACTTATTGTGACTTAAGTCACCCTTATATTTTTCCTTTGGCCGTAGGGTTGACAAAATGGGCAAAAGGTCTTCGATGCTTTTATTCAAGAAAGAGGGACATTTCATTATCCCTTCTTGCAACTCCAACTCATATGTGTTCTCCGCAAATTTCTTCAAGACTCCATACAATCCAATATTTTTCCACTTGAGTTTGTCATGTGTTCCTTACAGGAACCTCTCTTTGCGCAAGTGTGCAAGAACTAAATCCCCAACCTAAAAATCCAAGTGTCTCGTCAAATTTGTGTGTTCCTTACATATCTCATTACTCTACTAGAGTCGTTTAGCACTTGCTAATGCACTTCCTTCTTGTATTGCACGAAGTCTTCACCTTGTGCACTTCTCCCTTCTTGCGGCAACTCTCGTAGCTCTAAAATTTCTCGCAATTTGGAATGTTGACTTCTCAGAGCTTCTATTGACAAAGTTATTATAGGTGAACTTTGCATGAGCAAAAGCTAAATCCCACGTTCCTAACTTCTCTCCTACCAAACATCTCAGCAAATCGTCAAGGCTTTTGTTGACAACTTTTGTTTGTCCATCCATTTGCATGTTATACACAAAACTAAACTACAACCTTGTGTTTAGTTTTTTCCACAATGTGCGGCAAAAGTGGCCCACAAACTTGGTATCTCTTCAGATACAATGGTGTGCGGCAATCCATGTAGTCTCACAACTTCTTTGAAAAATAAGTTAGCAACATGAGTTGCATCATTTGTCTTCTTACAAATAATAAAATGAGTCATTTTCAAGTATATATCCGCAACATCAAAGATAGAATCATGACCCTTCTACATTCTTAGCAATCCCAAAACAAAATACATAATCATATGCTCCCATGGTTTCTCAGGTATTGACTATGGTTGATACAACCCTATGTTTTGCCTCTTCCCTTTTTCCAACTAACATATTTTACATATTTATGCACATTCATAGCCATTCACAGCCAAAAATATCTTTCTTCCAATTGTGCCAAGGTCTTACCCATCCCAAAGTGGCATGACATTCGCCCACAATGCTTCTCCTAGATCAACATTCCTCTCATCAGTACTTGTGGTATGCACAACTATACCTCTAAACAACAATCCTTTTGTAGGAAACAGTCTAACTATGGCCTGTAGTTGACCCTCATTAGTTCTACACATGTCCCCTATGCCTCCACAAAATTTCCATCTTCTACGTAGAACTCCTTCATTGTTTCAATCCCTACTACACTCTTTTGCATCTTCTACACGGCGCATCCACAACTCTATTGGATCTCTGACTTTTGTGCTTCAAGACGGATGAGTAACTTTGCACGCATTCAACCAATTTCATGTGTCTCTAATTCAACTTCCCCTACTTATTGATGCATTGCATTGCTCGATGGTCTGTATAAAACACAAACTCCTCGAGAAACAAATAATGCCTCCACTTCTTCAAAGCTTACACAATGGCATAGAACTCCCAATCATAAACAAAATATTTTCTTACATGATTCAAATTTTCACTAAAATATGTGAATGGTCTCCCCTCCTGACTCATTGCAGCTCAAATGGCTACTCCCCTTGCATCAAAATCAACCTGAAATACCTTATTGAAATCAGGAAAGGCCAATATTGGTTGCCCTATGACCTTCTTCAACTTTTGGAATGCATACTCTACATCGGTAGTCCACATAAACTCCTTTTTGTCCTTTTCATCACCTTTGTAATCGGTGATACAAAACTCACTGAATCCACGGATGAACTTCCTATAAAAGCTTGCAAGCCCATGGAAGTTCCAAGCCTCTGTGATATTTTTGGGTGAGTTCAATCCACAATAGCTCGTACCATCTCAAGATCGATCATCGATCCTTCTTGAGATATCACAACTCCCACGCATACCAATTCCTTCAACATAAAACTGCATTTCTTTAGATTTACTAGCAACTTCTCCCACAACCATCTTAACACTTTCCACAAATGGACCAAGTGTTCTTCATGCGTCTCACTGAAAATCAAAATACAATCCAAGTAAACAATGACAAAGTTACCTAGAAAAGGCTTCAACACTTCATCAACCACATGAACATGCTTGGCGCATTGGTTAACCCAAATGGCATGACCAACCACTCGTACAATCCATCTTGGATTTTGAAAGCAATCTTTCACCCATCTCCTTCCTTGACTCTAATCTAGTGACATCCACTTTGAGATCAATTATCATGAAGTACTTCGCTCCACTTTGTGCTACTACTCAATGCATCACATTTTACATCCATGTGTTGGGCAACATGATGGCTAGCATCGTTCTTCCTACCGCCAATGTTATACACGGCTTGTGGACACTCAAATGCACAATGTCTAGTCTCTCTAAGTGGAAATTTGTTCCACTAAATCCTCTTCCTCTGGATGAAGGTCTAACTCCACCTATCTACACATGACTTTGCCTGTGCGAGTTGTTTGTCTCTTCCTCATGCACATTATTTTGTGCCTCATTGTGCAAACTTTTGCCTCTCACGAGAACTTTCTTTTCCCTACAGGTTACTCTAATGCCTTCGGGACAACTTCTCCACATACAACGCAAATTGATAAGTTTCCTCCACAAATCTCATCCTAGCCATACTGAGTTCATCTTGAATGGAAATTTGTAATCCATTAACATGCTTTGAAATATTTGTTATGTCACCATCCACATGTTCAACTCAAATGTTGAGCCATTAACAATCCTCGGTGTACTTCTTCACACTCAATTCCTTCTAACGCAAATTCAGAACTACCTAAACAAATGGGTCTACGAATCCTTAGGCATGAGCTTACAATTTAACTTTGTCACCATCTAATCCCACTTCTTGATTTTATTTTTGCCTCTTTGAACTCTCAATCTACACACGATCCCACCGTAAGGATGCATGTCCCTTCAACTTGGTACTAGCAAATTTCACCACCTTGTTATATTACACACTCTCATACATGAAGTATTTCTTCATTTTTGTGAACTAGTCTATGAAATCTTTTGGATCGAAGTTCAAATAATAACATGGAACTTCTATTTGTGGCTTGCTTTGAATCCTCGTAATTGCGTGCAAGAACCAATTTGCTGGCTCAATTATATATTCTTACTTTACATTCATCATCACTTGCATCTTCATCAATGACAACTACTCTATGTTGCATTGTTTTCATGGCCTCCACACATGGTTGCATTCCTTTAATCACTTCAACCAAGTCTGCAAGTCTTAGTGCTCTATTTGCTCTAGCAGCAAACTCCACTCTAAATGCCCTTCTTTTTTCGTCACAATCTCTAAACAGCAAGATTCTACTATCTACACCTACCCAACAACCCAAAATGTTGGAAGATGTCTACAAATACTTTCAATTCACACCCCTAGTATGGAAAACAACAAAACTCAAGATCACACACACAAACCAAATTGATGTCTATACCAATCTCTTCAGCAGCACTCTAAAATCCTGGCTCTAGTATCAAATTGACAAATTGTGGTCAATGTTCCCAATGAAGGGATGCCTTACACCATGTAACCTTATATCAGAGTTAGATCTTACCAAAGTAAGATCTCAAGCACAACTCAAAAACAAGAAATAATGAAATCTTCTTTTATTAATGCAAGGCAAGATTATAGACTCGAGCATAATGGTACAACACTCCAATTACAATCTTATGACAAGACTACAAAAATTCTTCTAAGACTTCCATTGTTAGACCTAATCCTACACTTGCAAACTCTACAAAACTTCTGCAGAACCACACTCAATTCAAATTATCATAGGACAATGGCTTGATTCCTTCACTTTTGGAATTCAATGCTTACAAACTTACAACCCCCTTTTGTTTATAGAATCTTAAGACATGAGAACAAAGATTCTTCTAACAAGTTTAAATACCTTGTAGAATACTCCATAGATCACCTCAAACTCTCACTAATCTCTTCAGGAAGCTTCCCTTTGTCAAATCAAGATCAATTAGATCATATGGTTGGTCCATGATCAAGATCGACAAATCAAGAACCTTGTGTGCCCCTGCTAATTGTATTGATGTTGAAAAAAGATCATGTCTAACACAACTATCATCATTGAAACGAATGTTGTGATTGTGCATGAGTACAAAGGCTTCGCAGCTTTGATGGTGACCAGAGGTTTTGAGAGTATCTCATGGCAATCAATAACCATTAGCGGTCTCAATTAAGCATTGGTGGTCTACGCAAGGTGTGCTTGATTTCCTACACAAGATAGTGTTCCACGTCTTGGAATATTGTGCGGCTAAGTATAGCTTTGCACGGTCAAGGCAAAGGTCTTGCGGCATATGCAATCATGTGTGGCTTCAATGTTTTGAGCAAGTAATATAAGGTTGTACAACTTGGATAGGTTTTCACAGCTTTCGTAAGAAATGGGTAGGGCATTGAACCTTTGTTTCGCATGCCTAGATGTGGCGTTGCATTGCAAAAGTCTTTATTTACTAACTCTAAACATCTTTGGGTAACGTAGGATTGCTCGTGAACCCATATGCTCCTGCATTAAGAAACCCCAAGGAAGAAACGAAGAGGTTGTGGATGAGCTCTAATTTGACAAAGGTAAAACCAAGGTAAAATAACTTGATCATACTCCTTCCAAAGTTGAAACCAAAATTGAGATTTGATTTTTTGAAAGAAAAGTACACACTAAATTGCTAGACCAATGGTTGAAGTAAATGGAGGTATATCTTAGTGTGCATAAGTTACTCAAGTACAAAAGATTTCTTTTGCACATCTCAAAATGGAAGGATGTGCTCTAATTTGGTGGGGAAGTTATCTTACAATCTTCTGAAAAGAAGAAGCCAATTGTAAATAGGTGGGATGAATTCAAAGAAATGTTTCGTAAGAATTATTATCCTATTGGACATAAAACTGATCAGAAAATTATGTGGTAGTATTTCAAGCAAAAAGAAGGCCTAAGTGTGCAAGACTATACCAAAGATGTCTATAGACTAAGTCACAAGGTTCGAGTTTGACGAGGATAAAATTTGGTTGAAGTTCGTCATTAGATGAAGTTAAAAAAAAAATCGCCATTAAGTTTGACTAATATATAAAATTAAAAAATTAAATATTATAAATATAAATAAAATTAAGATTAAAAACAAATAATTAGAAATTAAAAAAAAAGAAAACAAGGATAAAATATTAATAAATATTAAAAACGTAGTAGTAAAGATATATAAAACAAATTAACAAAAACTAGACTTTTAAAACTTTAAACAGATCATAATTAACATATAAAATAAAATTATAAATAAGAGATGAATAAAAATCAAATTATAATAAATTGAAAGCGAGTAAAAGCTATTTCGCTATGTCGAACGATGAACTCCTCATTTGCGCAGTTCTACGATGTTGGTCACAGTCTCTGAGCTCGATCCAATCTTGTGGGTTGTGGAATGATGATGGTCACCTCCTGTGGGTTGTGTCATGAAACGATGATGTCATGTCTTGTGTCTTGGAAAGATGATGTGCACACATAAAAAAGAAACCCTGACATGCAACGTAAAGTGTGAAACATCCATGCAGCTCCTCAAGCCAAACCACATGTTGTCACAGTGTCACTCATGACTACCTCCATGTCATACAACCCGCACACCTACAGAAACCCTCAACAAATTTGGACAAACTTATGGTTTCAGGATTTTAATAGCCGAATTTTGAATTTTTATGCAAAATTCAGCGAACCTTGTGACATAGTCTATAGACAATCTATGTTGATGGCTTGCACTTGGAAGATAAAGAAAACTTAACCAAGCATTGAGGAAGAGAAAAGGAAAGGAGAGGGAGATCCCTCAAAGCGAAACCAATTCACAAATCAGTTCAAGAGTAAAACCAGCCTTACAAGAAGGGTAGGTGGAGAGGTAAGAGCAATGCCACCAATTTACATTGTTGTAAGGATCCAAATGACCATTCTAGCATGAAGAGCACCACTCAGATTTTTACGGAGTTGACACAACAATCATTCTTCTTCTCATTGATTATTATGGGACATAGTTACATATATGGAGGAGAAGATATCCTATTATTAAGGAACCTCTCAAAACTACTTATTCCTTTCTTATACGAGTTGTTAACCAACTCAACAACATATCAAACAATATTACCAAGATATTTCATATACCTTATATTCACACATACATTAATGTGAGCACTAAAGTAACTCCTAACAATCCCCCCTTAGTGTGAACATGGGGGAAAACACCGTCTTCAACCAAGCAGCATGCCGCTCCGTAGCATGCACATGGTCTCGATACTCAACACTGACTGTGGGAACTACATCATCCGTGAATAGGGACCCATCAACCTCTCCAAGTGAATAAATGAATTAGGACCCATCAACCAATTCACATCAACCATCTAGTCGATCTGGTCAAGAACACTTCCAGCAATAGTATCAATGGTACAAATCTCCACATCATCATCATAATAGGGAAAACACAAACATTGTACTACACACAGGAACAGGGATGCTCATTTGTTCTTATTCATTACACACAACAAAAGGTGTCGCTAAAGCAGTTTGCGGCAGCCTCTAAGGTAGTGACAAACTCGAGGACATTGATTGTCCTCCTGCCTCCGTTGCCTCTATCCTCCAATATATGTGTTGCTAACTCAGCAGAATGTGAACATGAAGCACATTTGTTTCCACATTGAGATTATTATTTTCTTCCCTCCCATAATGTGAAACACTTTATTTTTTGGACGTCGAGTAACACCAAAAATGTGTCCATAAGGCAATTTTTTTTATTTTTTCATTTTTATTTTATGTTTATAGATTTGACAGTTAGACAAATTTATAACTAAACAATGACAATTAATATCCTAATAATCACCTATCTGAGGACTCAACTTGACAATACAACTGAATGACCTCTTTTAGACAACTGTTAATATTGACATGGCTAAACTAGACTATAATTTTCTTTATTTTTATTTTTTACATCATAATGAGATAATTATGATACTCAAATAGAACAGACAAATAGTCACTTATTTGAAGGCATTATGCCTATATGACTATTTACTAACATATGCCAAGTGACTAAGACCCTCAAAGTAACATTGACTTAGGAAACTTAAAAACACATGACACCTATTTTAACTTGAAATAGAACAAGACACGTGATATCTAATATCACACTTTACTATATAGATATTCTCATGGGTTATAATGTTGAGACTGTCCACAGATTGTATGGATCACCACAAACATAGTGTTGAGTTTGCATGTGAGAGCATCTGATCTGCTAGAAGTGCAATCCCAGGTAGATGATAGTCCATTGTGTTTCAATGCATTGGAAGATCATAAAATCACTACACACGTAAGGCCGATAGCCTCAAATTCCATCCAAATGGGCAGCTTGCAGGTTGGACAGGAGCCTATCAGATTCACATGAAACGATATGGCAAGTCTGAGTACTTAAGTACTCTATGACATAGATCTAGACCAATATGAGTATGCAGATAATGACGTCAAGCTACAAATCTAAACCAATGCAAAGCAACTGTCAAATACAATGAAGTCCATTAGTCACTTTTCAAACCTTTAGACGTTAGGATCTATTGTGAGATAGATGTTACCTGTAACTTGCATCGAGCTCAAGGATCACATCTGTAGAGTTGGATCCAAGGCCAAAATAATTTAGTGCTTTGATGAAATTGAGTGATTGAGTAAACATAACTTATGTGATATCTGGGATATGCATAGACTACATGTAGAAGTGAGACAAGTGTTTAGGATGATTAAAGCTCGCCGACTACATAGTCATATGTCTGAAACATGCACATACGATCTAAATCTAGAGAGGAATCTTGAAACACCTTGTTAAACAAATAAATACTTCCACATTTGCAATTCTTCATTAATGTAGACCAAAACCAATATGATGCGTAATCTAATCTGTTGCAAATATATGTTGAAATCTACACTATAAATTTATGCACAAATATTAATCTCTTCTTACTAGGGGCAGGAATACAATTAGGTGCCACCCCTTCTTTCCTTTTAATTATCCTTCACATTCATGGATCTAACATCGCTCTGATACTAGATGAAGAAAATTGCTGATATTTTTATAGATTTAACACACCAATCATTCTTCTTCTCATTGATTATTACGAGACATATATATATATATATATATATATATATATAGGAGTAGATATCTTATTATTAATGAACCTCACAAAACTACTCATTCCTTTCTTATATGAGTTGTTAACCAACTCAACAAAATATCAAACAATATTCCCAAGACATCTCATATACGCTATATTCACCCGTACATTAATGTGAGAACTAAAGTAATTCCTAACATAGTCATTGTGTTATAGATGGACGTATTGACACCAAAAATTAGATGTATCCCTGGAATCTAGCCAAGGACGACACCAAGAAGTCCTCGGCATCTTTGAAATGAAAATCAGATATAGATATAAAGGACAATTCCGATGTTGATGCAAATCTAGGTTGCACCACTACCAATGCAGCTATCAAGGAAAATACGAGAGAGGATATGAGCAAGCTTTTCCAAATCAAGAAAACCAAAGTAAATGCCCTTGTTGATAGTGATGCTCAATCTACTTTGATTTTAGAAGAAGTTAAGAAGCTTGGATTACAAATATATGATTATCTTTATCCATATTCTTTGGGTTGGGTGAAAAAGGGTACAGAGATTCAAATTAGCTTAATTTTAAGTAACTAAAAAATGCAGATTTAAATTTGGCATTAATTCCCCACAACACATTGATGAGATGGAAGTAGATGTGATTCCTCTTGATGTGGTGTTTCGATGTCTTAACTTGTTCCTTAGGGATGCTATCCTCATGAAGATGGCTAACAAATACAGTTGGGTCAAGGATGGGATCAACTACATCATCATGGCACATCAAAACAAGCCTAAGCTTGCCCTAAAATGGGTCAACTAAGCAATTTTGTTGACTTCTTTTGAAAGATAAGTAAGAGGATAGGTTATAAATGTTTGACATTGATTGTGCTAACATGGGATTGAATGATTTGTGTTGAATCATTACATTACTTTCAAGAAATGGGTTCCAAACTCCTAAAGGTTTGCCAACCAAAAATAAAGTGTTCCAAACATAGGTTTATACAATGAAATCATTTTTAGAATAATGAATGAAATGAAGAAATAACTTCAAGAATTGTTAGAGCAAGGGATCATATGCCCCAGTACTTCACCATATGGGTCACATATTGTGACCCATACGAAAGAAAGGTGACTCGTGGAGGATTTGGATGAACTGCTACATTCTTTTCAAGAAGGTGTTCTAACTCCTATAGTTTTGCCACCCAAAAACGAAGGGTTTCAAACATTGCTTTATACAAGAAATCAGATTTAGAGAGCAATGGAATGGAGAAACAACTTCAAGAATTGTTAGAGCAAGGGATTATATGCCCAAGTATTTCAACATGTAGATCGCATATTGTGATGGTACAAAAGAATGACTCTTGGAGGATGTTCAAAGACCATAAAGCCTTGATTAAGATCACCATCAAGAATAGGTATCCACTTCTGTGAATTGATGACTTGTTGGACAGACTTTTGCAAGCTAAATATTTTACAATGTTGGATCTCAAATATGGGTACCATCAAGACTGTATGGAGGAGGATGTTTGGAAAACAACCTTCATGACAAAACAAGGTTTATCCCAGTAGTTGGTACTTCCATATGATTTATGTAATGCACCCACTACATTTATGAGATTGATAAATGATGTATCAAAGCCTTTCATAGATACATGTGTCACAGTGTATCTAGATGATAATTTAGTTTATTGTGTTACATAAGAAGAACATCTAACTCATTTGAAGCAATTTTTGCAAGTATTCAAAGAAAAACAATTTTTGTGTAATATGAAGAAATGTGAGATTGCAAAACAATCACTAGTCTATTTGGAGAATGTTGTTGGAGGAGAATTGAGAGAGGATGCAGCGAAGGGTGAGGCTATCACTGATTGGCCCTGCTTAGGATTGCCAAAGAGACCAGAAGTTATTTTGGAGCAATTTAGTACATGAGAAAGTTTAATCTAGTTTTCTCCACCATTGTAGCATTTCTACAAACTGTTGCAGCAAGTGGTAAGAGTTTTCATTGGGATAAGGAACATGATAGTGCTTTTGATTCTTTGAAATATAAAGGACATGCTCTACTACTTGCTCTTCCTAATTTGAAGCAGCCATGCGAAGTTGAAACAGATGCAAGACAAGGATGGGATCTACATCATCATGGCACACCAAAGAAGCCTAAGCTTTCCCTGTGAAGTGCCAATCAAACAATTTGGTTTACGTCTTCTGAAAGATAAGCAATAGGATAGGTTAGAAATTTTGTTTACATTTATGAGATTGATAAATGATGTATCAAATCCTTTCATAGATACATGTGCCATAGTGTATCTAGATGATATTTTGGTTTACTATGTTACATGGGAAGAACAGATAACTCATTTGAAGCAATTTTTCCAAGTGATCAAAGAAAAGCAGTTTTTTGTGTAATATGAAGAAATGTGAGATTGCAAAGCAATCACTAGTCCATTTGGAGCATGTGGTTGGAGGATAAGCATTAGGATAGGTTTGAAATTTCTGAAATTGATGGGCACTAACAAGGGATTGAAAGATTTGCATGAATTGCTGCATTCTTTTCAAGAAGTATTTCAAACTCCTAAAGTTTGCCACCCAAAAAGACATGTTTCAAGAAGTGTTCCAAACATCGATTTTTACAGCTAATCACTTTTAGAGAGTAATGAAATGAAGAAACAACTGCAAGAATGGTTAGAGCAAGGGATCATATGCCTAAATACTTCACCATGTGGATCACACGTTGTGATGGTACAAATGAAGGATGACTCTTGGAGGATGTGAAAAGATTATCAAGAATGGACATCCACTTTTCTAGATTGATGACTTGTTGGACCAACTTTAGCATGCTAAATATTTTACAAAATTGGATCTCAAATCTGGGCACCATCAAGTCCATACTTAGGAGAATGATGTTTGGAAGACAGACTTCAAGATAAAAGAGGGTTTACATGACTGGTTGGTACTTCCATTTGGCGTCTTTAATGCACCTGCTACATTTATGAGATTGATAAAGGATGTACCAATGCCTTTCATAGATACATGTGTCATAGTATATCTAGATGATATTTTGGTTTTCAATACTACATGGGAAGAACATCTAACTCAATTGAAGTAAATTTTGTAGGTATCCAAAGAAAAACATTTTTTGGTCAATATGAAGAAATGTGAGATCGCATAACAATCCATGGTCTATTTTGGGGGATGTGGTTGGAGGAAAACTATGAGTTGATCTAGGAAAGATTGAGGCTATCACTCATTGGCCGCTGCCTAGGAGTACCATAGAGACTAGAAGTTTTGTTGGAGCAATACAGTGCATGAAAAAAATTATTATAGCTTTCTCCACCATCCAGCATCTCTACATAATGTTGCAGAAGCGTTAATTCACTAGTGTAAGGAACATGATAGTGGTTTTGATCCTTTGAAATACAAAATCAGCCATGCAGTAGTGTTTGCTCTTCCTAATTTGCAGCATCCATTCAAAGTTGAAGTGGATGGGAGTATTACTGTGGGGGTGGTTTTGTTGTAGGGATGGAAGCTAATTTATTATCCTTCAAATGTTTTTTTTTTCAAAAGTAAGAGGGTATCATGTGTATGATTAAGAAATATATGCATTGGTTCAAGCAATAAAGAAATAAAAACATTACTTTTTGGGTAACTAAACTATTGTGCATACTGACAACGAACCTCATCTTGTAAGCACAAAATAAATTACAAGCAGCAAGACACTACAAATGGATGGGTTTTCTTCATCAATTTCACATGGTGATTAAGTACAAGAAGGGAAGCACGAATCTTGTTTCATATATATATATATATATATATATATATATATATATACATATATATATATATGTCTATATATATAGGCCCACCAATAATAATTCAAGTTTCAGCTTTGACAGTAGTTTCACAACTTGAGCCTTTCACAAAAGAGGCTCATAAGGAAGTATGCAGATTTTGAGGAAACTTACTTGCCGTTGCAGGTCAACAAAGATGATAATGAAAACAAATATGGATGCTACCTCAAAATAGGCTATGCTACAAGTGGAATAAACTGTCTGCCAAAGAGAGGAAGATTTCTATTGATAAGAGAAGCACATACTTCCAGAGTTTCGGCCACTTGGATATTGATCAGACCATGGCTCATTTGCAAAAAATATTGGCCCAATATGCAAGAAGAAGTATCTAAATTTATTAAGAGATGTAGATTATTTTGTACAAGAAAGCCTAGAGATAGGAAAGAAGGATTGCCCATGCATCTACCTGTACCTACTAGACCATGGTAGAGCATCTCTATGGATTCTGTGGGAGGTTTACCAGTGTCTAAGCATAGCCATGATTATCTATATGTTGTTATGGGATAGACTAAACACAATGTGTGTATTGATTGCATGTAAGAATACAGTAAGAAGGCATGAAGCAGTTCAACTATTCTTTTCTCATGTTCGGAAGCATTTTGGGTTTTCCAGTGTCCACTGTTTCAGATAAAGATTCCAGATTTTGGTTTAAGTTTTGGGCCACCTTGTGGAATAAGATTTATAATTTGCATTCTATTTGCAATTTTATATTGAATTTTTCGTAAATGGAGTAGATAAGAGATGGAAAAACTATGGTTATTGAAAGATTTGATGAGCATATTTTAATACAGTTCTTCCAAAATTGATGAGAATTATTTTTACTTCTTGAAATCATCATTAAATTAGTTCTCTTAATTTTTAATTTTTTTTTCAATAAGGTTATATTAAGATTATTTAACATTTTTGTAATAATCACAAGAAAAATGCTCAATAATAGTAAAAGGAAGAAGATGTAAGAAAATAACAGTTAATAAATTTAATAATTTGGTCAATGTATACGTAAAGATTATAATTGACACAAAATAATAGTAAATAAGAATGATTATCTTTTCAATAACTTCACAATTATAACTGTTAAAAAAAGAAAAGAAAAAAAAAGGTAAACAAGAATCAATATCTTTTCTATCTTAAATTTTGTAAACCAATAATATATTTTTTATGTGAAGAGATAGGAGATAAGGCTTCGACTAGATTACCTTTACCACAAGCAACAGTGAACTAACTTAATACAAATTATATCAAATAAAATGTTCATATGCTTTTGCATCACCAAGTGATAACAAAATTTCATTACATGACATTAAGTGCTAACAAAATTTACAAGATTCCTCATACTAAATATTAGGGATTGTATTTTTGGAATAGATTCTTAGCAATCAAGTCATGAAATATTAGGGATTGTATTTTTTTAACAGTTATAATTTTTTTGGTGTGTGTATTGTGGTGAATAATTTTTTTGGTGTGTGTATTGTGGTGAATAATTTAAGATTGTGCTAATCATGTAACTACTCAAGTTCATGAAATTTAGTTTGAAAATTAAATATCTTGCTGCAATGTTGTTGAGGAAATCTTTTTCCTATGCAAACATTATATCTATTTATTTTATATACAATTTATATTTTTGTTTCATAAATGATAGAGAACAATAGATATTGTGGGACTAAAAAGACATTATAAGAGATGAAAAAGCCATAGGAATATACCATTTTAAAAATTCTTATAGTTGTTTATTCTTGTTTCGAGTTCACTATTACATGTTTCAAATTTACATTTGGTTGTGGTTTTATATTGGTGAAAATTTGATTGCTATTTTATATTGCAATTTTAAGTATTTGCATTTCTTTTACAATTGGTGTGTGTTTAGGTTTATTATGATGTGTTCATGTATAAATTGTCTTAAATTGTCTCTCCAAATATATAATAGATATTTCCAATACTTTGATTCTTAACTTTAATTTATGTTGATTTAATTAATATTAGAAATTTTATGAAGGGAATTAGAAACAAATTTTATCCATGGTGTGAACTAGTTGTATGGTAATTATTGTTTGAATATAGCTGTAAAAACGTAAAAATAGTTGATAATTATAATATGATACATCGTAAGGAAATTGATGCTATGCAAAAAGATTTGAATTGAATTAGAAACATCATGAGATATTAAAATGGGAAAGTCATTAGAAGTGAGCAATGCGTTCCCTAATAACACTGTTGGTGAGAAAGTTTGTCGATATGAAAAATTAGGTGTCTCCACCAACATTCATGGGGCTACACTCCTCTGCATTGAATGGTGCAACTCTCATTATTGAATGTAACTAATCTATTCCTAAACTAAATGTTGTGGGTTGGCCAGATATACTAGGGATCACACAAGAACTCTCCACTAAACCTATGACAAAGTGCTTGTACGGGGTACAAGGGAGGAAATTACAACGATGAAGGGTGAAGGAGAGAAATTAGGAAGGGAAGGTTATTGATGTGAGTAGGCCAATTTTGCAAAGTTCACACCCAATAACCAAAATAGTTCAACATTCAATATTGAAAAAAGAAACAATGAAGTTAGTGGGACCAATGAATAAAGTCACAAAGTTCTTAGATTCATCTATCGAGGATGCAAAGTTGCTCTCCAACAATATGCTTGCAAAGTGCATAAAAGAGAAGTAGAAGAATACATAAGAAAAAGGGAATGAAAGAAATGTAGCTTTTATTTCTTGTTCATTTATGATACAAAGGCCAACAACAACAATTCACAATTGCTACAACATAGATGCTATCACAATCTAGCATTTTTAGGATTTTTCACCTTTTTGGAATGGAGAAGCCATCCTAATTTATAACAATGTGAATTGACCTCTCATCTCCCCCCACACAACTCTTCGTGTTCCTATTCCACTTGTGACCTTTAATTTTCCATTAGAAAAGACAAATTAAGTATTTCTCTTATAATTTCAAGAAAATAATTTTACAATTTCAAAATATGTCACTTAAGTGAATAGGACAAAATACAATGATTACAGCCAACAAAGAATTAGAAGAGGGAGAAAAGAAAGAGGGAGAAGTAGCAAAGAAGGGATAAGTTGACATTTTCGATGAAGAAGCTTTCTCGATAAAGAACTTGTTGATTCATGCTTCCTGTTCTTGTTCCTTGAATTCTTTGTTGAACTGAGTTATCACAGTCATCAACTTATCCACCTTTGGAATGCACACACATCACAACACCTTGGTCCATGTTCCGGGAACACCACAAATCTTCTTGCATTAATCAAGCCACTCTTCATGATCCATTGCAATTACAACCATGCAACTTTTGATACTAGTAAGGGATTGTGAAATGTCTTCATTGAAGGAAAGAGAGTCACCTGTCTCCTTCTTGACTAGCTCCTGGAATGAAATGATGAGCTCTTTTGACGACGAGTCTTCAGTGAGCAAGGGGAACTCAAATATCTGAACACATTAGTAGACCTCATTCAAGATCTCAAAAACTAGTTGCCCACGAGAGTCCAATTCGGATATGGCATTCTTGAGCATTGCATATATTACATCCATGATGTGGATCCAAACTTGAGATAAGTTCTCTGCAGCGGATATGAACATGTTCTTACTCACGAGGTTTTGAGAGTCGAAGGAACTCATCTTAGATACCAGTGGGAACATATCATCCAAATGATTGACCTCTTTTTCAAACTCCTCCCTTGTTTTATTCACTTTATACAATGTTGTAAGAGCATACTTGATGAGAGAAATGATGTTTAGACACAACGCTTTGCCTTGATAAATGATTTTCTCAATCCATTTCTTGTTTCCCTTCCCTTGCATCATGTATCCTCATGCTTTCTTGATTGCCTTAGGATCAACACAGCAGATTGGAAGAATGTCTTCGATAAGAAGGGAAGATGTTGATTCAGGTTTTAAGAAGGGTTAAATGTAGGAACTCAAAGATTTTACTTATTTCACCAATTACATAATTTTTTTCTTGTATTCTTCATTCCGAGTGAGGATAAGGGAAGAGGATTCCTTGAACAGGTGGGAATCACCCTCATGTGGGGCTTGGTCCAATGAGATGTAGGTTAACTCATAGTCTGATGGAGTCATGTCTTCGATAGGATTGTTAATCTTAGGCTTGGAAACTTCAACATACTAATTACCTGAGGCCCCACTAAAGAAGTGAGATGTTTTCTGAGATTTATTTTTTCACTTGGGCTTCCATATCTATGAGATTTCTTTGAGACTTGACATGATAACCTGCTGCATTTTCCTTGGCTCACTGTTGATCGTTTCTAGAATCCATGGGAATGGATCATCAGGTGTTGACATGATGTTGTCCAATGGAGCATTCTCAAGAGCTTGTCATGGAATCAATTCTTCATTATTGTAGGGGGAGTCTGGCCTTCGGGGTGACATGCTTGGACACTTAAATGTTTTTCAAGGAATCAATCTTTCTTGATGGATATTTCTTATCTTGAGAAATTCAACCCAACTTTCTCACCTAACCCACCAAGTTCAACTAGTTTTGCACACTTTGAATAATTTACCAATCTCACTCAACTTGTGCACCGAGGGAGAGCAGATGCTTGTTCAACTTGATTGAAGATTTACAATGATGATCTTGGAGATCTTGAACCTTTTTGGATACACGTTTAGATTGCAAAATACCTCTTGTTTTCCACTACTTTGTCATGCGGTATTATAGCTTTGCTCACGTACACCAGTGTGACCAAAGTGATGCCTCAGGATCCTCGTGTGGTATGGATTGCCTCGTTTGAGCTGTGTAAATATCACACACCCCTATGGAGATGTTGGAAAGTAGAGGAATGAATAAAGATAGATCCTATGAAAACTTCCAGCACTCAGAATGGGGATTTACTATTTTTAGAAAAAAATCCTTTTTGACCTTTCTCACTTTCAACCACCTTTTTTGTTGTCCCGATTGTTCTTGTGAAAACTATCTTTGAAAAAATCTACGTTCCTTGAGAGTTTACTATTCATAGTAAGTGCTCATATAGATACTTACTGTTTTTGTACAGTTACCTTCCATGGCTCTAATTGTGATGAAACTATTTTCCACCGAGCTAGGTCTTCTGGCTCACGATTTCATCATGTACAAATTTTTAGCTAAATCCGCTCACTGGAATTCGATGAGGAAATAATAAAATACAAAACTAGGGCACAAAGTCGGGGTTTTGTTTCACCATAAAAATATGGTATGATTCATGAAAATGAAATCAATTGTGTCTTGAAGGGGCCTAAAAATGGTGAAGAATGAAAAAATCCGCATCTCGATCCGGTGCATCGATTTATGAGATATGAGGATTTCACCTTTGTGGGTTATGTCGTGATCTTAGGCAAGAAAATGCATCCTGGAGTCTTTTAAAAACTTAAAAATTTTATGAAAATATTATTGCTGTGATCACGGAAACATGGAGGGATGAATACAAAAGAAACAATGGAGGTGAAAGATTTTGGAAAAGTTTCACCAGAGTTCCGAGTAGATTATGAGCAAAATGGGGGGAAGATGGAAAAATGGCCTAGTTTTTGGATTTCTAGCCTTGATGGGGATGGGGAACGTTTTTTTATCCCCCTTGCCCCATTGGAAAGGGATGAAGGGGACACAAAATTACACCCTAACCCCAGGAGGAAAAGTGGCGAACATGCACTAGCGGAGGAGCGAGAGGAAAGGGCTTATTTTCGACACCCAGGAGCTAAGTGAGGTCATGTGAAGGACTAAATGGGAGCAAGGTGGGGGAGGAAATTTTTAATGTCCCCATTGTCCCCTTGGAAAGGGACTTCGTGGCTCTCCTCCTACAATTTCATAGCCCCTGTTCCTGTAATTTTGTGGCTCTTCTCCTGGAATTTGTGGCTCTCTTCCTGTATTCTCTTGGCTCCTTCATAATCCATTACTATCGGATGGGTCCCCAAGTTAGATTCAGCTTGTAACCTCCTCGAAAATGGCCTTTTTTTATCATTGTAGGGCATTGAATCAACTTTCCATTGATATTTTGTTTGACCTCTAACTCATTCCAGAGCTCTTGGAATCATCTCCCGAAGCTCAAAAGCCTTTTTGCAATGCAAGCTCCTTTGGCTTCAAAAACCCACTTTTGTTGAACTTGCTCCAAAGTCACCAAATCTTCCCAAAATCTTCCTAAATCACTTTCACAATTATGTGAGCTCTTTG
The DNA here is from genome assembly GCA_019776745.2 of Taxus chinensis. Taxonomy (NCBI): domain Eukaryota; kingdom Viridiplantae; phylum Streptophyta; class Pinopsida; order Cupressales; family Taxaceae; genus Taxus; species Taxus chinensis. Next base: position 362,943,175 of record CM034155.1, read on the forward strand.
ATACCACCACTCAATGAATTTAGCCCTTGAAATCCGCTCCGAAGAATATGCACCTTCCTTAGAAAGGCTAAAAATAGTCATTCCTAAGTTCACTGAAAAAGGACCTCGAATGGCACTGTCTTGAAAGAATCTTATGAGCTTGTTTCCCTTTCCAACACATAGGCAAGGTCATTACAACACATATGAGCACTCAGAGGATTGGGATAGGCCTAACACAAGGGGGGAACTGATTTCGAACTGAGGTTTTTGAATTAACCTCTCGAGTTGAAAAGGTTGAAGCGGACAACCTTTCTCTTCGTAGGTAACTTATAGATATTACAACCCAGACCATCCCTACAAGTACTAATGACCAATTACAGGCAGAAATTTCAGATATGAAGCACAAACAGGAAGAGTTTCAAACCCAACATGAAAACCTCAGGAAACAATCTAATTCATGGGCACAAATTGTGAAAGGTAAGGGCCAAAACACCTCTCCTATTACAGTTTTGGAAGTTGTACAGGACAAACTTGTGGAAGACAAGAAATCACTATTTGAGCATACCAGAGATCCTGTGATGGCTTTGCATGGCTTGAGAAGATCTACCCACACCAAGATTCTCCCTTCAAAACTCATATTGCACTGAGAACGTTCTTGCATCCACTGAGAACTTTGTTATCTTTTTGAAACTGTTACATCTTGCGGCTTCCACTTGATGTGATGCGATCATGAGAAGTCATTTCTCCATGTCCTCAAGAGTGGGAAAATTGATTATCATGAAAACATTCCTCATCTTTGAATTGCGACATGGAAACATCTATTTAATTAGCGAGGCTCTCAGAGGGAGTGAGAGAAAACTGGTTCTCTCCCAACTCGGCAACTTCTCTGAACATCTCACTTTGTTGCCCTGAGCAAGCGCTTTCAAAAATAGAGGTTACATCATTGATTTGGAGGCCTTCATCGCCGTCAAGAAATTGTTGCAGCATGAAAACGTGTTCAAGACAAATCGGAGCTTGGGAAACGGTGGATACAATCTGATTTTGAATTCTCTCAGAAGAGTCATACATATTCTCAATTTGTTGTTCCGAACAAGTTTTGTCAATATCCATCCACTCAAAATTGATTTTGGCATCATCTTCAAAACTGCAATCTTTGATTTGGTCATGGAAGCATTCTTCCCCCTTGAGTGAATATTGTGGTGCGGATTCTTGTTCTGAATTGGAGGGATATTCAAATATGGTGAGAACAAGTTGACCTTAACCCAACTCACAAGGCTCCTACAACGCTTCTCCTTATTTTGAACAACTCTCTTCAATGCAAATCAGCTCAACATTTCTCTCGACGGTGCCCTACCCTGCCCTTGCAATGGCTCTCTCACGCTACAGTGACTCCCCTTTTTGTTACATTCCAAACCTCTGCAGAGTCTTCTATTTCCTACCTCGATCGCTAGTGCATTTCCGTGAATCTTTTGCTCACGTTTTCGTGTTTCTTTTTACCATAGTTTCACAGGTTTCATGGCTCCTTTGATCACATTTTTCATGATTCTTCTGGCCACGGTTTCACAAGTTTCATGGCTCAAGTTCGTGAGGTCATGTTTAGCAAGTTTTGTTGCTAGAGATTCATGATTTTTCTTGGTCGCGTGTGGTCACGATTCACAGGTTTTGTAGCTCGAGATTCATGATTTTTCCTAGTCGCGTTTTCCACAGGCTTCGTGGCTCGAGTTCACGTAATCCCTCTGCTCAAAAATTTACACTCCCGTGCCAAAATCGTGGGTTTCTGCCATCTCGAGGGTCCTAGCTCCTATTCCAATAATTTCATGGCTCACTCTCTGCAACTTCGTGGCTCTCTTTGAGGGTCTTTTCCTACATTTTTGTTGCTCCTATTCCTACAAGTTTGTGCCTTCTCTGCAACTTCGTGGCTCTCCTCCTACAATTTCATAGCCCCTGTTCCTGTAATTTTGTGGCTCTTCTCCTGGAATTTGTGGCTCTCTTCCTGTATTCTCTTGGCTCCTTCATAATCCATTACTATCGTTTCTTGTCTACTGCTCGAGTTTTTCATTTGTGGTTTGACTTCTATGCACAGGGCCACTCAATTTTGGGGACTCGGAGACTCGCCTCTTATCATCTCACCTCTCCGAGCAATCTATCCCCCTACAATGTCTCCCTCCACCCCCGCAGCACCGTTGGTTTCTAGCCTCAGATCAAACAAACAAGGTCAACAGGAAAGCAATGTCCCAAACATTATGGTTGAGCTGATCAGCAGGATAGAGACATTCGGTTTCTCCAACAGAACCCTTCGAACTGAGGTTTTTGAATTAACCTCTCGAGATGAAAATGTGGCAGCGGACAACCTTTCTCTTCGTACGTAACTTATAGATATTACAACCCAGACCATCCCTACAAGTACTAATGACCAGTTACAGGCAGTAAGCTCAGATATGAAGCACAAACAGGAAGAGTTTCAAACCCAACATGAAAACCTCAAGAAACAATCTAATTCATGGGCACAAATTGTGAAAGGTAAGGGCCAAAACACCTCTCCCATTACAGTCTTGGAAGTTGTACAGGACCTCACTTGTGGAAGAAAGAACCAGACTAGCAAGATTGCTTGATCTCAACGCTAGAGATCTACCCACTGACCTCTCCCTTCCCTTTGATCCTCTAGCCACCTACTTTTGACTTCATCACAAACCAGTTGGGGCCCTCGGAGGTACAAATTGACAGAGCATGGCTTGGTCTGGACTCTACTCTATTCCTTCACTTCAAATCAGTTGAAGACAGACTTCGGGCTCTCAGGGCTAAACGGCAACTTTTCTCACTTCCAGATAAGATTTTCCTTGATGAAGATCTCACTAGAACACAGGTGGCAAAACTCAAACAGTCCTGAGAGATGGTCATGGCAGCCAAGAAGGCAAGAAAATGGGCAGTGATTTGGAACCTCAGACCAGTGATTTGAGACACTTTCCCTCCTGGTTGGGCTCCCGGTCCAAATGACGGTCCCGCTGGGTGAGGCAGCGTAACAGGGGCATTGCCACTTCATGTTGGAATGGTAATGGGTCATATTGGTCTTCACCAGGTCTCCTACAAGATGCATTGGGTCACTCAGATCTCCTTCTTGTTACATTGCTATCCATGAGAGTTGCCATTTGTCCTCTCCTAGACCTAGGGGCTACTATTGGCTCTCTGTTTGCAGACAGGAGACTAGGAATTCCAATGCAGTTAGGGGTTCTGACAAAGTTGCTTGTTTGGTCAGGGACACTCTTCAGGGCAGGATCTTTGTGGCATCCGAAGACGAGTTTGCATGTTTTCTATGGATCAAGGTTAGGCGGACCCTGCACCTTATCCAGGACATTTATATTGCAGTTTGTTACTTCCCCATGTCTCTTCTCCTTTTTCCATTGAGAGTGGCTCGGATGGGGATCCCTACTTTGACCTTTCTGCTGGCATTTCTCAGTTCTCAACAATTGGTGAAGTCATCCTTTTGGGTGATTTCAATGCTCGAACCAAAAACATCCAAGTTCCATGTCATGACAGGACTGCTGATGCTCTTTGTACTTCAGAGGTGGACTCGGTTTCTCTTAGTTTTCAGAGGGAGTCAGATAATGTGGCAGGCCTTTGACGACTTATGGTCGACACCTTTTATAGTTGGGGTAAGCTCATGACCTATTGATCCTTAATGGCATATCATGTTTCCCAGATTCCCAACTCTTCACCTACAGACCTCACTGTGGTGGCACTAGTATTGTTGATTACGTTATGACTACCCCTGACCTTCTTCCCTTTATTCACCACCTTTCTATCTCCCCCATTCCCCTCGCCTACCATGTTGCCCTCTCATTCTCCTTGGAAAACTACTCCCCCCCAGACCCCTAGCCCTTCTCATTGCCCTCCACACGCCACTCTGAGACTTGCTGAGGGTGACCCCATAACCTTCTCCTCTCATCTTCACCAACTTCTCCCCCCCTTGCCCCATTTTACTATGTTCCCCACTGACAGGATGTACAACCTTCTTGCCACTGCTATCCATGAGGTTGCCTTGCTTTCTTACCCCCATTCCATTTCCAAGCCCCGTAGTACACTTGACATGCCCCATGAACCAATGGTATGATGAAGACTACAAAAACCTCCACCATCAGCTCTGCATGGCCTTTACCCATGACCTCCCATCCTTCCCCCCCTCAAAATTGCCTACCGTAATCTCCTCGGCCACAAGAAACGCACCTTTATTGCCCACAAAAGAAAAGATCTCCACACATCACTTTTGCATTCCCCCAAACTCTTTTAGTGTACCATCATTCCCTGACGCTCTCCCTTACCCCTGGACCTTGACCCCCATACTATGTTCACTCACACGTCCACCCTTTATGACAACCCCGGTCAGCCCGAGACCCAAGTTATATCCACACCCTCCACCTGCCGCATCTTCACCCACACAAATGTCAAGAAGGCCATATCGGTGACAAATTGCAGCAAAGCAGCAAATGAGGAAGGCTTCTAGGCAAAAAATTTCAAGCATGGGATCAACACCATCAACAATTATTTGGTAGACCTCTTCAATCAAGTGGTGTGTACTGGCTTCCCGTAACTTTGGTCCCACCACATTATCCACCCCATTCACCAATCCGGTCCTAATTTTGATCCTAATAATTATAGGACAATTATGGTGGGTCACACTTTCTCTAAGTTGTACGTCGTTCTTCATTTGCAGCTTTCTGAGTTTTTTAAGCAGTACCAGTGCAGAGCTAGAGGGCAAGCTAGCGTCAGGACAGGGTACCAGACTATTGATCACATTCTTACCCTCCGTGCTATTATCAAGGAAGCACGTCATCGTTCATGCAAGGTCTTCTACTACTTTGTGGACTTTCGGAAAGCCTTTGACTCTCTTCCGCGGGAAGCCCTTTTCAGCAGACTTAGAGACATTGGTATTTCTAAAAACCCTTCTTGTCGCCATTACCCGGCTGTATGAGGAGGTTTTGAGTCACCTTCGCACTGTTGGGCTTTTCGATTTCATCAAGAGCACCATCGGGGTCAAACAAGGCTGCCCTCTCTCTCCTACTCTATTTGGTATCTATATAGAATTGTTGGAGGAATTTCTCAGAGACCACATACAAGACGGGGACGGCTGTATTCTCCACCAGGGTCTGATCTAAATTCTTCTCTTCACAGATGATGTGGTCCTTCTGGCTTCTTCGGCGGAGGGGTTACAGAGACATCTTGATGCTTTAGCCCTCTTCTGCAATCATAGGCAGCTTACAGTCAACATGGGTAAAACCAAGGTTATGGTTTTCAATGTGTTGAAGACCTCTGAATTCCATTTCTTCTACAAGGGGGAGAAGTTGGAGATCACCAACCCCTACACCTATCTGGGGGTTCTCTTCTCTAAACCTTAGTTCAATTTACGCTCGGCTATTCAACCCCATATCAACAAGGGGTATGGTTCCTTCGCGATTTTGGAGAGAGAGTGCTTCTGCCATCACTTTCAGGACAAGTTGTCCAAGATGTCTCTCTCAGACTCTCTTGTGAGACCCACTATTCTTTATGGTTCTAAGGTTTGGGGCCCCTCCCTGCTCGAGTCGAATTGGGCTTCTAATGAGTGAGTTCAGATCCTTTTTCTCAAACGGATCATCATATGCAAAGAGACTGTTCCTCATCATATCATCCTTGCCGAGTTTTGGGCTCGTCCTTTCAGACTAGAGGTCATCTTTGTTCTCATCTCACTCTTGCACAACATCCAGTTACTTTCAGACTCCTCCACTGGCAGGGATAGATACATCTACCTTGCTTATTGTTCTTCTGAGGCCATTGCTCTCTCCGATCGTCGTGGTCGTGTTCGGTGTTAGTATGCCGAGACCTCTCGTCTTCTTGAATCTCTTGGGATCAACATGGACCGTCTCCCCCCTTTCAGGTACTCCATGGATGCTCCTGCTCACCTCCTTTCGAGCACGCAGGACTTGTACAGAATTATCAGAGACGACATATACAAACTATTCACTCAGATTAAGTGGACCAACCCAGGGAGGAGCTACACCCGAAAATGACCTTTTACGCCAATCACTTCTTGGCAGTCAGCAATGGACTCGTCATTCAACCCACCTATATCTCCCATCATTGGATGCATGCTCTTCGCATATCTTTGGGCCAATTCAGAGTTGGATCCCACAGGCTTCGGGTCAAGAGTGATCACCAGTTGGTTCAGTCTAAGAGGATCTGCAAGCTTTGCTCCCTCCAGGAGGTTGAGATAGAGGAACACTTCATCTTCCGATGCCCCATCTATTATGAGATCAAGGGGAAGTTTCATTGTCTTTTCCATGAACATCCTATGTTCACGACCTTCTTCAGGTATTATGATCAGAGATGTCTCGCTCTCTATTTACAGGAAGCTATTAAGCTCCATGACAGGGCCCTCCATCCTCCTTCCGGGGAGGCTACTACTCAACAGATCACATCATTCTTTGATATACTCCCGGGTCTAAGGGGCACTAAGCGGGGACATGATCCTAGTGGAGATCTTCTGGCTAGATCTGTCAGGATTCATGCACAGCCAAGGGGAATATCCGGATTCATGCACAGCCAAGGGCCCCCTCTTTTAGACGACGAACCACTAGGTCCACCCAGAGAGCTCAACATTCCACGAATCATGGGCGTCTCAAACAGCTTCCAGTCCCTGACACCAAACACCAACACATCACTAGTTTCTTTTCAGCTGACCTTGGGCGACAGTCGTGAGGGTTGGTGTCGAGGCCTTTCCCTCCACCTCCCTCTCTTTCCTTGAGCTCTCCTTCTTTTGTTGTTTTTGGAGACCCTCTTGGGTTTTCCCTACTATCTCTGTTTTGCTTTGTATGGTGCAATCCCATTGACCTATTTTTGTGGTCACTTGTTGGACATTTAATACAATTATCTTATGTTATCTTATCTCACTATCATCATCCATGATAGAGATGTCTTCAAGATTGGGAGTATTCAAAGGAGATCCAAGAATCTCCTCTTTCTTGCATATATGATTTTCTTCACAAAGCATGAAAGAGAATGACATATCTTCATATTCACTTTCACTGACCAAGGCATTAGGGAGGACATCAAGCTCATCCACCTGCTCTGTATCAACATCAAACATTAGTGTATCAAAATGAGGGGCATAAATTGACTCATACCGATCTTGCATTTCCATAGCCTGACTCAGGATCTCAAGACTGAGTTGAGAGTCTTTAGTTGCTTTTGTGGCCTTCAAGATGTCTTGCACAGATTGTTCACTCAAAATTTCCATATACACATTCTTTTCCTCATTGAAAGAATCTTTGCATTGTGCTTCCAGGAGACGGTTCCCCACAATATCATCCTAGCAGAGTGTCCCTTTAGGTTAGAAGCAATTTTTGGCCTTGTATCCCTATTGCATCACATTCAAAGACTTGCTTATTCTTTTGTGGGAAGGGACAGGTATCCTTACCTTGCTTATTGCTTCTCCGAGGCCATTGCTTCGGCCGATCGTTCTGGTCGATCTCGTTGTTGGTAGGTCGGAGTCTCACGACTACTTGAGTCTATTGGGGTCCAGACATATCACCTCCCACCATATAGTTATTCCTTGGACGCCCTCGCCCATCTCCTTCCGGGTAAGCAGGATCTGAACAAAATAATCAAAGATGATATATAAAGGAAATTCATTCAATACACCTAGACTAACCCCCAGGGTGGGTTACGTCCAAAGATGGCCTTTTACGCTGCACATTTTCTTGAGGTCAATAATGGTCTTATTTCTCGGCCCCAATATATTTCCCGACATTGGATGCATGCCCTTCGCATTTCGCTGGGCCGATTCAGAGTTGGCTCTCATAGGCTCTGGGTTGAGTGTGATCATCAAATTGACCGTTCCGAGTGGATTTGTCAACTTTGTTCCCTCTTGGAGATCGAAATGGAAGAGCATTTCATCTTCCAGTGCCCCATCTACTATGAGATCAAAGGGAGATTTCAATGCCTGTTTAGAGAGCATACAACATTTACAAACTTCTTCAGATATTATGATTAGAGGTGCCTTGCTCTCTATTTGCAGAAGGCTCATAGGCATCAGGAGGAGACCCTTAAATCTCCTTCTAGGCAAATGACTACTCGGCAGATCACTTCCTTTTTTACAGTGCTCTCCCTTGAGAGGTACACTAAGTGGCAGGGTGATACAAATCTTGATTCCCATACGAGATCAGTTCGGACCCGAGGCACTACTTCACAAACCAGGGACATCTAAACACATACGAGGTTGAGGCCCTCTTCTCATCGATGAACTTTGAGATCCACCAGACGAGCACGGAGAGTTCATCCCTCCCCCGGGCATTGGCACTCGAGATCTTCCACAGCTTCAGATACCGGGCTTCAACACATAACTAACTTCTTTCAGTCGACCTTGGATGTTAGATGAGAGGGTCTCCTCTTTTGCCTCTTCTTTTCTTTTCTTTTCTTTTCTTCCTCCGCATGTTCGGGTTCTGCCGACTTCTGCAAGCTTTTTTCGTGCCTCTCTTCTTGCCCATTCTTCTTCTTCTTCTTCTCTTTTTTGTTTGTTCTCGGGGACCTTTTGGTCCTCTGGCTGGATGCTTGTTCTTTCTCCTTGTATGGTTGCAATCCCATTGACCTACTTTTGTGGTCATTCGTTGGACATCTAATATATTTATCTTATTTTATCTTATCTACGAGATGGTTGAAAATCTGATCCACACATGTCCATGATTCACTTGAAAAATCCTCGTTCACCCCTTCTGTGTTTCTTGTCTCCCAAGACTCACCTTCTTGCAAAAATGGGCATACTTGATTCTCAAAATTCTCAAACAAGGAGAAGAGATCCATGCTACGTGGGAAGGGCACTCCTTCGGGTTCAATATCCATTTCATCATCCTCTTGATGGGAAGCATAGAACAATGTTGGGGCAGCAATATGGGGAGAATTTTCAACTTTATCTTGATCATTCATTATTGAATCCTCTTGCTTATATGGACAATGAAAGATTTCATAGTCATTGTGATGATCAGTATTATGCTCCTTGGGTGAGTATGGTGGAGTCAACTCCTTGAAGAGGTTATGCCCAAATATCTCATTCTCTTCGGCTTCAGAAATAAAATTGGCCTCTTTCATTTGTTCATCCATGATCATATCGAGAAGGGAACTTGATTCTTCAACTATCTTCGTTCCATCATTAATTGAAAGCTCAAAATTTGAAAGGAGATTGTCCATGATTACCTCGAACTCATCATCTTGAGTATGGGATACAGGACAGGCTTCTTGTACTTCTTCATCATTGGTGGAGTCTTCGGAAAGCATTTGATCTTTTGTTGTGTAACAAGAATATTGAATCCATTGTTTCATCAACAGGTTGTGCTTCGAGCCAGAATGAATTGATGAATGGAGATTCAACCGTCATATCTTCTACATCATACTCCACCATGTCGATTGGATTCTCATGAGGAGGTTCAAGGATTTAGTCTTCTTCAGAATCGGCCAAGAATCTTCTAGGGATGAACACCTCATAGTGTGGGCAGTCATCAGGATCTTCCATAGGACAAACCTCTTCTTCTTCTTTGCTATGGAGAGCTTCAAGTTGTTCCTACATTTCTTGCAAGGCTTCAGCATATTTTAGAATTTTGAGGTAGATTTGGGGATCGGAATCTCCTTGCGCAATGCTCATGATTCTTAGCACAAATTCAGTCTTTAAGGCTGTCATTTTGTCATTTCTATATGTGAGAAAATCATCCCAAGGGAGAGTGATAAAAGACATAACTCCAAGCTTTTCATTCAATTGTGCGAGATTAAAAGAAGATTCTTTGTCTTCCTGCATCTTATACCTCCTTTGCATCTTTTTCATCAACTTCTCACCTCCTTCCTCGTCGGCAAGTCCCGTTTTGTTTCCTTTGTCTAATTGTGGATTATTGTTTGATGCAAAAGACCTTTTCACCGTTATCGAATTCTCCTCTTTGCAAGAACTAGTCCAGAATGATGGCTGATCAGAAATTTGCATTTCTCGGCAACCATCTTCTTCTTCTTCAATGTCACTCAGTAATTCACTCCAATCTGCAAATTTCTTAATTATGTTACAGGAAACGAATGTGGCACAAATTCGTTCCTTGACGGAGTCACCTTCAAACATTGACATTTCTTTTGAAATCTGATATTTTTTATGTTTTTTTATATTTTTTGGGCTGAGATCTTTTTTGCATGCACTTGGGCAAATCTCTCCCCAGCAAAGTCGTCAAAAACTATTGGTGAGAAAATTTGTCAATTGGGCGAATTAGGTGTCTCCACCAACGTTCACGAGGCTACACTCCTCTGCATTGAATGGTGCAACTCCCATTATTGAATGTAACTAATATAATCATAAACTAAATGTTGTGGGTTAGCCAAATAGGTCGGGGATCACACATGGACACTCCACTGAACCTATGGAAAAGAGCTTGTACAGGGTACAAGGGAGGAAATCAGAGTGATGAGGGGGAAGGAGAAATTAGAAAATGAAGGTTACTATCGTGAGTAGGCCAATTGCAGAGTTCGCACCCAGTAACTGGAGTAGTTCAACATTCAATATAGACGAAAGCAACAATGAAGCTAGTGGGACCAATGAATTAAAACACAAATTTCTTAGATTCATCTATCGAGGACGCAAAGTTCCTCTCTAATAATGTGCTTGCAAATTACATAAAGGAGAGAAGTACAAGAAACACGTGAGAAAAGAAGAATAGAAGAAATGTAGTTTTTATTTCATGTGTATTGATGACACAAAGTCCAATAAGAACAATCCACTATTGCTACAGAGAACTAAATTTTCAGGATCCTTTGAAATGGAGGGACCACTTCAATTTATAGCAAGGTGGATTGACCTCTCATCTCCCGTTACATGACTCTCCGTGTTCCATACCACTCGTGATCTTCCATTTGCCATTAGAAAAGACAAATTAAGTATTTCTCTTATAATTTCGAGAAAATAATTTTACAATTTCAAAACATGTCACTTAAGTGAATAGGACAAAATAATAGGATCACGCCCAACGAAGAATTGGAATGAGGAGAAGAGAGAGGGAGAAATAAAGGAGAAGGGAGAAGTTGACATCTTTGATGAAAAAGCTTTATGACGAAGAACTTATTGATTCATGATTCCCGCTCTTGTTCCTTGAATTCCTTTTTGAACAGGGTTATCGCAGCCATCAACTTATCCACCTCTGGAATGCACACGCAACCCAACACCTTGATCCATGTTCCGGAAACATCATTGAACTTTCTGCATTAATCGAGCCATTCGTTATGATCAATTGCAATGGTAGCAATGTTGATACTAGCTAGGGACTCTTAATTGTCTTCATTGAAAGAAAGAGAGTCACCTGCCTCCTTCCTGACCAGCTCTTGGAATGAAATGATGAGCTTTTCTGATGATGAGTCTTCAGTGGGTGGAGGGAACTCCAATCTCTGGACACAATGGTAGACCTCATTCAAGATCTCGGAAACCAGTTGCCCGCGAGAGTCCAATTCGGATATGGCATTCTTGACCGTTGTATATCTTGCATCCATGATGCGAATCCAAACTTGAGACAAGTCCCCAACAGTTGATGCTAACACACTTTTGTTCACAAGAATGTGAAAATTGAAGGAGCTCATCTCAAACGCCAGTGGGAACACCTCATCCAAACGATTGACATCTTTTCCAAACTACTCCTTCGCCTTGTTCACTTCAGACAAAACAAGAACTCCTTCAAGTGGTGGAAGAGATAAAAACAGCTAAAACAATGTTAGAAGAAATCAATAAAACTTACATAGCCCTTATTCCAAAAACTGCTAAGGTGGAGGATATCTTCGGGTTCATACCGATAGCCCTATGCAATGTGTTATATAAAATTGTTACTAAAATCATGGCAGAAAGACTGAAACCCCTTCTTCACAAAATCATCTCTCCTGAACAGGGAGGATTTGTCCCAGGTTGTCTAATTCATGATGAGATAGTTCTTGCACAAGAGGCAATTCATTCCATGGACATCCAAAAAGATCCGTCTACTTTTATTAAGCTTGATTTAACCAAAGCCTATGATAGAGTGGATTGGGATTTTCCATGTAAGGTGCTAGCGCAGTTTGGTTTTTCAAGAGATTGGATAGATTGGGTTAGAGCTTGCTTATCTTCGGTTTCCTTTTCTGTCCTTGTTAATGGCTCTCCATCTCAGCTATTTCGAGCCTTCAGGGGAATACAACAAGGGGACCCATTATCTCCCTTTCTCTTTGTTATTTTGGCTGAAAGCTTGGTCAGATTACTTACTAATGCTTGTCGTACGAGAAAGCTTACAGCGATTCGGTTGGCCAAAGATGCACAACCCATCACACATTTACAATTTGTAGATGATTTTACACTTCTCGGAAAAGCTACTTGTGTGGAAGCGCAATGCATACACAGACTTCTCCAAACCTTCATGAGAGCTACTGGCCAGCTGATTAATCACGCGAAGTCGAGTATTACCTTTTTCAACTGCTCTAGTAGACAGCATGATCAAATCCTCGAAATGTTCCAATTTAAGAAAGGCGCTCTTCTGCTTAAATATCTGGGAATCCCTATAGCGGTCAAACAAATCAAAGATTGGCATTGGCTCATAGATAAAGTTGAAATGAAATTGGCTAAATGGAGCAACAAATGGCTCTATTCAGGAGGGAGATTGACATTGATTCAAGCAGTTCTCCAAGCTATGCCTATCTATGTGTCCTCAATTATGAATATTCCATGCAGTATCTTAAAGCAATTGGACTCTTTGTGCCAAAAATTCATGTGGAGTCGTATGCAAGGAAAAAAAATGGTCTCCTGTCAAATGGGATACTCTTTGTCAACCTAAATGTATTGGAGGACTTGGTTTGAAATCTTCCATCAACCATAGTAAGGCTATGGTTGCTAAACTTTATTGGCGACTGCTCATGCATCCACGGGACCTTTGGGAAGCTAATATTCGAGCCAAGTATGCAGAAAATCTACCCAATGAAAGGTTGGTTTCGCTGACTCTTCCCACTAAGAGGTCACCCTTTCTTCATGCCCTCAAAGTTGGGGAAGCCCTTATCAAAATCAATTTATTTTGGTTGATCCACAATGGTCAGAATGCAAACTTTTGGACTGATTCATGGGAAGCATATCCGCCAATAATCAGGCAGTATCCTGAATTACAGACTATTATGGATACTATCCATGAAATTGGAAGGATCAAAGTCGCTCACTATTGTGAACCCAAAATTTCTCCTTGGGAGGTTGAGTATAGATGGATCCTCCTTAATGAACGGCATATCCCACTCACGGAGGAGCAGCTAATCAAGCTAAATAAAATTCTTATCTATCGTCCTCTTTTAACCTCCCCCAAAACTGATTCTTTAGCTTGGGGAAAAAGTCCCACAGGTGACTACACAATCTCCTTAGGCTATGCCTTTCTCAGTCAAAGGACTTCTCATACGTTGGGAGGATTTCTTCAAAAGTATCTAGCAGCCTGCTTTATGGCCGAAGGTCGGCTTCTTTATGTGGCTATTGGTTTGGGATAAACTCTTAACAGGAGAAATACTAATAAAACGTGGCTTCTTTGGTCCCTATCATTGTGCTCTCCGCCAAGTCAATGATGAAACCCTTTTGCACCTGTTTTTCCAATGTCTGTGGGTGATCCCATTATGGCAATTTCTGGCCCGAGTGTTTAATCTTTCTGGGATTTGTATTCAGACTTATGAACGAAGCATTAGAGAATCAAAAATTCAGTCACCAAAAGGAGAAAATCTTCTTCAGCCATTCTGGGTAAGCCTCTCACTTGTGCTCTGGAATATATGGAAGGAAAGAAATAGACGAGTGTTTCAGCAAACTAGCAGGGACATAACTTACGTTTTGGGAAAAAAACAAGCTCAACATAGCTGAATCCATCAAGCACAAAATTTCTTTGCCTGAGGTCCTTTCCCCACATTGGGAACATTTACGTGCCCAGATTATGCTGTCACCCAAAACATCAACAATGTCATTTGCTAAAAATAAACAGAAACATCAGGCACATACACTGAGAAAAGCTGCACCATATGGTTATGGTAAGATAAATACAGACGGAGCATCCAGAGGCAATCCTGGCAAAGCTAGTATCGCAAGTATTGGCAGAGAATTTGATAATTCATTAACCTTCTTCTTTGCCAAACAATTGGGACATCTACCTAGCAACTTAGCTGAGACCAAGGTTATTTGCAAAGGGATGCAGGAAGCTATTAAAATTTGATGGAAAAAATTCCAAATTGAGTCAGATTCCAGGATAATTATTAGTCTATTATCTGCCCCCATGAGAAACCATTGCCTTAATTGGAAATTGGACAGAGAAGTGGAGCAGATCAAAAGACTGCAGGTCAAATTCCAAACGATCCAGTTCAGATACGTTCCAAGTGAAAGCAACAAAACAGTTGATGCCTTTGCCAATTGGGCACTGGACAATCACAATATTAATTGCTATGAATGGCCTTCCTATGGGTGGGATATGGTTAAACGTAGATAGATGATATTTCAAATATAATAAGTGAATGACACTTTCCACGTGAGGCCTCAAAGACAGAATGACATGGAGGCCAGTGCACTGTGAAATATTGTGCTTGTCTAGATTGTAAGTCAAAAGAAGAATGCAAGGGTCCCAAGAGGGGTCATTGCTGAATCTGAATATGGTTCATTTTTCCAACGGTGTACTTCTCAAAGGCCATCAAAGTGTGCATGCAGTCCAAGAGAGGAGAGCTAACACTGTACAATTAAAGTTCCCAATGTATATTCAACAGCTGAGTTGGCCAGGAGATCAACAACTGTATTGTAATTTCTTTTCTCATGAAACAGTCAGATGTCCTCTTTAGCTTCCATATCATCTTAGATCCGTAGCAATGATAGTGAGCATTTTCCAATTGATGATGCCCTCTTCCACAATACCCGAGCTGGGCCTCAGTCAGGCTGCACGGACTTGATGATAATGCTGGAGTTACCCTCTATATACAACCTGATAATTCCACGTAGTGCAAGACGCAGGCCATCATACAAAGCAAGGGGTTCTACAAAATCATTAGTTTAGACTCCAATTATCTGGGCATAGCATAAACACGGCTCACCCTGATAATACCTCCGATTCCTGCTTGTTCAGGATGTTTTCTTGCAAACTAATGGATAAATTTTGACATGTCATCCCAGTCATAGTTAGTAGGACACTTTTCATGAATTCTGAAAACTTCAAAAGTTTTATTTAGATCTCAAATTCTGGAAACTTGAATAATGCCCATCACAATCTATTGCAAGGCAAGTGAGAGCTTCACACCATTAAATTGCCATAGGTGATGAGATCATGCATCGAATTCTAAGAACATCCTTTCATGATGCCTCAGCTATCATGTCATTCTGGTCATAGTTAGTAGGACACTTATCATGAATTCTGAATATATTGTGGGATTTATTTTGATCTCGAATTCTGAAAATTTGAATAATGCCCATCATGATCTATTCCAAGAGAATTGAGAGCTTCACACCATTAAATTGCCATAGGTGTTGAGACCATGCATCAAATTCTAAGAGTGTTTTTTAAAGATGACTCAGTTATGTTAGAAGTTGAAAGTTCTCATACATCCTTTGAACACTCTAAACAAGCCTCAAATATGTTACATGTTGACATTTCTCTTTCATCATTTCATGCTATTATGGTCACCCATTATAAAGGTCAGCTGCCAAGGTTGTCCTCAAGCATCATCCTTTTTCATTCTTCTTCAGGTTATTCATTGTAAGTTGTAACCTATAAACATCTAAATCAGATATGAAGTTAAAGTTGTGTAACTGCGTGTTAAATTTGAGTTGTTAAATGTGTAGCTTGTACAAGTTACTACATAGTTTCCCTTATTAGATCTCCAAAGCTTTTGATATACAGATAAGAAATTTTACAATTGGCTTCTAAATCAAAATTTGGATGGAGTAAAGAGTATAGCGCTTGGATTAGTTGGTCCACAACCAATCTTGCATAGACCAAAAAAATCTACACTGTGTACGTGTGCACCAGGGTTCAATCGAGAGTGTGAAGTCAACCTACAGTCTCCATGAAGGGCAATGATATCTGTGCAGGCGTTGGGATTAAGAACCGGGGCAGCTTCAGCCTTTAGACAGAGAATTCTCTGCCTCGTGCAAAACTGCCAGTTAATGCAGGTCGCGTTAACTGGCCATTGTGAAACTGCCGTGGTGGTTGAGAATTCTCAGTCTAATGACAAAATTGTTGGTCAGTGCAGTTCTGCATTAACCCATCATTGTGAAAATGCTGTGGCAGTTACACAATCACCAATCTGCACAAACAGATGGTTTTGCCTGTGGCAGTTATGCAACTCATACAACAGTCAGGAAATGCTTGGGAGCTCATCTTGAGCATTTTCAATATCACAAGGAAGGTGAAGAGCCACTCCCTGCACAGAAAAGACGAGGAAGGAGTCAAAGAAGGTAGGTTGGAGTGAGAGAAGACTGGTTTTGGGGAATGTAGGTGATTGCCAAGCACAGAGGAGCAGAGAAAGTGTGGTTTTCAGCACATTGAGAGGTTGTTGACTGTTGTTCTCTTTCTTGTACTGTAACTGGAGAGGAGTGAGTGAGTATGTGTGTCGTTTTAGGCTGTGGAATGTTGTTCTCTTGCTTGTACAGTAACTGGAGAGAGGAGTGAGTATGTGTGTGGTTCGAATCTTTGTAATTCCTAGAGAGAAAGCAAATAAAGAAGTTTTTCCTCTGGTCTCAAAATTGTCTGTGTATGCTTGTTTCTGAGTGGGAGAGGTTAATGGCGGCAAAGACAAGGCTGTCATTCATTTGACCCCCCATCCTTGACTGCATCATATGGGATGGAAGACGGTAACAAATCTGGGCAGAGGAAGAGTGCATTAATCTTCCAAACAGGAGAGTGTTGCGTACAAGGTGTTGTGATTGGGTGTGAGAAAGAGTCTTGTTGAGTTTGTAGAAAGTAGTACCTACATAGGATTGCAAACAAAATATTGCAGCAGTAGATTCGAATTGACATGCCTACAAGAAGAGTGTTGGGTAAAGCACGAGCAGTAGCTGCCAATAAGGCAAGAAGACTAGATGAAACTATGGAGATGTTGAAAGTTATTAAGACAAGACTCGTTGTTGTTGAAGAAGATAAGCAAGGGGGATTCATCCTAACCAGTGATGTGAGTGATGCTGAAGATGAAGAGGTTGGGAGTAGAAGATCTAGCCTAGACACATGTTCAATTAGAGGAATATGATGATAGGCTCATTAGACCTATCTCAAAGATTCGAAGAAGGATCGAGATGGAGGTTCCAAACTTTGATTGGCTCCCTAAGATGGAAGAATATTTTGAGGTTGGTTAAGTGGCTGATCTGAGGAAGATGAAGGTAGCTCAGAGTAAGCTAAGGGGGCATGCAGCCCTATGGTGGAAGGAGGTGCAGACTGAGAGTTATCGGAATGGAAAGTGTTAAAAAATGTACACAAAGAAGGAATGAAGAGAAACCGGAATGCACACATTGTTCATTGTGTGTCCATCATTTTATCATGTGAAAGATGGTTACAAAATCATTAAAGTGGGTACAACCATTTATTAGTTAATACTCAACTAATATTGACTTTTAGCACTGTTTATTAGTTAATACTCGACTAATATTGACTTTATGCCAAATTGTACGCCTTATATTCTAATACGCCCTCTTAAGGCTTAAGGCTTACACTATACAAAGAAAATATAAACACACTGATAGAAGATTAAAGTAACATAACTAAACATGACCATGCATTTTTTAGAAATTTTTCCCTTTGAAAATAGTTCTTTGATCAAGTAGAGCTCCATCAAGCTATCTCGTAACCTTTGTAAAGGTGTAATTCCCGGGCTGAATTCTCGAGTTCCTGGATCCCATCTCCCCAGACTCTTAAATCACAAACCTTCCAAATTATTGGGCAACCATCCATACCAAGCTACATTTACTGAGCTCCATCACGTTGGCTCATAACCCTCATATGGGTATAATCCCCAAGATTCACAGTCTCGCAAACTAATTAATACTAAGTTTCATCTACACTAGATCCCTTCATGTCTTCAAAGTGTGGAGCTTCTTTAAACACGTACTCTTCATTAGTGTATTCTTCGTCATTTTCAACATCCAATGGATCTTCAACAGTGGCTACATTAACTTCATTTCGTATGCATTTGAGTTTTCCATTAAGAACTTCATTGGCTTAAATGGTACAGTTCCATGTTGTGTGACCTCGTTTTTTGCAGTAGTAACATTCAATTTCCCCTCTGTCTTTATTTGATTTTCCATGATTATTTCTCGAGTATAAACAATAATGTCATTTCACATTTGAGGTTCATCTTCTTTATCTCCTACAATTGTTCTATTTTCTTCAGCTAAGAGAGCTGAAATCATATCTTCCGGACTTTGAGAAGGTAGTTCACTAAAAGTAAAAATGACATTGCTTTGGAAGGTAAATTGTTTAACAAAATGGCTTTGGCACCATCGGCATCTAACGTGGCATTAACTTCTACTAATTGTCCAAGGAGAGATCTCAGATTGCTTATGTGGCTAGACAATGACTCCGTCAGCCATCTTGAATCTAAAAAATTGCATTGACAACTTTTTCTCCAAACAACTTATTTCAAGCATCCTGAATTTCCTTGGACAATTTTTCGAAGTCTACATAATATAAATTAGAATGGGAGAGAGCAAGAACAATAATGGATTTGGCTCTATCATCTCTACCCTGCCAATCCAATAATTTAGTTGCATCTTTGTTGGTTGGATATTTTGTCAAGGACAAAATATGGTGTTCAACCACAGTGCGTGGGAAAAATTCCCTCCTCAAATAAGGGGAGGCATCCTGTTTTTTGCTAATCTAAGACCTATGAAGAAAAATTTACAATATACTCACTAATCTAATCCTAGGGGTGGGATATCATCCTAGTAGATCTCAATTCCTCCTAAGAAAGGAATTAGAAGATAGAGGATGATAGTCTTTTTCAGAAAGAGAATTGCAGAGAGAGAGGGAGAGGGAGAGGACTTGTGCTTTTAAATGGTAAACGCAAATCCTAATCTACTCACACAAGTTGAGGAGAATAACACAAAACTAGACTAATACTTAGCAACAAGATTCTAGAATTAAAAGAAAGTACAATTCATTGAACATAGGAACAATAACATAATATCAACATTAACTTCAACACAAAGTTTGAAAGTTCAGATGTGGTTGAGGAGCAATGCGTGACAGTAGCTGGATTTTTAATCACTTCTCCATTGTGCATGGTGATATAGAATGGGTAAGGGGAGCGTGAACTTAAGGAGTTCTTAATCTCCTTTCACAAAGCTTTTCAAAAAATAGAATACAAAACTAGCATTAGTCCTCCTCAAATTTAGGGCCCGTGTGTCAAAAAAGAAATCACCAAATGTGACTTGGATGTCAAGACATTTCCTAGTACAAGATATGTTTGCAACATTTAATTAGATTGAAGGGCGGCACTAGATATTTTTACTAATACCTGCTCAATGATGAAACAAAAAGCTACAAGCTAACCTCATACATACACAAGACACAAGTTAGTAACCAAAACACAATGCTACCAAAATAGTCACTTGGCTACATTTTCATTTCGACCCAACTATTTAATGGTGTGAATGTTTACTATTCTCGGGAGACCATCGTTCAACTTTTTCTTTCGTTGAATATTCAACTTTACTGTTTTGTTAAGCAACATCTATCTTTTAGTGTCGGATAGACCTTAAATGGTTGGGTTATTTTTGCTTCTATTATGGTTCAATTTTTTTTTTTAATCATCCTTTCAAAACTATATTGGATGTCATTTATCATATTTTCCCCAATGTTTGATTTTGTTACCCTTTTTTATTGTGGGCAGGATCGATCCGTTGTATCCTGAAATTTACTTAATCAAATGATATTGGCCTTTTGGGAGAAATTGTTAGAAATGAAGTTATGCTTGCGTCTCTAGATCTAGAATCAATTTTTTTTTATACAAAGCTTGTTTAGCTCCTAACAAGAGAAATTTCTAGATCTAGTACTTGAGGTTACTGCAGGAAAATCGTAAATCCTTTGTCATGTCCCTTTTTGGAGGCATTTATGAAGACCTTAACCCATTCTCTCCCCTTGGGTCTAAGGAGAAAAGCAAGGGGAAGATCTTAATTATGTCTTTATTGTTGATTAGATAGTTGTTTTCATTTATTATCATTTATCCTACTGGAAGCACTATACTCCAATAGTGAATCTTAAGTAGTTTAGTAATAAAGGTTTTTTTGGGCATGTAGGCTCCAAATACCCTTTATAATATTTAAAAGCACTTAAGGGGTCGGCCATGATGTAATGATTATTTAAAGCACTCCTTATAGCTATTTAAGGAGGTCGCTTGGCATTTAATGAATCATGTTTTTGGAGATTTCTCTTATTTTGGTAAAAGTTGGCTAGTGTAGCCCTTTTACTCTCTCTCTCAAGGACAAAATCCCTTGGGTTGAAAATCTCTTCCAAGGACGAAAACCCTTCATGAGGTCTTTGGTGTGCAAGCTGGTTTGAAAGGAAATAAAGCATCTTTCTCTTGCATGTGTTGTCTCTTTGGTGCAATATTATATTTATTTCAAGTGGAGCAATCCATATTGAAGTGGTGTATTGGTATGTGTGATGACATTTTGGTAATTCTGAAATTACTAGCTTATTCTTCATAATTTATAAGGTCAATATCTTGAGTTTCATGATTTTTTATTTTTTCTAAGTTGAGTTGTGAATTTTTAAAATAACGCTGCAAACAAGGGTTTGTCGAAATTCATATCTCCATATCTAGGGCATTAAAAATCAGATTTCTTGAATTATATTTTTTTCCAAAAACAACATTTTTATATTAAAAAAATATGAGGATCAAAATACAATGCCAAGCAATTCTGCTTATACTAGAGGAAACATCTGTAGAATTCCAAGTACAAATAAAGATAAAGAGGTAGCATATCTAAGGGTTAGCCATCATGATCTTTCAAAGAGAGGATCCGTTCAATCTGTTGTCTTTTCTCTTGCGACCAAGTAAGAGGAAGAGCTCCAAAATGTGCCAAATTTGAATGGTCAAGAGCCCAGTTGGCCAAAGCATCCGCCATCTTATTCTACTCCCTAGGCACATGGGAATATATAATAGATTGAAATTAGCTAGCTATGATTTTGATATGTTCCTAAATCCTGGCTATGAGCCAATTATTAGACAGATGTTGATAAGGGGCACGAAGGATGTTGATAACAAACTTGGAATCTGATTCAACTATGATATTAGGACAACCCAATTTAGTAGCCTCCAAAAGAGCATGTTGAACGGCCATAATTTCAGCAACATTGTTTGTGTAGTGCCCCAACTGATGAGCAAAAAAGAAGAGAGGGGTCCTCAAAGAATCATGAGCCTGTCCTCCCATACTAGCAAGACCCGGATTTCCTCTCGCTGCCCCATCAGTATTAATTTTGACAGTGCCAAAAGGAGGAGGCTGCCAAGAGCGGATAGTTGAAGGTATCCTGAGTTTATTATCACACTTCAACTGTAATTGCCTATTATCCAAATGCAATTTTTGTAAGAGGGCAATCCACTTCCCAGGCAACGGAGAGGGAAGAGTCAAGTTGTGCAAGATAGATTCAGCAATAATGTTTCTAGTCATATCCATAATGTACCACTTGTCTCTACTTTCCAGCTTGAATGTACATCTATTTCTTTCTTTCCAAACATTCCACAACATCAGAGAGACTGCAATCCATATCCCTTTGTAAAAGTCTTGAGTGTCCTTAACAGCATTTTTCC
The DNA here is from genome assembly GCA_019776745.2 of Taxus chinensis. Taxonomy (NCBI): domain Eukaryota; kingdom Viridiplantae; phylum Streptophyta; class Pinopsida; order Cupressales; family Taxaceae; genus Taxus; species Taxus chinensis. The sequence goes on from CM034155.1 coordinate 362,964,949, forward strand.
AAACTCTGAATGTATCAACAATATTATCAGGAGAATGCCAAGTCACCGACAAGCAATCAGCAAGTGTGCCCCATAAGCCCAAAGTGAAAGGACATTGAAAAAAGCGGTGAGTAAAGGTCTCAACTACATTTCTGCATAAAGGGCACCAAAAAGGACCAACCATACCTCTTTTCATCAAGTTATCCCCAGTAAGGACTCTATCGTAGATGAGAAGCCAAACAAAGAATCTCAACTTAGGCCAAAGAACAGGTTGTCAAAGGTCCACAAATATGTCTTTCCATGGATGAGGATGAGGGGCAACCAAAACTCTATACCCTTCGGCTACAGAGTAATTCCCATTCTGCGTAGTTCCCCATCCCAAAGTATTAGGCAACTCAGTCAAAAAAAGAATCCTATTTTGCATAATCCTTTCGATAAAAAGAGCTTGTTGCTGAGTCAAGTTAATTTGCCATATCGAAGGATGAATCCATTCACTTCTTGGGTATGTATGCTGAAAATAGTGACATACCTTCATTTTACCTTGAGCATGAAGGGTAATCATAATATCATTGAAGTGGGGATACTGTGTAATCAAAGGAGGGCAGCCATCCCACAAGTCCGTTCAGAAATTAGCCTGCTCACCATTTCCAATTTTCCAGGAACAATTGTTTCTTTATGATTTCTTCTCCAATTCTGAGAACAAAAAGAATGGGAGAACCCCATGAAGGCAAGGTGTATCTATGTCATGTGGTCTCATACCCTGAGCATATTTAGCACGAAGATTAGTACTCCATAACTGATCCGGGTTTTGTTAATCTCCAATACAGCTTATCCGCAAGGGCTTTATTATTCGGAATGCTAGCTCTGAAACCCAAGCCACCCTCTTTCTTTGGTAAACATGAGGTCTTCCACTTCACCAGGTGCCATTTCTTGGATTGTTGGTTTCCAGACCACAAAAAAAATTGACTCAGAGAATCTAAGTGCTGCAGAATAGTAGAAGGAATGTGCAAAATAGACGCAAAGTAAACAAGAACCGCTTGCAGCACAACTTTTATCAAGGTGATTCTGCCCCCTGATGATAACCATCTATTAGTCCAATTACTAAATTTTTGTTGAACCTTATTAGTTAACCATTCCCAATGAGTAATCTTGGTGGAGCTTAAAGGAATACCCAAATATTGCAGGGGTAAAGTTGTTTTCTGAAATCCAAGTTTCATAAGAATGTCTTGTTCTAGCCTTGGTGAACAATGAAAGAAGATTATTTTGGACTTATGCTTGTTTATATCTTGACCAGTAGCCTTTGAGAAAAGTTCCAAATTCCTTTGTATCTGAGTAGCTTCTATCAAGGATGCAGTCCCCCTGATGGATGAGTCATCCACAAACTGTAAGTGAGAAAGTGGGTTCACATGAGTAGCCAATCTTATACCTTGCAACTTTCTTTGGATTCTTGCCATAGAAAATAGCCTGCCAAAGGATTCAGCAACAATGATAAACAAAAATGGCAATAAAGGATCTCCCTACCTGATACCTCTCGATGCCAGAAAACGTTGAGTAGGGATGCCATTAACTAGAGAATAATAAACAGATGAAATACAAGCTTGTATCCATTGCACCCATAAGGGGGAAAAACCAAAGCAAATAAGGATATCATGGAGGAAAGCCCAGCCGACCCTGTCATATGCTTTAGATAAATCCAGCCTAACGAACATAGCTGGTTTCTTCTGAGTGTCCATAGAGTGAAGAGCTTCCTGAGCCAGCAATATGTCATCATAGATTTGTCTATGAGGCACAAATCCACCTTGTTCCGAAGAAATAACTTTATGAATAATGGATTTCAATCTTTCAGCTATAATTTTAGTAATTATTTTATACAAAACGTTACAAAGAGCTATGGGACGATACTCAGTAATGGTAGAAGCCTCTTGTTTCTTAGGAATCAAAGCTATATAAGTATAGTTAATGGCCTTGAGGACAATCTTGGCTTGTCTGCATTCTTCCACCACTTGTAGCAAGTCAGTTTTAACAATGTCCCAAAATTCCTGATAAAATTCAATCGGAAAACCATCCAGAACCGGCGTTTTCCCTTTTTTCATAGTCCATACAACATGTTGAAGTTCATGTTCAGACACCAGTTGTAATAGAACCGTATTGTCTACTTCACTAACAACCGAGGGAATAATATTAAGCACTTATTGTTGGGCATTCCCATCCAACGTTGAAGCCTTGAATATCTCAGAGAAGTGTTGTAAGGCAACATACTGAATATCTTCCTGAGTAGTTACCTTGATACCATCCTCTTTATCCAAGAAAGAAATGTGGTTGTGTGAGTGGTGTCCTAAAAGAGATTTATGGAAAAAGGAGGTATTTTTATCTCCTTTCAGCCACTTAATTCTGGATTTCTGTTTCCAGAATATTTCCTCCCGTGTCTCCCATTTAGTTAATGATTGTTTGAGGGAGATTTCCTTCTTTTGCAAATTCGAAGTTAAGCCATGAAGCCTTATTTGCTTAGATACCTCCTGTAAAGCTTCCAAGACCTCTCTTTTTTTCCCATGAATATTTCCAAAGTCTGAAATATTCCATTTCTTGAGTTGGAATGTAAGGTATTGTAATTTTTTGACAAAGCAAAACATTTTAGTACCATGTCGAGGTTGGCCTTCAAAGGGGGAAGATGTTCATCATGAAGCCACATCAGCTGGAATCTAAAAGGAGCTCTAAAAGGAAGAGAGAGACTTGCCCAACTCCAAAACCACCAGCCAATGATCAGAACCAGAATTATCAAGGACCATAGCAGAAGGAAGAAAGTTACATTCAAACTAATCTTCTGATATCAAAAATCTGTCCAATCTTTCCCTTCTACATCCCTCTACTACTCTTTGATTGGACCATGTCATTAGGCCATTGTGAGTTTGAATATCCACCAGGTGCATCCTTTGTATGGAGTCCAGCATATTATCAGCAGAAACATCCAAAATAGGATTCCCCCCTTGTTTCTCAAGGGAGTAAAGAATTGTATTGAAGTCACCCCCAATAATGATTGGTAAAGTAGAATGAGCAGCCATAATATTTTCAATAATCCTCCACTGAGCTCTTTTTGCCTCTGCCTGTAAAGGGGCATATATGTTCAGAATTAACATGATCTACCTTTGAGGCATATAGTTAACAATCATATAAATAACACCCTGATTTCCTCCACTGCCAAGAAGAAGAATTTGGTGAGGATCCCATATGCATGTTAAACCTCCTGAAGCTCCATGTGAACTTAAAGAGAGAACCTAGAAGTTTTTATGAATATTAGGGACCACTGCTGCCATGAATTCTATAGAAGCTTTAGTTTCTTGAATAAAAAACATTTGAGGGTGATGTTGTTGTATAATACGCTTTATCTCATTTATTTTATAGGGGCTACCCTTAAGCCCCCGAATATTCCAAGTAATCAGCTTCATTTTGGAATTTGTGCAAAGACGGAGGTCAAATCCCCAACTTTACCATTTCCTGCTAATTGTTGCCCTTCTTTCTGAAGACGAGATTGATTAGATTTCCTTCCTGCTTTTAAAGTAGAATCCATCCGAAGTTTCTTCTGCTATTCTTGTTGGATTCCAGACTTGTTATTATCCGGAAGGATATGAGCAATGGGAGGAGAGGGCAATAATAAGATATTATTTTGGGCAATGTCCTCTTCCTCCTTCTGGTGTTCTTCTACCAATTTATGTTTTCTTTGATAACTTTTGAGTTCTCCCACATTGCCTTGATGCACTACTAGAGCTCTAGAATCTGATTGCATGTGATTGTTATCTTGCCCCTGTCATTGAATTTTATCCATTTGAGTCTCTAGGACTTGGGTCTCTTGTATAGCCTCCATATCTTTTTCTATTTTTTCCGATTGAAGGGCTGCAAATCTGTTGGTGTTATTAATCTGACCCTTGGCTGGATTTTTTTCTTTTCTAATCTTTCTGTTTGACGGTGTGATAAAGTCGTCAGACTTAGGATTATCCGTTGTTTGTTCCTTAATCCACATTGGAAATCTTTAACCAGATGGCCATATTCATGGCAATTTCGACACCGGAAAGGTATATTCTCATAGTCAATTTGTTGCTCCCATCTCTCCTCCCCAACTTCCAAAAGAATTTTAGCAGGCAGAGGTTGATTCATATCTATGTAGACACACAAACGTGCATAGACCATGTGTTCCATCCGCATGGTAAAATCTGTTGCCCTCACAAAATTACCAAGTGAATTTCCTTGCATAGACCATTTGTTCCATCCACATGGTAGAATCTGTTGCCCTCAAAAACTTACCAAGTGAATTTCCTATATCTTGAACATCCACAGGGTTCCAAAATTCCACTGGCAAACCAAACAGACGAATCCACACTAGAACAACAAAAGGAAGTTCCTCTTCTGCATGAAAGAAGAGGTTGCCATGGTCTCATAAACAGGCTGCTCTTCCGTAGAACCATGGGCCCCCTTCAAATATATATTCCTTTTCAGCGATACTAGCAAACACAACCAAGAAATAACTATTCGGATATACCGAAATTGTATACTCACCAGGGGTTTTCCAAGTTTGCTTGGCCCAATCTTTGAACAGAGGAAGAGAGGGTTTAAACCCAAGGAAATGGACAATAAGAGCCCTATTTCCAAGTCCCAAATCCCAGCTTGAATATCAGACGCAGCTATTTTGAGAATAGGTACCCCATCAGATGCTTTCATACAACCTGCAGGAGTCTTTCGAGGATCGTCTTTGACAGCACGGAAAAGATCAATTTGCATTGGAATTAAAACTAGATTGGTCTCGTGTTCCACGAATGGCATCCTTAATTGACAGTTTAGAGGAGTCTCCTCTCTCCCACAGCCGCGATTTCGTTGTCTCCATTATCCCCAAAATGAGTAGGGTGCAAAGTATCAAAGATTGAACCCTTTCCCGGCCCCAAGGGGTCGAGATCAGGGACGAAACCCTTATTCTCCGAGTTCCGCAGATTCTAAAATGTCGAAATGATCAAAACGAACCTCTAAAAAGATTCGTTGGGGCAGAAAAAATAAAATTTAAAATTTAAAAAAAAAAACGCTGGTTTTGCATTCACGAAAGTCTCACCTACATAATGAATGTCTCACGTCTCTAGGTTCGTCATCACCCAGCGGTTACAGCATTTCTCTCTCATTTGTTGTATTCAAATCAAGTGCCCTTCTTCATTTCTTGCATTATATGATTGTTGAGGATATATCATAATTTTAGAAATTCAAGTGAAGCTGATTGGAAGGTTTTTAAAGGCATAAAAGTGGGTGTGAAACCCCAAAACAGGTTGCTGCCCTAGAAGGGAGTTGGCTGGCAGCAGTTAAGGGTTTTTATACATTTATTTCAGTCACTAACAGCTTACTAAAAAATCTGAAAAGTGTTGTTTATCTTCAGCTTTTTGTCATTTCTTGAGTTCCCCCAAAAAGAGACAATACAGTGGTATCAGAGCTCTTTCCTCCCATCCTATGATGTATGGCAGATGACAATAGTATTCAGTATTACCATAGGAAGGCAAAGAAGAAGAGCAGAGTCCAAAGAAGAAGAAAAGGAGACAATTATGAAAACACAAGAAGGAATGAAGGAGGTGTTGAAGTCAGCTTACACTAGCCATCCAAAATTTGCAAGGTGGTGGTCCAGTCAAAGGGCAAGAGTTTTCCTACAACCCCCGTGAATCAAAGAAGGAGAAAATTCCTTTTGCAAGGCCCTACAAACCCCAATTTGTGGCTAAGGAGGAAATCAGTCCACAAGGGAGCCCGAGACAAGCTCGTGACTACATCACATGGCTTGTAGAATACCGCGAAATACCGAAGGAGTTTCGGGAGGCAATGTCTCTCACGGATTTCATCGAACTGAGGACGGAAGAAAGACATTATCAGCCAAGAACCTTAATGCCAAAGGAAGAAGTAAAAAATGCCAAAAAGATGAATGTTTCAACCCTAGGGAGAAGAAGTCCTTCCATCGGGATGACGGAATTTAAGGAGCATGTTATTCAAGGTAAAAATCCTTTTGTGCTTAATGATGAATTGTTGACATCTAATGGTTACATTGAAATAACAGTTGTCAAAGAAGAACCCTTGATCAAAAAGGATATACTTTTGAAGGAACCAAATGTTGATATTAGACATGAGAAAAAATCCATATATGCAAGCACAGAGGATGTAATGGAAACTCAAAGTAAGTGTGAGGAGTGGTAAAGAAGAGCTAGGGCTGTTAGATTGATCACCGCTGAAGGGAAACAACACTTACAAAACCATAAGGCAGAGAGCTCTTCATTATTGACAAGGAAAAGGTAAGCAACCATGAAGCATGGAGCAAAGGAAAAAGAAGGATTTGATGAAATGAAGAAATTCGGAGTTGAAGTCAAATTTCAAGGTGAAATTAATGATTTTCAGCTTGCTGGTCTGTCCCAAACAACCCCCGCCAAGGAGCCAATCAACAAAGATATCAACAAGGAACAATCCCCATTTTGTCATCATCCAAAGAAAGGTAAAAGTCCTTTGTTGTTCTATGATAATTTATTGGATTTAAATAAGGGCACCATTGGATAATTTTTTGAGTGTTGTTCCAAACTCAAATATTCTGATTCAAGAGAGCATCAAAGACAGCCCATGGTATGAGAAAAAATCAATTTTGTTGTTTGCTGACATGACATTGCTAATATGTTACCCTCACACACAGCTGGTTGGAGAAGGTGATCAGATTTTATGCTTGTTATGTCCTCTCATATCACCACTGATTGAACATCATTATGCACCTCATACTCCACGAAATAATGAGGTAAGAAGTATCTTTTGTTTTATGGATTAGTGGACTCACATTCAAAATTGTTTCCACATGAATAATACAGGTGCCATATTAAGCTCTACAAAAAGAAGGATATCTGATTTCAAAATCAACATGGAGGTAAATTTTATTATGATATGTTCGAGGCATCAAAGGCATGATGATGGTTCTAATTTCCCGTTTCATATGCAGCTAACCCATGGGTCCATGAATATGGGAGAGCTAGAAAGGAAATGGTGGGAGGGCAGCACCCTTACTTTAATGTGTGGCATACCTACTAATAATGCGTTCAGAGTGAAGGGTTTTCTTCATAATCGAGGGGTCACTAGACTTGCAGAAAGAAAATGGGACAAAGAAAATGGGACAATTATCACTTCTCCTAGGAAAAAATGAGGTATGTGATGAATTCTTTGTGATTACGTTAGTTGATGATGAAGTAGTTCTTGGAATTCAATGGCTGCAAACTTTGACGAATTCACCCTCAATTGTCATGATAGAGGGCTGAAATTTTATGACAAAGACAAAGAAATCAGAATTCAAGGTATTAAGGATGAAGGGAGTACATTGAAAAATGCTTGGAATTCACATTGTGGTTTGCTTTCGCATATAACAGCTGATTGGAAAAATTGGTTACAGCTGAGTATGTCAAAAATCAGCTTGCTAGTAACATCATGGAAGAAGTTTGCATGAAGGAATAGCATAGGGTAGTTGTTTTGGGGCAGCGAGTAAGGCACTTGCAATCCGAAAACCCTCCACAACGAAGGTTACTCACACTTGCCACCAAGTGGATTCTGATTACTCATAAGTGGTGTTCTTCTAGCGACATGGACAAGGTACGGGTAACTTTCATAAGATGTTTTTTCGCCACTTCACTTATGAGCTTTCAATACTACAACCGAGAAGAGGTGCTTTTCCCAATTTTGTTTGTTGGGTTGTGGATATCTTCTTGGGGAAGCAATAGAGGGACAGATTTGAAGACATTCCTTTTATGCAAAATGATGGGCAAGAGGGTTCACTCATTAAGAACAAGTAAGGTCAATGTTCCAACATATTTGGTGTTATTTGGGACAAAATTCCAGGCATAGTATGGCTGTTATACTTACATACCAGCATTCATGAGTTATGATCTGAGCCAAATTTTGAAAAGATTGGTTTGGGACAGCTTGAAAGCATCTTTTGGAGGCCAAGGTAATCATTATGACAGTTGTTATATCTTTGTTTTATACGTTGTCTGCATTAATTCCAGCTCTCTACCCATTCTTTTGACAATGAGGGAGGAGTATCCAGCCATGAGGATAAAGGGTTTGCAGTCTATTATCATTATTGATGTGTTTTTCAACTATCATAAGAAAGATCCCAGCCCATATCCTTCTGATTTTTGGGAACAAAATACATTATTATAGCTGTGTTTGGAACAACTAGAGGGAAATTGGGAACAACCAATGTTTGGACAATATTTATGAGGCCTTGGCAAGCAAAGTAGAAGAATCTGACATCATACCAACAAAGCAAGAGTGGATGAAGAAGGCGAAACATTTTCTCTTAGACAAGTTTGCTTCATGTGCAGGTATATCTAAGGAGGAGTAGTTGAAACTTAATTTGGATCCGGGTACTTGTAATTGCTTGGGGACAAGCAATCTTGGGAAGGGGGACTATCATGTCCCTTTTTGGAGGTTGATTTATGAAGACCTTAACCCATTTTTTCCCCGTGGGTCTAAGGAGAAAAGTAAGGGGAAATCTGGATTATATTTTTATTATTGCTCTTATTTATTATCATTTATCCTATTGGAAGCACTATGCTCCAATAGTGAATCTTAAGTAGTTTAGTAATAAAGGTATTTTGGGCATGTAGGCTCCAAATACACTTTATAATATTTAAAAGCACTTACTTAAGGGGTCGGCCATGATGTAATGATTGTTTAAAGCACTCCTTATGGCTATTTAAGGAGGTCGCTTGGGCATTAATGAATCATGTTTTTGGAGATTATTCTCATTTTGGTGAAAGTTGGCTAGTGTAGCCCTTTTACCCTCTCTCTCAAGGATGAAAACCCTTCATGAGCTTTTTGGTGTGCAAGCTGGTTTGAAAGGAAATAAAGCATCTTTCTTTTGCATGCATTGTCTCTTTGGTACAATATTATATTTATTTCAAGTGGAGCAACCCATATTGAAGTGGTGTTTTGGCATGTGTGATGACATTTTGGAATTCTGAAATTACTAGCTTATTCACCATAATTTATAAGGTCAATATCTTGAGTTTCATGTTTTTTGTTGCTTTCTAAGTTGAGTTATGAATTTTTAAACTAATGTTGCACACAGGGATTTGTCAAAATTCATCTCCATAACTAGGGCATTAAAAATCATATTTCTTGCATTATATGATTGTTGAGGATATATCATAATTTTAAAATTCAAGTGAAGCTGATTGGAAGGTTTTTGAAGGCATAAAAATGGGTGTGAAACCCCAAAACAGGTCGCTGCCCTAGAAGGGGGTTGGCTGGCAACAGTTAAGGGCTTTTATACATTTATTTCAGTCACTAACAGCTCACTAAAAATCCGAAAAGTGTTGTTTATCTTCAGCTTTTGGTCATTTCTTCAGTTCCCGCAAAAAGGGACATTACAAAATCCTTGCTTACATCCATCAAAAGTCCTTGAATGCTTTGAGCATTCCTAGATTCTATGTCACAAGATTCGCCAAATTTTTACATAAAATTATAAATTTGGCAGATAAAATCCTGAAACGATAAGTTCGTCCAAATTCATTACGGTTCGTTGAGGGTTTCTGCAGGTGTGCAGCTCGTATGACGCGGAGGTAGTCACGAGTGATATTGTGACAGCATGTGGCTCAGCTTGAGAAGTTGTGTGGATGATTCACGCTTCCACAACACAGCACAAGACATCATCGTTTCACGACACAACCCACAAGAGATGACCATCATCATTCCACAACCCACAAGACTTGACCAAGCTCAGGGACTGCAACTAGCATTGTAGAACTGCGTAAATCAAGAGTTCATCATTCGACGTAGCGGAAGAGCTTTTCCTCGCTTTCAATTTATTATAATTTGTTTTTATTTAGTTTTTATTCATTCATTATTATTATTTTATTTTATATGTTAATTATGATCTGTTTAAAGTTTTTAAAGTTTAGTTTTTTATTTGTTTTATATATCTTTACTAATACGTATTTAATATTTTATTAATATTTTAGCTTTTTTTTTACTTTTTCATTTTTAATTTATTTGTTTTTAATCTTAATTTTATTTATATTTATTTAAATATTTATAAAAAAATTATTTTTTTATTTTATATATTATTCGAACTTAATGGTGAAATTTTTTTCGAACTTCAATCGAATTTTATCCTCGTCGAACTCGAACTCGAACCTTGTGACTTAGCTTACATTTATAGAAGAGAGAGAGAGAGAGAGTAGGGACAACCATAGTAGGAAAACTCGCCGAGTTTTCAAAAACTCGCCAAAAAGCAAGCAAAACGAGTAAACCGCCAGAAAACTCGCCAAGACAGCATTTCTTTCCTTTCTTGGCATTTCTTTCCTTTTTTGAATTTTTGGTGAAGAAAACACAAGAATGGAATAAAATTTGCCATTTTTGGAAAGGGTCCGGGAAGATGTAGCAGCGAAAACTTGCATGTGCCATAACTTTCATTCTGTGGCTCTGTTTCAGATGTCGTTTTCTCTAAAAGTGCATATTTTCTCGAGCTCTACGCATTGATGGCAATATTTTTCTTATTTTCATAAAATCCATTTTTGTACCTTTTTGGACCAAGCAACTTCTTGCAATCTTCTGAAAGAATCATGAGCTTTAATCGCCTGTAGACAGATTAGTAATTAAAAATACTGGATAGCTTTCCAAAACTCGACGAGTATTCTCTCGTGCTCGGACTAATCGTCCCACTTGTCAGTTTGGTCGAAATGTAATTTATTGTATATTGTAACTTGTATAGATATGAAATTTATGATGATATTTTTCAATGTCAATCATCATAAATTCATATTACTTATCAGTCGGTTGTCATATTCGCATGATGATGCGATTTGTATTGTATTTGTATTCAAATCTAATAGAAAACACTTCTCCAACATTTTATGGGCTCATTTGATATATTTTGTAGCTGTGTTGCTTAAAATTTATGTTTTTTAAAGAAATTTGAGTATTTTTTAAGTTGTCGAGTATTCCCGAGTATTGGCCGAATATTGGCGAGTTTTTGCCGAGTTTTTTTTGGGGGTCTGGCGAGTATTTGGATTTGGCGAGTATTCCTACTATGGGGACAACTACACCCCTTGACTAATTCCCAACACTAAAAATAGTAAGTAAAAAATCAACTTGATTAAAACATATTGATTGGTCCTCGAGCAAAATGACCAAGTCAATTTACATGTTAATCGATAGGATGCAAAAACATCTTAGAAATTTACATGTTTGAGAAAGATCAGAAAATACGCAAAAAGATTCAGCTTGCTTCCTAATTTGGATTTTCCTTTTGCGCATTTTGATTAGTTGAGATATCAATAACCTCGGCTTCCATGACGATTTGCCTTTGTCGACATTCATGGTATCTTTGTATCATTTCTTGAACAACTTTTTCATCTGTCCCACATGAATATCGATTAAGGACTTCACAAGTAATGGCCACATTGATCAATCTTCCTGGAAGCTTTTTAACCTTTTCTATAATCTTTCCCAAATTGTCCAAAACATTTTGATATAGGATCATCTTGTCTATTGATTGCAAATCAAATGTTTGCTCAAATCTTAAATCCCCTTCAACCAAGTTTTTAAACGCAGGAAAAATGGTGCCATCTAGTAATGCACTCAAATCTTCATTGTGGAATTGACAAGGCAGTTTAGCAATCTCGTGTCCAATGTCAAAGGTGGCATCTATCCCTTCTCTTCTCGCCTCTTGTAACTTTGCCAATGCTTCATTCAAAATTCAGCTATGAAACTTGATGGTCTCATAATATTCATAATGCCTACCTTGATCTTTAATTACTTTCTCCTTGACAAGAGTATTGGCATCTACCTTCTTCAATTCACTTAATGCCTCCAAAGTGAGTTCCCATTTTTTGCATTCTCCTCGAATTCATTGCTCATTCTCCCAACTGATAACCTCTCATTTTCAATGTCGTTGGAGACTTTTACGGCTTCTTCGATTAGTTATTCTCCGTCCCTAAGAAATTTTTTGATCCAAGCGCTAACAACCCTTCCCAATTGTACTATCTTCTCAGCTATTGTGATGAACGAGGCATCCAAACTAATTGTTGCAAGAGTGGTAATTTGAGTAGGTTGAGTGATTTTATACAAAAAGGTTGTTAACTGATCCACTTTCTCCCTTAGTTCATTCTTTGTTGCCTTGGCCTTGTTCAGCTTACCAAATAGATTATCAAGGGCAACTTATACATCTTGTTTGATGCCTTTTGTGGTAGCTTTTCCCAGAGCAACGTTAGAGATCTGGAAGTCCGCAACAGTTATATCTCCTTTGTTCTTATCTACAACTGGCACAGGAATTTTAGAAAATATCTCCCAGATTGATCAATAGTGACATAGGCAAGCATCTTTGACTTCTTTGTTGTCCAACAAGGAGTCAAATCCAACGTGTTGAAGTCAACTGCTTCAAGGAGTACTACCTTCTTTCTTTTCTTCAGGGTTTGGCTTGTTAGCCGGGATGGAACAGAAGAAGGAACCAGCAACTGTTGTGAAGCGGATGTGGATGTATCCATAGGAGTTACACCAGCAAAGGGTGTGGACACCAAAACCAAGAGGGGAGGAGTTTACAAAACAGCCATGGGAATGGTGGATGAGGAAACAATAGAAGAACCCGGGGGAAGCCTCAAAAGAGGGATGGGAATGGATGATGGAGAAAGAGGAGTCTATGGGGAGCACCCATACAGAGATTGATCCCTGGTGAATGAGGTGGAAGCGAGGAGAAAACCTAAGCCATAAGAGAAACATGTGCGGAAGAAATGGGAGTAGAGGAAGTGAGAATGGTAGATGTGAGGAGTGGGGATGTGGGAACAGGAGTAGGTATTACCAGCAATGTTGATGGAGAAGAGGAAAGAGGTGGAGAAAAAACATGAGGGCTCAGAGTGAAAAGAGGGACAAAAGGCATGACACAGGTCAAGAGGTGGATGAGGATTGTGTGATACAAGTGTTGGTTGGCAGTCCTTGACCTGCCTGAAGTGAAGGAGAATCCAAATCCACAACCGTTGTTGGAGTAGAAGTAGGAGACCTCCCACCCTTGCTAACAAATCTAAACTTTATAGGCTTCATGGGACCCTTTCCTTGAGGACTTTGAGAGGGACGCGCTTCTAATGAAGTTGTTATGGCTAGTTGACTTAATAGCTGAATGTTTGCATGCTTGGGTTGGATTCCCAAAGATATGAGCCAATGAAGGATACTATTGATGATACCAGCAGCACATTCTTTGAATAATGTGCATTCTTTGATTGACCAATTGACTTGAGGAAAACCTAGGGTTTCAACCTTCATTCGGTCATATATGTTATCTGGGATCATCATCATATGTGCCCTTCGAGTGCCCATTTTGATCCCTTTGTATCCTTGGCACCATCTTTGCAGAATTCCCCATTGTTTCTTGGTGTGATCCTTCCATTTCCACAATGTTCCTCATTGTTCCTTCGCCTTGCAAGATTATTCATTATCAAGATTGATCTAAAAAACCCTGCCATAGCCCTCATTCATTTCCTGGTTCTCTAAGGTACTAGTTAATTTGTTTCAAGAAAGCTTAAGGGGTTCTTAACATTCATTTGGAGGGTTTAAGGAGTTCTAAGAATGATCTTGCAGTTTCATGGTGTTCCAAGTTGATAATTGCTTTGTTCGTGATTTGAAGGACTTTCAAGAGGCTAATTTGCAGACTTGGTGTTGTTCTAAGGGTTTGTGGCAATGTTCAAGAAGGATGAAGGAATTTCAAGGTTGGATTGCAGGTTTAATGATCACTCTAACTGTTATGTGCCATGATCATGTGAGATTGGAGGGGTTGCAGGGTTGATTTGCAGGTTTCATGGTGTCTTGGCCATTTACAGAGCTTCCAAAGTGTTTCATCCACCTTCCCCCTCTGCTAAAACTCCATTTCATGCCAAACACTTAGCCATTTTTGCAAATTCCCTTCTCTATCGGCTAAATCAAGCACTCGAGGAACTCAAGGAAATGTTCCTTGGGTTCCTTCTCTTCAAATGGAACTTTTCCACCCTTCAACGAATATCCCTGCATTCATGCCATCCATGATCTGAAAGAAAAAAAACGGTCAAGAAAAAACTTCTTTAGCACCTTTACGAACTGAACGACAATTCCTCCAATCTCTCGCCAGAAAACCTCGAAGTTCAACTGCAAGTAGACATTTATTCATATCTTGCTATGTCTGGCCCCAAGTGGATCGATGTAAACCGTTCTTTGCAATCCATCTAGTTTCCCAAGCGCCTATGAATCCCTCCTTCCAAAGAAATCTCTCACATGCACGGCACCAATCATTTTTTGCAGCGAAGAAACCCTGCAGTTTCCCTCGGCAAAACATTTATAAATTTAGCAAATCTCTGCAATCTATGTTTCAACCGGTTTAGAATTGAAATTCTACTTCTTTGCACTGTAGTTAACGAAAATCTATATCAGAAAAGTTCTTTTCGTCGCAAACTGAGGCCCAGAAACCCACTTGTAAGATGGCAGAGGCAGAATAATAAGCCGTTAGCTTACATAGGGCATTTTGCTATTTTTGGTAAGTCATCACGGAAGGCAATTTTGCGGACCAAAGACAGTGCCTTGGCTCCTCAATGGCCTATTAACTCCATGACAGGTCGCAATCTTGAAAATTTCTTGTCATCTAAAGAATAATAATCAGGAGACACAATTGCCACTTACTAAAAATAGTTTTAAGTTTGGTTCCTACATGAGGCACTGTACTATCATTAGTAAGTCATAGTCAAACAACATTTTTGACAGAGGAAGTGTACACAAGAGTGATCCAGAAAGCTAACTTCACTGGTTGAAGCTTGAGAAGGCTAGTTTTACATTTGTCATTTACTAGCCTTTAGTAGAAGTCCCCATTTTCGGGTGTAGAACAGCTGTTCAGAGGAAATGAAGTTCAAACAGTTGGGCATATTTGATTATTGACAAAACTCTTGGACTTTGACGGATAAACTACAAAACAAACACAATTTGCAAACTAATGAAAGAGGATTTATTTAGTTCTCCGTCAAGCCCTTAATACTAGTTCGTACTAGACCTAAGTTAGTCTTACAAGTGAATGACCATGGAGATTTCCATTTTTTAGTGTTTCGGTTAGGCACACCTTCATAATGGTGCGTACAGGGATAAAGTATATCATTCCCACAGATTCATCTTAATGTTCAGTACGGAACATAGCAGTGTCATAGAAGACTGCATCCCAAGTTATTTAATATAAACAAGTAGCCATCTTGGGATCTGCCCCAAGAGATCTCAAGAGTGTCTTTTGATACTTATTTCTAAAATCAACTCCCAGATATAGTTTGTGAATTGTGTACAAGTGAGTTTGTGGTCATCATTCTTCAGTGTCCGAAATGCACTTCATCAGAGCTTTCTAATCAGTAGAGTATTGCAAAGAGACCTGAAAAGGTCGGTTTCGATCTTCATCTCTTCAGAGGGGATCATCATGAGTGACGCTTGTGGTCGTCATAAGGAATCATTTGATAGTGTTTATACAATTCACTTAGTATCGGGGTGTTCATGCATCATCCAAAGGAGGTTTCTCATGGTCTAAGGCATTTGATGATCCAAAGTTCACTTCATTAGATTGTTTCATCGGATCATCTGGCAAGGATCAATGAGTACTTCATTAGAGCCCAGCGTCTTCATCAACATGATAAGTCTTGGATCTCTCCCCTTTCTCTCTCTTCTCTTCCTCCCCCCAACTTTATCTCTCCTGGGATGTTCTAATTCTTCGTTGGGGTTGCACTTTTTCATGAATGCCTTATTTAGAAACTTCGCCTAGAAAGTGACTTTATGATCTGTAATGGAATAAGTCACCTTTATTTTATAACGTAAAGGGACTTAATATTTATACCAGAAGTCATAAGTTGTGCAAACTTCATGTGAAAGGTCATTGGGGGGGTAGACGAAGTAGTCTTTTCAAAATTCTACAAAATTGTCAAAGGCATCACCTAACCATATGTTAGATACCAACCATGTAGTTACAATGTTCATTATATGCACCCTCACACTGCCTAAGTTATCTAATAAGTATGCATATGAAACAAATAAGATAGCAATTTCTGTCCACTTCTCATTTTTTGCATTCTTCCTACTCTTACCATTAGTACAATTTCGCTCACGCATCAATGAAAGGAGTTTCCGCCTTTTTGACTAGGAGGTTTCTTGATATTTTGTGTTTATTACTATCTTAACTGGTCTTGTTGCCATATAGACTAAACAATGTTTCTTCTAATATTACCTCGTGTTCATTTGAATTTTCAAAAATATGATTTCCTCTTTCCCTGGAAAATCAGCTTCTTGATGCTATTAAAAGTCTGATCAATCTCCCAATCTTGCTTTGAATGTTGTTGTATCACTACAAACATAAACTCAAAGAGTAAGCAATCAGACAAAAAACTTAAAGGAATGAATTGATCATATGCATCATCACAGCATTTAATGATCATTAGAGTAAGCAATCAGACAAAAAACTTAAAGGAATGAATTGATCATATGCATCATCACAGCATTTAATGATCATTAGATAACACATTTGCATTCGATAAAGGTCTCCACTGCCTATTACAGATAAGGAGCAAAATATCATATCAGGAAAATCAATACTAAACAACTAGATAGCACCCCTATCTAGCCCTGTCTTAACTAGAACAATAATAACTTGCCTTCATACAAGTAACTAATATGTTAAAAAAAATAGAGCTTCTACAAGAAAATATAATGCATTTATTCATTCAAGACAAGAAAGGATGATGTCAATGCTGTCGGTCCAAAAAAAAAACCTAAATTGAATTTATTTCCCACTTTTGAATACTGAAAAATCAAAGTTATCCTTGATCTCCAATATTGCGGCTAAAATCCCCAAAATTTAAAATTATGAAGAGATGTACCAATTTTGTGATGAATTAAAAGTGTAGAACACCCATCAAAATCATTAAGAAAAAATCACGAAAAGATAGATATTCAATAACTTTATTGCACCATATACAAAAAGGAAGCTCTCAAGCAAAAAGAATAGATTATTGTACCAATCATCATTGTATTGCACGAAACATCATTGTAGTTATAATACCAACTATCAGCCATCCTCAATTAAATACTCTATCACAAATGTGTCTAATTATCTGAAATATGCCACTGAAGTAAGTTGTGCCACAGTTTTCTAAAAAACCATTGAGTTTAAAATGTTTTAAGATGCATTTGGAGAGAGGTATAAAGTGTATACATATTCACATACAACTACGAAGAGATCAGCAGGATTGGTAACATGTTACTAATACTCAAGAATGTCAATGTGTAATATCCCTGAAAAATAAACTTCTAGTAAACCTGGCTATTTTTGTTAAATCCTAGGGCAGCAGTACTGATAAAATTAACTTTTACAACAGTAAACCGTAATATGTAAAAACTGGTCCTTTATTTAATTATTTCCAGCCAGCTACAATAAAACAATACCAGTGTTTGAATACAATTGTCTGGAGCTAAACTGGCGGAACACTTGAACCCTGAATGACCACTGCAACCCCTGAATGGAATTTTGCCCAGCTGAGAAGTGAGGGATTCCATTTCCAAATCCATATGCAAGTGAGGGTTTTCATCCTCTGTTGCTCTTCGCAAAAGTAGAAGCTACTTGCAGACAGAAAATAACTCATAAATTTCCAAGATAGATTACAATGAACCCCAAATCTGCCTTTATAACTTCCAAACACTCTCCAAAGTGGGTGCCCCCCTTTTAGACTCACATGCACAAGCTTTGAACAATGAAAAATAATAAATCCCTCTTCCATGTTGGCACCCCGTCCTAAGAATAGGATTAAACTCGTTAAAAAATACTTTATCCACCCCTTGTCCTAAAATGAGGATTTACAGAAGCATGCAGCTCTATTCAACTTTGGCGCCCCCTTTATTTATTTATTTATTAATTCTAACTCAAGTGCCCAATAATAGAAGTCAATCTTCTACTATTATTTTATTTTATTAATGTTTTTTGGATTAAAATATAATTTAAGTGTCCTTTTTCAATTAAAATATAAAAATATCCTTGAACCACTTAAATTAATTTATTTTCCTCTTTTATTTCCCCTCAGCCTATGGAAAATAATAAAAAAAGGCTTCAAGTATTCAAAATTAATTAATTTTGAAAAGGGGACATTACAGTCTGCCCTTCCCGGAATTGCTTGCTCTCAAGCACTTGCAAGTCGGGATGTTTAAGAATTTCAGCACCCTTTGAAGTAGCATCTTCTGCAGGTAAACCCTTCCAACATATAAGATACTCAGTGATTACCTTGTTCCTTCATTTCTTTTCCCTGAAATCCAAAATTACTTCAAGAAACAACACAAGTTTGCCTTCATCATCCAAAGGAGGCAATTCAATAGATGGAACGATATGATATCCCAAAGCCTTTTTAGGCATGAGACATGGAAAACATTACATATCTTACTCTGCTCTAGTAAATCCAACTCATAGGCAACCTCTCATATCCTCTGTTTGATCATGTATGGTCTATAGAAACAAGGTTTGAGCTTTTCAGCTCCACTCTTTGTCAGCGAAGACTATCTATAAGGCTGCAATCTCAAGAAAACCATGTCACCAACCTCAAAAGTCCTCTCAATGCAGTGTTGATCCGCATAAAATTTGTGTTGGTTTTGTGCATGTTGGATATTCTCTTTGAGCACTCTCAATATATCTTGGCTTTGTACAACCACGTCTTTTGCCCCTGGCACTCTACTATCTGCAAATATCAAATTCACAAAGGAAAAAACATCACAACCATACAAAGCTCAAAAGGGTGTCATACTATGGACATGTAATGAGTGGTATTGTAGCAATGCTCTCCTGTATCAATCCATTTGACCCAAGATAATTGCTGCCCTACCACATAATTCCGCAAATATCCCTCAATCCACTTGTTCAAAATCTTTGTTTGCCAATGCATATGTGGATTATAGTTGGTACTCACAGTTACCTTTGTTCTTGTTAAGCGGAAGAGCTCCTGCCAAAAGAAAGGAGCCTGTTATCTTTGTCACTCACAATATTTTTAGGTAAACCATGTCGCCTAAATACCTCTCTAAAAAATAAATCAGCAACCTGTGGAGCCTTAAATTCGCTACAAATAGCAAAGAAGTGAGCATATTTAGTGAGTCTATCACCCACTGCAAAAATACAACTCTTTCCCTGAACATTAGGAAGACTTGTGATGAAATCCATTGATATACTTTCCCATTTTTGGTTAGGAATAGGTAAGGGTTGCAACAAACCCACTAGAAAATAATGCTCCGCCTTGTTTTGTTGGCACACAATACACTCTCTAATGTATTGGAGGACCTCTTCCTTGAGTCCCTTTCAAGAGAATTTGTCTTTGATCTGTTTGTAGGTCTTAAAATACCCTAGATGAACAGCCAATGTTGTATCATGGACAGCCCTTAAGATTTTGCTTTTTACCTTGGATTCAGGTACCAAATAGATTATATTCTTGCAAAGGACAAGATCATCAACCACGTTGTACCTGTTATCCTATATTTTGCCCTCAAGGATCTCAGTAGTGTAACCATTCTTTACATACTCCACAATTATTAAAGCTTTCCAATCAACAAATATTTCAGATATAGAACATAGAAAAGGTTTTCTAGATAAAGCATCTACTACAACATTATTCTTTCCTTTAACATACTCTATGTCAAAATTATAAACTTGGAGCTTACTCACCCACTTTTGTTGCTTATCATTCAAGTCCTTCTGGCCAAGAAAGAACTTCAAACTATTGTGATCTATTTTGACCACAAACCAAATATTGTCGGAAGTTTTCTAGTGCATGCATGATAGCCAACATCTCTTTATCATAAATACAAAATCCGCGCTTTACATCACTAAGTCTCCGACTCTCAAAGGCTATGTGATGCCCCTTTTGCATCAAAACAGACCCTACTCCTTCCCCTGATGCATCATATTCTGACACAAAAGGAATAGAAAAATCAGGAACAGCCAATACTAGACAAGAAATCATTACCTTTTTAAGTTTTTCAAAGGTTGTTTGGGTTGTTTCGAACCAACAAAAAGCTCAATGGGACAGCAAGTTGTGAAAACCCTCTCACAAACCGCCTGTAGTACCTGCAAAGACTAAAGAATCCCCTCAACTATGTCAAAGTGGTGGTTGGAGGCCAATCCAATATTGCCTAGATCTTCTCTTGATCAACTTGTACTCCTTGGGCACTAATGACATGTCCCAAGTATAAAATTTCAGTCATTCCAAACTCACACTTGGATTCTTTTGCAAAAAGAACTTGTTGTTCCAAAATTTCCAGCACTATATCCAAGTGTTTTAGGTGCTCTTCCCAAGTCTTATTGTACACCAAAATGTCATCAAAGAATACTAAAACAAATTTCCTCAAGTGCTCACTAAAAACATGATTAATGCTTGATTGGAAATTACTTGGAGCATTGGTTAAACCAAAAGGCATTACCAAGAATTCAAAATGCCCAAAATGACAACAAAAAGTTGTTTTGTGCACATCTTCATCCCTTACATTGATTTGGTGATAACCGGATCTCAAATCAATTTGGGAAAAAAACACTGCTCCATGTAACTCAGCTATCAGTTCATCGATCCTAGGTATTGGGTATTTGTTTTTTATAGTCTTCTTATTCAAATCACAGTAATCAATGCACATCCTCATTGTCCCATCCTTCTTCACCAAAGCAACAAAATAAGTAAAAGGGCTAGAACTAGCCCTAACATGCCCCATCTTCAAAAGCTCTTTGATTGTTTTCTCAATTTCCTCTTTGTAAACACTAGGATGGCGGTAAGGAGTAATCATAATAGGTTTAGAGCCTATTTCCACCTCTATGATGTAATGGAATCCCCTATCCGGTGGCAATCCTAGAGGTAAATCATTGAATACTGTATTATACCTTTCCAAAATAGATTGTATATCCACGTGATAAGATCTATCATCTATACTATGAAGTGAAAATACTTACCAAACAATGGGTTGCCCGTGTTATTTGCCCCTTACGAAAAAGTTTTTTACATCCGCTTTGTTGTAATAACACTAGGTGCTCCGTTAGCCATACCATGAAGTACAACTTCTCCCCCCTCGGTTTTGAGTTTCAACTCCGTAGTTTGGTATTTTTGTGCGATTTCTCCAAGTGAATGCAGTCATTGCACCCCCAAAACTACATTGGTTCCTCCTATGCCCACCACGTAGAAATCATCACAAACCTTGTGTTTTCCAAAGGTAATTTCTAACCCCTTCACCCTCTTGGTGTATGGAATGATAAAGCCATCTACTACAGTAACATTAAAACCCTCGAATTCCTTTGTTTTCAAACCTCTTTGAGCTACCAAACCTCGTCAATAAAGTTGTGGGTTGCCCCACTATCAATCAGAATAGGTACCTTATGTCCACCTGAAAGTGTAACAAGAGTACCATCCAGAGTTTGTTCTTCCCCTTTATTTTCAGCCACTACTTTTATTTTTCTTTGTCCACTTCTGGTTCCTCTTCTTCCCCTTCATCATCTAATATTACCTCTATGTAATTTACATGTCCCTTGGGAAGACATCTATGACCTGGTCCCCACGTATCTTTGCAAGTGAAACACAATTTCTTCCTTTTAAGTTCATTTCTTGTTTCTATCTCTTTGTTGGGTTTAGGTAGCTCCTTTTGTTCAAAACCACCCGGCTGAAATGGCCTTTTCTACTGCCCATAAGGTGTTGGTTTTGGTTGTGTTGTAGGTTGTCCTATAGGATAATATATCCGTTTTGGAGCTTAAAGTATCCAAGTCCAAAGAATTTTTTATGGATCCTTGGAGAGAGGTAGGATTGAAAGCTTTCACTAAACCCCTAAGCGATTTAGTTAAACCTTCTATGAATTAAAATACCCAATCTCCTCTTCTGTCACATCAGGTACCATCATACAAAGATTATGAAATTCATATACATAGTCATTTACGGAATGTAGTTGTTTGAGTTGAGCTCATTTCCCAAAGATGAATTTTTGGATCCATTTTGTAAAATATCTCTATCAAATTTTTATTGAAGTCTCCATATAAGTGGATGAGGTTGTGTTCTTGTGTGATTATCCCATGATACCACCACTCATGTGTTATACCTTATAGATGAAAGGTCACAAATTTTATGGGTTCCTTTTCCATCATTGGCCTAAGTGACATAAGAAGGTATTCAAATTTTGTATTCCATGGACGAGCTATACTCTTGCCAAGAGCCATCAAAAGTAGGGAGTGATAACTTCACTAATACCTATTGCATGTATCTTTGAAGTAACTTGTGGTCTAGGATCAACTCTTGTTCCACTCATATTTTTGTTTAGATCAATGAAAGTTAGTGAGTGATATAGCCTCTCTAATCTCACCTAGAAGTACCAGGTGCATTCTGCATAGCTAGAAGAAATATCATCCACTATAGATGGATAAATTTACACCTATGGAACTACTTCCTCCATGTGAAGGAAATCATACTACAAGGGTTTGACAATAGAATCAATGACTATCTTCTAAGTGTACTAGTTATAGTTTTACTCGTGAAGAGACTTCTCTCACTATTCGTAGCCCTTCTGCACATTTGTGCCTTGCATAACGTGGTGTGGAATCAATTGAGCCATCATGTTAACTAACCATCTCATGTTCTCATGGATAATTCTATCAGAAATGTACATCACTTGGGTCCCCTATTACTCCGTGACTTCTAGTTATTATGTAACTTTCTTTTTCTCCTTTTGTTGGTACCTTGTCTTTTCTGTCACTACCCTGCATGAAGTTTAAAGGTGAAATTTTTTCTTTTCTTTTTCCTCATTTTTTAAATTCCTATGCATAAGATGGGAGGAAATTTTATCTAATACCCACTATAATATCCCTGACAAAATAAACTTCATAGCAAATATGTATATTTTTGTAAAAATCTTAGGGAAGCAATAATATGATAAAATTAGAATTTTATGAACAACTACGATTAATTTGATTTTTATAAATAGAAAAAAACAAACCACAATGCGTAACTGACACATCTTTTATTTACTTAAATTCCAACCCATATACACTAAAACAATACTAGTGTATAAATACAATTATTATTGGAGCTAAAATGGATGAACCCCTATGCACCTTGAATGACCACTGTAAGCCCCTGAATGAGAATTGCCCAAGGTGATATGATGAGATATTACATCCCTAAAACCTATATGTAAATGAGGGTATTTCACCCTCCGGTATTGTTGATATAGAAACAGAAGCTACTTGTAGACAATATATTTATTTGATAAATTTCTAAGATGTGATGACATAGTAAACCCTAAATCTACCTTTATAACTTCTAATGCACTCTCCAAAGTGGGCACCACCCCTCTTGGACTTACATGCATGAAGTCTCCTCAAACAACTTTAAAATAACTTTATTACTCCTCCAAGTTGGTGCCCCATCCTAAAAATAAGAATAAACATTAGTCAAAAAGTACTTTTTCAACCCCTCCATCCTAAAAATAAGACCTTACAGTATTATTGCAACTCTCTATCTAACTGTCTGCCACCCCATTCATTTATTTAATCATTAATTCAAACTTTAGGTGCACCAAATAATAAAAGGCCAACCCTTTTACTATTATTTTATTCTATTAATGCTTTTTGGATTAAAATATAATTTAAGTGCCCTTTTCCAAGTAAAATATAAAAAATATCCTTGGACCACTTAAAGTAATTTATTTTCCTCTTTTAATTTCCCTTTAGCCTATGGAAAACAATAAAAATCGGCTTCAAGTATTCATAATTAATTAATTCTGAAAGAGGACATTACACAATGCATTTATAGACTTCCTATTGGAATTGTGAACCTAATTTTGTGACGACACTTGGACTTGGTATAAACTTCACCTCAAATATTAACATGCCAAGTAAGGAGTCCGAAAATTTGACATTAACACATTAAAATGATGTCTTGTTTCCATATGGTATCATATGCTAAGGAGATTATCTGGAGTAGGAATTATCTCAATAGTAAATAGAATATGAAGACTAATGCAGCATTGATGCCTATCCATTATGCAAAGCAGATGTGCACCACTAAGGATTCGTTCCTTAATATCATTCCTTCGAGACTACATTGGATACAATTTCTGAGTCTCTCCCAGTCATAACACATGTAAAACAAAATAGAATTATCAGCAACACAAGAAGCATTGGAAGTAACCATAAGAACATCAACATCAACCTAACATAGAATACAATCTTATAAAGTAGAATACAACTTTTAGTGAAGGACGGCTCAATGTTTAGACAGAAATTGAGATAGAAAAACACCCCAAAACAGAAACAGGTCTGTAACTAACCACATATAGCAATACATTTCATCGATCATATGGCAGGCCAAAAAAATCATATGCAAGCTTTCATAAAAAGTACTGATTTTCAATCAAAAAGGCTTCTGATCCTAATTTATCTTACAAATATTTCAAATTCTAGAAATATCAATACTCATCAAAGTTGGATCAGTTTTAAATTTTGCAAATTTTATAGTCCTGTCTCCCAGAATCCCTAAAAACGTTTTAGATGTCCCTGGGGCACATCCCTACATCCCCAAATCCCAGAAACTTACGTAACATTGGTCTAAAGCCAGCTTCAGTAGAGATTTTGAACAAGGTATTTGCAGAAGGATGATAATGCTAAATTGAGAGCATTGATCTCCACACAAAATTATCCATTCAGTTTCTTATAACATCAAGCTTATTCATCATTATACGTTTGCAGCAAACAAAGCCTGGAACTAGTATTCACCTTTTTTCTCCCAAGTACATTGTTATGAGTCTTAGAGTCTGTCAAGATGTGAGAGTTGTACCTGCCACAGTGTGGCCCTTGTCATGTGTTCATAAGAGGAACTTATGTGAGCGTTGTGGTCTTCTGCAATCTATGGCACCTGATTAAAAAAGTGATTATCTAATAATTAATCAAAGCCTAACAATTTCGCAGCAGGCCATGGTCTAGTGGCAAGGATGGGCAATCGCCATGATGATGACGCATTCAAGCCCCATTAGTAGTATTTCTTATGTTGAAGCAACCATATTAATGCAATATGTTGTTGTGTCAACACAACACGCCCCTAATTTCCTTCAAGAAATCATGGAACCTTGGGCCTTTCCCTGGAAGACCAAATTGCTTGTGCATTGTAAGTTTTTCATCTTTCATTGTTCATTTTTTCTTTTCTTGGGCCCCTTTCACATTGTTACTTGGCCCCTTTGCTGCTAGCTCTTCAAAGTTCAAGTGTGTGCAGTCTTCTTTGGCTCTCATTTTGAGTGTGCAAAATCCCAAAAGGGCTTTCCTCAATAAGCTTGCACTACATATCTTCGCCTCTGCAGTATTTTGTGGCCTCCGTGATTTGTGCACAATCTTTGCGCACGCCCCTTCGTGTCTTTTGACACACCTTTCCACATACTTTACGCAGTGTGCATTCCAATCTAAGCAATCTTATTGTGCAGTATCCTAAGTCCCGCGCGCTGTTCCCTTCAATTTGCAAACTGCACATTTATCTTGCACGGTGTCCTACACATTCCTCAATGCTTGGCCATTACCTTCTTGAATCCCACAACATTTCGCAAGTCTTCCCCGTTCAATCTAGTTGCGCGCTTCATTACACGACCATATCATGAGTCCTACAACCTTACAATGCTCCATGGCACCTAAATCTGCCAAACGACCCGCCATACACTACGCAATCCCAAAGACTTAGAAAATCTCCACCCCCCACCCCCCCAAAATTGTAAATTTGAATGAAATATAGCCCACTTGGACAAATCTAACACCTAACAATTGGTTTTCTAGAGCTTTATGTTGTGCAAGTATTAACACACGCATTTATAATACCTCACAGACCATGCAAAGAAAGTGTTTGAAATTCTTATAAGGAACATAATGTGCAAAGTTGAGCGCACAATCATTTGTGCCATGCAAACTATGAAATACCAAGAGCACGCAAACTTGGCACAAAATAGAAAATAAATGAGACCGCGGTATAATAATGATTTCATTGCGCACATTGCATGCAAAATATATTAATGTTTTAATTGCGCACATTGCATGCAAAATATATTAATGTTTTAATTGTGTGATTTCCTTTTGCAATACTAACTTTGTGCTCTTTCTTGTGCTCTGCAAGAATTGAAGGCTCATTGCAATTCCCAAAGGACGCGCAAAAGTCAAAAATTCCACCATGCAAATGCCGAACGATATGGATTGCGCAGAAGTATAATCACATCCTGTTGCACAAAACAAAGTTACAAAACCACCAAATTAAACCCGCATGTTGCCTATCACCCAACACGCAAACAACACAGAAGACAAATGGTACTTAGTCGCTAAAAAATAAAACTTGTCGTGAAAGTCAACAAATCCATTGTCTTTGACACAACAATGCTCATAACTAACAATCATGTTAAGGTATCGTGCCCACTTTATCAACAAAAGAAGTTGGAGAAGATCTCTTTGGACACTCCATGTCAAAGAGCAGGCGTTGTATGAGTTTAATGAAGATTGAACTATGCTCCAAGCTACCCTTGTGCGCCATAGAGTATTGAATGTTGTCTGAACTGAAATACCAAGAGCGTGCAAACTTGCAAAAAATAGAAAAGAAATGCAAGCGCAGTATAATAATGTTCTAATTGTGCACATTGCATGCACAACATCTTATTATTTTAATTGTGTGATTTCCTTTTGCAATACTAACTGTGCGCCCTTCTTGTGTTCTCCAGGAATTGAAGGCTCATCGCAATTCCCAAAGGACACACAAAAGTTGGAAATCTCACCATGCAAATGTCAAACGAGATGGATTGTGCAGATGTATAATCATATCCTGTCACACAAAACAAAGTTACAAAACCACCAAGTGAAACCCGCATGTTGCTTATCACCCAACACGCAAACAACACAGAAGACAAATGGTACTTGGTCACTAAAAAACAAAACTTGTCACGAAAGTCAACAAATCCATTGTTTTTGACACAACAGTGCTCAGAACTAACAATCATGTCAAGGTATCTTGCCCACTTTGTCAACAAAAGAGGCTAGAGAAGATCTCTTTGGACACTCCATGTCAGAGAGCAGGCATTGTATGAATTTAATGAAGATTGAACTGTGCTCCAAGCTACCCATGTGCACCATAGAGCATTGAATGTTGTCTGAACTAAATCAAAGATCAAATTTGATATTTCTTCTAGATTACCTGGGAAGCATTCAATTTGATTGGATTATGTAGCCGTCATGTATTTAAGGTCAGATTTGCACTAAGCAGTTGGATGAGGCCATTTATTGTAACACTTGTAATTGTTCCCAAGTTGTGGTTTTCCTATAAATATCCAGTTGAAAGACCTTGTTATGGTCGAATCCTTATAAAAGGAATTTTTAAAACATTTTAATGCATTAGCCTTTGTTTTCTTGTCTTTACTAAGTGTTTCATCCTGAGTTTGATGACTGTGTACACTCTTTCCATCTGGTTAAAGTAGATCCCTCTTGTTTATTAATATATATAGCATTTAATCGTTGCTTGGAGTTAACGTTCGCTTCCTATGTGTCCAATGATGTTGCATCCCTCTTTGCTCTATGATAAATTCCTCATACTCTTGCACCTACTCATGTCGTGATCAAGCAAATGTTGGTCTAAGTGTATGGTTTCTTGAATTTGTCTTCACCAACCATAAAGGGGTCTCTGCCACGCCATTAGATTCATTTCTATTTCTACCCTACCCTTCTCTCGTTTGCACTCTTTTATGTTCCTGTTAAAGTAGGTTACTCTAAGATTAAACCTTGAAATTCTCCTTATTTCGGTAATTCTTTGTGGTTGCAGGTAATACTCATTGCCTAGTATCTTTCGCATGTGAAACTACCACGCACAATGAATGAATGACTCCTCCACCTCACACGCATCCACACTTACCCCTTTGAGGTCAAACACCTTGTTTTCTCCATTGCGCAAACCCACACGCAATCGCACCAAAACCTACGAACAAACCAACAAATGCCCTCGTGAATCATAACATCCACCAACCCACCTTGAGTTATTCCTAGAAAAACTTTATGGCCACCAAGACCTAGTATGATTGAACCTTGGGGAGATCCCCACATGTGTCATCCATTGCACAATCAGATTTCCTTTGAGTGCACACTCCTTTTAAAAAAGGTATCACCCTGCCTATTTGCGCGGAGCCCTAGCTATTGTTGCTTGCGCTCATGCATGGGACCCTCTTCTCGAAGAGACCAACATCTTTAGCACTAAGAGTGTGTTGATGTGTTGAATACACACCAACAAGCCAAACCTAGATGAAGCTAAACGTGATCTACGCACAAGAGCATCTCGTCATGGTACTCTTGTCGTATTTGAACACAAATAATGTATCACATGACACACTCTTGCCATCCAATAGGCATCCCCTGAATTAGCAACACAATATTTGATCACCTAAATTAGCAGTGTTCTAATTGGCTCACCTCATCACAGCACCACTTCAAGTTGACCCATGTTATCTGACAACTTACCCTTAAATTGGTGCCATCATAATTGGTTGTACTCACTTGATACTCCACTCATTTGGCACACCATGAGATAGCGCATAGTACCAAGGAATTCTACACATGTTGGGATCCACACTATCATCCCAGCATATTAGTGTTTCCCATGAATCTCTCAACTCGATTAACACCCCTCAAGTTAGGGTTGAGCACTAAGGAATACTACATGGACCGTTAAATGTCATGCACTTCCCACACCCCATGCATTCTGCATCGCAACACGCACCATCCGCCCAACATTGAGTAGCCTTTCCCATCCCACAAAATGACAACAAACATACAATGCCACCCATCTTTTGTGCAAGAAACTTGGTAGCCAAATGGAAACTTTTTGCCATGTCATGCTTAACTTTCAAAGCCTCTGCAACATCAACACACCTATCAACATACCACACATCTGGAAGTTAAGTTGTCACACCTACGAGAAGGTGAACCACCATCTATTACAGAAGTATAAATTGTTTCATAACCATCTTTTGTAATTGCTTTTTTATCATGATATAACAGCCATTCCAATCCCACAGCAATACTAGAAAGGCAAGCATCGAATGGTCATTTGTACACATTCAAGACTATGCAAATCAATTAAGAGGCATTACCCCCTTTTTGATCATGCAAATCCTCATTATTAGCCATTTTAAGTCTAAGCAAATGAGGGAGGAAAAGTGTCCCCCTTTTAACATGAAAAACCTCATACTCAGCTTTTTTACACATTGTATCTACCTTGTTCATTTCTCATTGAATAGAAGAGCATTACTCTACTATTTTGATAAATTTGAATGTGTAATTGTTTACTATTGCTTTTTGTTTACTACATATACGACAACTCAGTGATTTACTAGCAAACTTATTGGGTTGTCCTCTACACCGCCATCTTGGACCCCATGGTGCAAATCATTAGCATTAGAGCTATCAGTCTCTCCACACTAGTGTCTATGATGCAGAGGGGAGGATAAACCAGATTCTAGAAGCACACCAACAAAGTTAGTTTCAAAGGCAAAATCATCAAACAAGCCAAAAACTTGCATATAAGTACAAACTTCAAAACAGAATTGACTCAAGGTTATTGTCACTTGTTACCTGCTCAATCTCATCAATTAAACATGATTTAGAACCTTCATTAAGAGTTGAGAGTTTATTTGAACTCATTCACCCTTTCAACCTTGTTCACATGCTACTAGCCCTTCTTAACCTCAAAGCTTATTGTCTAGAACTCTACACAAGGACTTTAAAAACTTTGCTTACTTTTTCAAGCACCCTATATGGGCCTTCAACTCCTCACAAAATTTTAGAACCCAACTCTCAATGCAACCTCTCCAACTTGCCTTCTATTGTTTTCCAATTAGGTCTCCTTGTAGCCCTGTTTTACCCAAAAGCTCATTGTTTAGAACAACACATAAATTCTCCTGAGAAACTGGTTACATGTGTAGATACCCTTTATCAAGTTCTTGCTTCATGCCAATTTTCATAATCCAACTCTTCACACACTTCACCCAACTCACCTATCACTTCTCCCATTAGGCCTTCTAGGTCTTTACTAGGTCTTCAACTGAGTTTCTGAGGTTTTAGTGTTTTCACACATGCAAAATGATTCACAACCTCTCTGAACAAGTATAAACACTCATATTACTTCCACGCAGTTCCTTAATAGGGCTCGGGCCTTGCATTTACATGAATTTACCTTTTCGACACAATGTAACCACACTCTCCTTAACACCAACCTTAACTCGTTTTCTTGTACAATGTTTTCTTTGCATAACACTTCTTCCAACTTTCCGAGTCTTCCTTTCCCACTCTCTCTGTCTTCACTATACCTGTATAACGCCCTCAGATATGGTTAAGTGGCTTCATTCAATGTTTTAATCACTAAAAACATGTTTGCCTCCTTGAAATGACACAAGTTTATTCAATGAAACACTATTCATACTAACATTATTGCGCCTTCTTCACATATGTTTTTCCTCACATCTTTGCTACATTACTTCCCTTGATATGTTTCAGTTCTTTATGCAAACTTCTTGCAATGTACAGGTATATAAGACTAGGCTTGACTGTTACAAGACAGGGTTTAAGACTGTCTTTCTAGTTTTTCTTCCTTAAACACTTTGAACCCCTTCCTCACAACCATATTTCCACCTTCATTGGGCCTTCATGCATCTTTTGTACAGGTTACAACAGGAGTTACAAAGAGAATCTTGTAATTTCATCAAACTTGCATTCTAAACCCTCAAAACTGAGATATATGCTCATAGTCAGACCGAGATTTACAAATTTAGGCTATGAAACTTTCACAAATCACTTTGATACGTCATGCACACCTATATCACCCCTAAAACCCCCTTCTCACCAATTTCTAGCAAGATTCAATGGTTTCATTTAGAGTTATGCAAATTTCTTTGTTTTCAAAGCCTAGAACAACATATACAGACCAAGAGGAGATATTTAGGTTTATTTTCACTTATTTGGACTTTTGAAGCTTCTTGATGGCCTAAAACACATCTACAGACCCTTGTTCAACTCTACCAATCTCCTTCTAACATGATAATACCCTGAGGCAAGGATTATAACTTCAATCTTGATCTGCCAGTCATCAAATGGACTGTGATAGCAGGATTAACAGTCTTTGGCATTCTTTTCAGATACTCACATGAATGAATACTTATCAATACTCCTACTCTTCATCACTGTACAAGCTTGTTCTCTAGTTTGAATCCTTGTAACATCTCTTCAATTGCTCAAAAACATAGATAATGCAAACCTCTTACCACATAACTCATAATGTCAATATTCCTGTATGAAAATGGCTTCATAGATGTTCTAACACCTTCAACACCTCCTTCACATGTTTCTTGGACCTGCACAGCTCATATACACCTGCAATAACACTGTTATTATATAAACAACAAGTAACATTCATCATTTATCCATTATGCATGAGCTCATAACATTTTCACAATCTCATTTCTCAAGAATTCCTTCACATTAATGATCTTCATGACATAGTACAAGATCCTTGAGCTCCTTAGCTCCGTAACAACCTCTCTTGTTCTTCTAAAACCCTCTCTCTATCTCCCTCATTCAAATGCTTCTCTAAAAATGATCAAAAGAGGGTAGTTAGGTCACTAGTTTTCTTAACCCAACTATGGTGAAAGTGTAATATCCCCTTCCCAATCGAAGACCTTTGGCCTATTTTGTCAACCCGACGGCTAAAGGAAAAACATAAGGGTGACTTAAGTCAGTTGTAAGTTATTATCAAGTGCCATTAATAAAAGAAAAAAATATACATATAGAGCACTTATAATAATACGACTTAATAATTATTAAATCTGGGATGGAAAAGGCCCAAATGTAATTTGTTATCCATCCTAGGTGAAATGGCGACTTGCCTTAGAAGGGGAAATGGGAACTTAGAAAAGATAAAAGCCCATTTCATTGTGTATTCCCTCTAGGAAAAATGCAACCAGCTTTGGGAGGGAAAAATAATTATTAAATGTCTTTTGTATTCTCCCTAAGCGAAATGGCAACTTGTCCTAGGAAGGAAAATGGAGGGTAGAAATTGCATAGAGAAAATCATTGCATGTTGATTGGATATTTTGGAGGTTGTTTTGGTGTTAGGTTGTGGAGCTAAATTGCTTCACAAAGGCATGCATTTTAGGTTTACCGGTTTACACAGTAACCGGCACTGGTCACCTGAGAGGAACTGGCACCAGTCAGGGAACCAACACCGGTCAGCAAACAAGGAACCAACACAGGTTACCTATGCATTTATGTTTTTATTTTAGACGTGAAATTTGATCCGACAGTTGATTGTAAAAGTGATCGGATGGTTGTAAATGCATAGCTAAGGTGCCTTAAGTTTGTATAAGCTTATATAAGCTAGAAAACTAGGGTTAGAATATAAGGATAGCGGAAGAATGTTAATTCTCCTTGTTTGAAGATGAAGAAGAAGAAAAAGGTTGCATGAAAATAGAGCTTCAATGGAGAGAAGTTGGACAAAAGGAAATAACAGGTACATTTGAATGGTGAGAAGAGTGTTATGTCTTCTATTGTATTTCCTTTGTATTGTCTTGTCTCAATGTAATGGCTTGCATAGTATGCAAAGCATATAGTCTTTCATCTTGTAGATCCACAGGTTGTGAGATCTTGTATTGTAGATCCATGAGATCATGTTATATTGTTGGTCCATTGTAGATCTAGTATTGTAGCTCAGAGGAGAGCTTGTAGGTACAAATAGTATCCAGATATTGTAGAGGAAGTCTTCTTGTATGCACAAGTTGATGCAGTGAGATGGAGGAGAGACTTACTTCTTGGTGCACATATATGGTTGCACATTGCTAGACCCTTGTGAGACGTCTTGTTTGCAGATTCACAGAAGAGCTTGGTTGCATAGTGGGAGATGCGGTAGTTCCTGGTATGTGAGATCTGGTGGTGTTTGGAGGCACGGTTGTAGTGCACTCATGGAGATCCATTTCAAGATCTGGAGGAGAGGAGGAGATACTCTTGGAGAGATGCATTGTACTCTTGTATGGAAGAATCGGTTTGTACTCTTATTTATTATATATATTGAGATCTCTATCTTTGGTGGACGTAGCCCGCATTGGGTGAACCACGGTACATGTTGTGTTATGTGTGTGTACTTTGTTTTGATTTGAATTATTCTAGCTTATACTTCCACTCTTGTAGACTTTGGGGTATTGTATAGATCAGTATTTGCATGATTTGGTTTGTTATTTAATCATAGCACTATTCCGCAATCCTAATTTCCAACATTTGGGTCTCTTCTTCTTCTTCCTTTATAAGGAGAAGTCGACTTAGGGGAGGACATTCTATGATTACTTGATAAATTTTTGAATTGTGTCTCAAGCCTTGAGCTTTTGCATAAATATTCTAAGGACAAAAACCCTTAGTTTATACCTCTAGAGGATGAAAACCCTTTTATAGCAATTGGGGAATTTCTACACAGGATTTTCCATAGAGCTTGTAAATATTTCTAGTTACTTCCAACAACATTTTAATAAAGATTTGCAGCAGAGCTTGATGAAGAAATATTGCAGCAGTGTTTATTCTATTGGAGCAACCCATTCCTGGAATGTATGGATGATATTTAAAGGTGTTTTTGAGCTGTTCTAAGCTGCTGTTATAAAAGTAGGTTTTTATGAATCATTTTCAATCATTTTCTGAATTTTTGGATAAGTAAAAGTGCCATTTATTTTCACATTCTGGGGCAGCAAGTCTGCCGACTTATATTAATTTATTGCAGCCTTGTTTATATCATAAATTTGCATTTTCATACATATTTGGGCTTTATAAATTAGTGGTACCAGATTTGACTGGAATGATATAGATTTAGGGGTTGATTTATGGTGGGTTTTCAACTCTACCCTAGTTGCACTTTCCATATTAAAATTCAGATCTGCATAGTAAAAATCTGATTTTAATTTTGTGAGCTTGCATTTGGTTGTGGATTCGCCTAAATCCATTGAGGGCAAAATAAGTCCATTTGGGGACAGTACAGAAAGTGA
The DNA here is from genome assembly GCA_019776745.2 of Taxus chinensis. NCBI lineage: Eukaryota > Viridiplantae > Streptophyta > Pinopsida > Cupressales > Taxaceae > Taxus > Taxus chinensis. The sequence goes on from CM034155.1 coordinate 362,999,020, forward strand.
CCATAGTTGGTGAAATCAAACTACAAGGATGTCAACACATAGCTCACACCTTTTAATGCTCCTTGACATCCATTTGTACCATTTATTCAACCTAACCTATCACCTGGACCCCTAAACACAACATTTGGAAATTCAAAAATTTGAAATGGTGGGGAGTGAAACTCCAAAATCACATTATTACAAGCCAAAAGGGATCCAAATGGACAAGGATCCATCCCAAAACTCCTAAGAAGACTTGCTACACCTAACACACTAATGAAAACAAAAAAATTGATATGTACAAGGAATGATGCTCCCACATCAATCTGCATTAGTCATTGCACCACTTCAAGGAATTCACACCAAAGCATTGAAGTCTCTCACACCATCCCATCATTAAGGTGTCCACGTTGAGTCAGAGAATTGGTACTAGATGCACATGCATCTCAACTATCGTCATCGTGGGAAAAGCAAGAAAGGAATAGAATACTCAAAAGAAAGCAGCTCTTAAAGACACTTTTAAAGAGAACTAACGCTTGCTTGAGGAGATTCAACACTATAATCAACAATTGCAAGATGTGTTCCCTTTAAAGGAGGAAATCCTCAGCCTTGTCTTCTAGAAGATAGCAAACCTTATTGCACACAATACCATTTCCTAGACGGTCTTGTACAAACTGAAGATGGATGTAGAATACTCAAATGAAAGCAGCTCTTCAAAACTCTTTAAATGACAACCAACACTTGCTCGAGGAGATTCAACATCTCCAACACCAAAATCAACAATCACAAGATGGGATCCTTTAAAGGAAAAAACCCGCACCTTGCCTCTAAGAAGATAGCAAAACTTATAGCACACAATACTCATCTTATGGACCCTATCCTAGACAATCTTGTACACGCAGAGGATAGATATACTCAAGCCATACAGAAGCTACAACAATTTTCCGCAAAGGAAGAGGAGCTAACACAACTTGAAGCCAAGTGTGCACAGTTACAAGCACCTAATCAACTAGTCATTAACACCCTAGCACGCCCACCCATGACATGCAAAGCTCCAATCATGACATGCGAAGCTCAAACTATGAGGGATGAATGTTTGATAGGTCGACATTCTCCACATTCCAATTCAACATACTTGTTTAGCAATTTTGGAAGTCACGCCAAGCGCAATAGTTCCAAGCTACTAAAGCAAATGGGCTATGCAAGCTCGAGTCTAGGCAAAGTATGGCCAAGGCATCATTAATTCTCTCTAGATGAAGATAAGACTACGCAACATTGGTTCTAGATATGCTACAAGAAAAGAAGGTTTCATACACTTCTCCTTGTATTCAAGCTCTCCAACCCAGCATATCTCTAATAGAGATAAAGAAGTCGCATAAGTATACAAGGCTTTGCCCAAGTATCTTCACAACACTTCGTGCGACCACCAATTCATAGTGTGTAAGCCTCTCAAGCACTCTCAGCAACACAATCCACAAGCAAGTGTGCAACCCTCACAGCAGTGCCCTAGACAACACCAACACCAAAGCAGGATGCATACCTTAATGGCAACCTATGCATCAACGATGCCAAAAATGTCACATGGCTCAACCGTGCCAATCAGGATGACATTCTTAATGAAGATGCACATCGCACACTCCAGTTACATGCATCTATTGCCATCGTAGAGGAGTCATACAGCTAAACAATGTTGGTATCTTCATCCTTGTGATCTTTAAGGAAGACTACCCATTCCCAATCCACTTGTTAGTTCTCTAACAAACTTGTGTAGAGGACTACCCATTATTTGAAACTACATCGTGCGTGTATGGACCTTAACAATTGGGGAGAAACAACTCCTCACTCAAGCATACTTATAGGGGCAAAAAAATGCAACATCAATAATGTGTTACACAATGAAATCTTATATATATATATGCACACATTGGTATCTACATAACACACCTTACTTTTGCAAGGAGTTGCATACCATTACCTCTACAATTATGTGTTGTTAACAAGTCAATTCTTGATGTATCAAAAAATTTCATGGTTACACGAGAAGCTTCATATGTCTTCTTGAAGCTAGAGCATGCGGGATTTCTTCACTTCATTTCTATATCAAAAAAATTCCACTCATGCCAACAAAAACATTCTACCACCTCAAATGTCATTCGTATTAAGCACTACCATGATTGGGCAACCCAAATTGATATTACTCTCACACTATTATGATTGGTCTACCCCCGGAATCAATGCCACTACCACATTGGTATCACTCTCGTGTTATTCTAAATGGTCTACCCCAAAATTTGTGCCATTACAAAACTAATAGTAGACTTTGGCGCAAATCTCAAGTCACGTTGCACTCTTGCTCCAAGTTTGCCACATTCTTAGGCATACAACATTCATCCTATTTTACCAGGGTTCACCCGCCACCCTCCCATACCCATACGTACACCATACGGATACGTCCCGAGTACACCTGGGTATGAACCAGGTAAGTTTTGACGTGTCCGGGAGGTAGCCACAGGGTTGGGTAGAGAAGGCTCTAAATAAAATTATTTTATTTTATTTTAACTCAAACAAACTTCAATTTTATTGAGGACTAGACTAGGAGGGCATGGCAACCACAAGGAAACCTGGAGACTTTTTAAAATCCCTCTAGTTTATTTCCTTCATCAAAGGGCTTGAGTATGTAGGGCAACAAGTTCTTTCACAATAAGTTTGATAAGGATGCAGAGGAAAGGATTTTCTTGGATGATGGGGAAGAAATTCAAATAGAACGAGCCAGCATCATCTACTCTTCCATTCCACAACCTTTCGATGAAGTTGCCCGCATGGTGGTCTGATACATAACGCTAGAAGGCAGGTTCTCCACCCTTCCCTTACATCATTTGGTCATGCTTAATCATTTCAGGAGAGAAACAAATGTCAGTCTGCCTTATTACATTTTGCATTCTTTGGAAAAATCTGTTTTAGAGATTCAAGGGCATAGGAAAGTGCTACCACTACATCAGGAAGTCATCTTCCTTATTCATCAATCCATCCTAGATGTAATTGCAAATGACCCTGGTCATCCTTTAGCTCCTCCTCCTCCCCAACAGCCCCGTATTAGATCTAAGAATCCCTGCTTTCGTGACCTTGTAACTGAACCCCCACATGTCAAGCGGATTCTCAGAAGTAGCAAGAAAGACAGGGAGGTAATTGCAGCGGAAATCCCTCTGGAGATTAGCCATAATACTCCTAGTGCTCAGATCACTCCTTCTATACTTGATAAGTTTAAACAGTTGGCAGATGCTTTGAAATCTATTAAAGATAATGTTAATTTTCTTCTAAAAACTAGTAGCAACAACACTATAGACCCTACCTCCATTACCAATCTGCAAGAAGAAGTAAACTCACTTTCTAGTCAAGTCAAAATACTTGAGGAAAAATATAATAATCAATTAGTCATTCACAGAGTAGTTCTTGACCTCCTCCAAATCCATATTAACCAGATTTGTGAAGTTATTGAGATTCTTGCATCAACTTGGAAGAACAGGAAGATCACTAAGAAGTTCATCAAAGAGACCAATTCAGACCCTAATATCAGGGCAGCCATGAATTTATATAAGGCCCTCAAAGTCGCACTTAATGTGTATAAAAAATCTGTGAATTAGTGTCTTTTATGTCTCTGTGTTCTCAGTGTTTTGTTGTTTTCAAGTTGTTTTGTTATTGTTAGTACGTTGTTGGGCTTCTTGTAGGCAGTTGGCCCCTGCCTTAGTACTCTTATATTTTTATCTAGCTTTTTGGCTTTGGTTGGGGTGTGGCCCCCATGTATCAAAAAACCACAATGTTTTTTCAAGTTTATCTTGGTTGTTGAGCCTTTTTGGTTGTAGTGTAAGGTATGGTCCCTTCAAAACCATTTACCTATAATAAAAAATATTCAAAGGATATCAAGAATGTTTGAGGTAATTATTTGGGATCATCGCAATTGGCCAAGGAAAGAAGCTATTCATAGAAATTTGGACATATATTTGAGCCTCCATACAAGTTATTTATGAGATCAAATCTCGAGTGATCTTCAATACTAATAGAAAAATTTGGAACCGCAAATTGCATAGTTTAAAGTTTCAAAAAGCATCCTTTTCTATAAACTATTAAGGCACAACATGACTCCATCCCGCATCCTTATGGAGGATTAGAAGGTGATTTTAGATAATATGAATGCAAGAACCAACCATTGGACTGACCTCTTTAGTTATCATTGTCAACCTAATTAAATAGGTCCTTTAGGAGCTCCCTATATACGTCTTTTATGGCCACCATCGTAACACAAAAATTAATCTCAAAGGAAATGGATGAAGCACAAAGGAATATAATATTCATATATCATAGAAAAAGTAAAATCTTAAGTATATTGAATGTTTTGAACATCGACCATACTATATTTTTCAAGTTTTGTATTTCTTATGGACTAAAAAATGAGTAAATTGAGCATATGAATTATATATATGTACGGACATATCCAAGACCTATTGTACCCAACGGTTTCTTAAAATCGACGTATCCGCATATCAATCTCGTACCCGTACCCTGGCAACATAGCATCCATCTAGCATAAATGTACCTCGGCTACAATCCGCTCTTCACACATCCCTCACGAAGGTAGCATGTTTACATAATTCACATACACCTCTCTTCTCGCATAAAGAGAATAGGGATATCACATTCATCCCTTGGTATTCACAATCCACTATAGCAAGTTCTTCACCAAGCTACCAGAAGCAGTGTTTTTAAAACCGGTCGAACTGGAACCGGCCAGTTCGACGTGTTCAATGTTTTTTTTTCAAACTGGTCCAACCAGTCCAGTTTTGCTCTAAACCAGCCGGGCTGGAAAAAGGATTGTAATACGGTGCTAATTTTGTAAAAAATGTTTTTTTAATTAAAAGTTCAGCTTTTTAACTAACCTAAACCCTAATTTTTCTATAAACTCCTTTCTTACATGTTATATAGTATGTACATGAGCAAACTTTGCATATTTTGTGTGTAATAGATGGAATCATGGTTTCTAATCTTTCAAATATACTGTTTTCATTAAAAATATAATTTTTTGTGTTTTTTAGTAAGCCGGTTCATAAAGTTTGAACTAGTCCAATTCCAGTTCGATTTCAGTTCCGATCTGGTCTAACCCTCGACCGGTTCCAAGTCCAGTTCCGATTTTGAAAACATTGATCAAAAGCAACAATACACACTAGGGCACGCCCAAATTTTGTTTTGCCAACCATAAGAGAACACAAGAAGTTGCAAAACCGTGCAAGCACTGCAAAATATCAAAGACCTGTCAAGAAAATGTACATCTCTTCTCAAGGATCCAACATCCCACATTCCTTATGAGGAATTGGGGTCAACATCAACATGCAACTACCTTTTTTGACTCAACGCATTGGTTCAAGCCCTAGGAGCTCAAACTAGGCGGAATGGGGACCATTGCTTTCCAAGGGGTAGTGAATGATCCATGCCCAACAGGAATCTCTCATGGCTACCTTGTCGTCATGGTACTCTTGTCAACATTTGAACACATACAAAGTATCTTGTGACACACTCGCACTTAACGACAGGCATACCCCAAATCAACAACATGTCATTCAATCCCTTGGACTAGCGTCGTGTTGATTGGTTCATCCTAACACAACAACACTCCAAGTTAACTCTTGTTATCTAAACAACTTAACTTGGATTGGCACCATCACATCTAGTTTACCTCACTCAATGCTCTGCTCAATTGGCACACCCCAAGATAGCGCACAACACCAAGGACTTCTACATAGGATGAGCTCTATGCCAACCTCCGCACTATCATCTCAATATATTGGTGTTCCCCAAGCATCTCTCAACTCCACTGGCACACCCTACGATGACGTGGAGCACTAAGAAACTTTATGCTAGTTGCACATTGTCGTGCAATCCCACGCAACACTAATGTCAATATTACCATCCACACAACACTGAATAGACCCACACATCCCACGCACTACCAATAAACATACCATACAACTCAGCTTCTATGCAAGAACGCCCAACACCCATGTGGAGTCTTCTCACAACATTGTGTCATGCCAAGTTTCACTTTCAAACACCACATCAAAAAACTTGCCAGCATACCGTGCTTCTAGAAGACCAATTGTCACACCTATAGGATGATGAACTATTATCCATTGCAAAAGTTAAAACCATTTCCTAATCATTTTATTTTGAAATTGTTTTATTGTAATGATGCATAGCAACCATTTGACCACAAGAAAGAAAATGGCAGGACAAGCATCAAATGGTCATTTGTTCACAATCTAGATTAGCCCAATTAATTAAGAAGTGTTCCTCCCTTTTATATCATGGGAATCCTCGTTCTCAAAATCACTAACCATTTTCACTCTAGGTAAATCAGTTAAAAGAGCCTCCCCATTTCTGATCACAAATCCTCGTTCTCAGCATTTTTGCACATTGTACACATATATACAATACCTTGTGCATTTCTCATTGAATAGATGCAATCAAATGTGTAACAATTTACTGTTGTTTTTAGTTTACCATTACATATTCTATAACTTGGTGATTTAGTGGATACGTTATTTGGATGTCCTTCGTGCCGCCATCCTAGGTGAAAAATCCCCAATGGGTCTCCCTTACACTCCAATGAATTTTAAACCAAATAAAAACAGCAACTACAGATTTATGGATGTTATGGCAATTACCCTAATGCAGATCTGAATTTAATTAAGAAAATGCGACTAGGGTTTGAGCTGGATCTCAATGCAAATAACACTCAAAAATTATATTGTCAATCCCAAATGATTACTGGTATTTTTAGACATCAAATCATGCAAAAATCAGAATTTATTGCAGCCAAAACAACCCAGAAATCAGATCTGAAATCTGATTATTAATCTGCCTGAAACCCTCAAAATAACACTTCAGATAAATGTAAAATTACAGCAATCTAGTTTACAATAATATGGAGAATATTTGACAAATATTTTTTAAGGAAATACCTCTTGAAATGTTGCCAAAACCATCCACAATAAGTCGACCCAACTGCTGTCATAAACCACTGAAAAACACCTTCACAAACACTGCTGAAATTAACCTGGAAATCTGAATAAGAACGCTGGAAATTTCTGAGTGAAATCCCCTCTCAATCCCTTGGGGTTTTCGTCCACAAGACATTTAATTCACAAGGGTTTTCGTCCTTGGAATTTCTGATAAAAGCAAGAGCTCTTAACAATGCAAAATCTGATAATAAAAATCTGGATATCTCTAAGCAAGTCGACTTGCCCATATAAAGGAAAAACAACCCAACCACCACCTCTAAACCAGCCAATCACATTCTTTCTTTTCCCTATGCTGGTCGCATTTTTCCCTATGGGCTTAATGACACATTTCCCTATTTATGACTCCCATAGGCAAGTCGCACTTTTCCTCCTCTAATACAATTAATTTTAATTGTATTTTGATATTGACATTTTTAATTTATTAATAAGCTTTATTATTTATTATATGTGCAACTTATAATGTTATTTTAAAAACATGAGCACAATATAATAAAATAATAAAAACTTAGTCACCCTAGAAACCTCCTTTGGCCGTCGGGTAGACAAAAAGGGCCAAAGGTCTTCGTCCAAGCTCATTCGGAAAGAGGGGACATTACAGTCCTCCCTCCCCAGAGTTGCTTGCCCACAAGCAACTGCAGTAATGCTGGGTGCTGAAGAATAGACTCACCCTCCCAAGTGGCATCCTCCAAAGGTAAGTCTTTCCAACGAACCAGATACTCTCGAATCACCTTGTTCCGCAACCTTCTCTCCCTCCAATCCAGAAGCTCCTCAGGAACCAAATCCAATCTTCCCTCATCATCCAAGGGTGGTAACTCTACTGAAGAAGTCGCATGCTGCCCCAATGCCTTCTTTAAGCAAGACACATGAAAAACATTGTGTATCTTACTTTCAGAAGGTAACTCCAACTCATAGGCCACCTGTCCAACTCTCCTCACTACCCTGTATGGACCGTAAAAACGAGGCTTAAGCTTTTCTGCTCCACTCTTCTTAAGAGTACTCTGTCTGTAAGGCTGGAGTCGTAAAAAGACCATATCGCCCACGTCAAATGATCGCTCAGTCCTGTGCCTGTCTGCATACACCTTCTGCTGATTTTGGGCATGTTGCATATTATCCTTAAGGGTTTTAAGGATATCCTGGCTGTCCTGTAAGCACTCTCGAGCCTTAGGAGCTCTACTATCTCCAAACGCCATATCCACAAAGGATCTCGCGTCATAACCATACAAAGCTCGGAAAGGGGTCATACCGATGGACATATGGTACGTAGTATTGTAACAATACTCGCACAAATAAAGTTGCTTAACCCATGCCCTCTGCTGTCCTGAAACATAGTTGCGTAGGTACCCCTCAATCCACTTATTCACAATCTCCGTCTGCCCATCAGTCTGCGGATGATAGCTAGTGCTCGGAGTCAACTCAGTGCCTGCCAATCTAAAGAGTTCCTGCCAAAATGTGCTCATAAACCTGTTGTCCCGATCGCTGACAATATTCTTCGGGAGCCCATGCAACCTGAATATCTCCCTAAAAAATAAATCAGCCACCTGCGGTGCCTTAAAACTCGTGGGAATGGCAAAGAAATGCCCATACTTAGTCAACCTGTCAACTATCGCATAAATGCGATCATAGCCCTGCACAACTGGTAGTCCTGTAATGAAATCCATAGATATACTCTCCCACCTCTGCTCTGGAATAGGTAAGGGCTGTAATAAACCTGCAGGGAAAGTATGCTCGGACTTGTTTTGCTGACAAGTCACACACTCTCGAATATACTGTAGAACATCCTCCTTGAGACCCTTCCAAGAGAATCTCTCTCTAACCTGCCTGTATGTCTTGAAATAACCTGGATGTCCTGCTAATGGTGCATCATGGAGTGCATGTAGAATCTTTCCCTTAAGCTTAGATTCAGGTACCAAATAAATTCTACCCTTATAATAAATCAAATCAGAAATTACCTGGTAGCGCTCATCCTGAATTTTGCCATCCATGATCTCACATGCCAAGGTGTTCTTCGAATACTCGACCACCAATTGAGACTTCCAATCTGCAGAAATCTCACTCACGGAATATAGGACAGCAATATGGGGCCTCCTCGAAAGTGCATCAGCCACAACATTCTTCTTCCCTTTGACATACTCGATGTCAAAATCATAGGCCTGGATCCTGCTGACCCACTTCTGCTGCCTCTCATTGAGTTCCTTCTGTTCCAAGAAGTACCTCAAGCTGTTATGGTCGGTTCTCACTACGAACTTCCCTCCCACCAAATACTGCCTGAACTTCGCCAATGCATGCATGATGGCGAGCATCTCTTTGTCATAGGTGGAATACAACCTCTCGTTCTCCCTCAACTTCCTACTCTCGTAGGCAATGGGATGACGGTCCTGCATCAAAACTGCACCAATACCTGAGCCCGAAGCATCACACTCTAAAATGAACGGCTTAGAGAAATCCGGAAGAGCAAGGACTGGACATGTGCTCATCACCACCTTGAGCTTATCAAATATCATCTGTGCCTCATCTGTCCATCTGAATGCCCCCTTCCGTGTGAGATCTGTCAATGGCGCAGCAATATCTGAATAACCTCTCACAAATCTCCGGTAATATCCGCATAGCCCTAGGAATCCCCGCAACTCTGATATGTTCCTAGGTGAAGGCCAATCCTGCATAGCCTGTATCTTTTCCTGATGGACCTTGACCCCATTGGCCCCAATGACATGCCCAAGATACAGTATCTCAGTAAGTCCAAACTCGCATTTGGACATCTTAGCAAATAGAGACTGAACCTCCATAATGCCAAGTACCTCATCTAAATGCCTCAAGTGATCCTCCCATGTCCTGCTATAGATCAAGATATCATCAAAGAAAACTAGCACGAACTTCCTCAACTGCTTGTTGAAGAGATGGTTCATGCATGACTGGAAAGTGGCAGGTGCATTAGTGAGACCAAATGGCATCACTAAGAACTCATAATGCCCGTAGTGACATCTGAATGTTGTCTTGAGGATGTCCTCCTCTCGAACACGAATCTGATGGTACCCTGATCGAAGATCAATCTTCGAAAAGTAAATGGCCCCATGCAATTCATCCAAAAGCTCATCAATACGAGGGATGGGATACCTGTTCTTGATTGTCTTCTTGTTGAGGGCCCGGTAGTCAATACACATCCTCATCGTCCCGTCTTCTTCTTCACCAACACCACCGAAGAAGCAAATGGGCTAGAACTAGGACGGATATGCCCCATATCAAGAAGCTCCCTGATGGTCCTCTCTATCTCATCCTTAAATTTCTTAGGATGACGATAGGGTGTAGTGATCACTGGCTTGGCACCCTCCAACTCTATAACATGCTCAAACCCTCTGTCTGGCGGTCTTCCTGGAGGAATGTCACCAAAAACCTGCCCATGTTTATCCACTATGGTCTGAATATCTGTATGCCACTGCTGCCCATCATCTGAAGAAGATTTGGATGAAATGAAACATTGGGCTGCCCATGCAACCTCTCCATGTCTGATGATAGACTCCATCCGATGTGCTGAAACAACTCTAGGACCACCATCTGAAAGGGCTCGTAGCACAATCTTCTTTCCATCTGCCATAAATTCCAACTCCATCCGTCTGAAATCCTGCACATATCTCCCAAGAGACTGTAGCCACTGAATACCTAAAACTGCATCTATCTCCCCAAGTCCAACTATGTAGAAGTCATCTGTCAATGTGTAGTCTCCTATCTGGATACTAAGCTGTGAAACCCGTCTAGTGCAGCTCAGAGCAAAGCCATCTGCCACTCGTACACTGAACCCCTCAAATTCTTCAACCTGCAGTCCCCGCTTCATCACAAACCCCTCATCAAGGAAATTGTGTGTAGCGCCACTATCAATCAAGCAAACAACTCGTTGGCCCTTAAGTACTCCTTTCAAACGAAAGGGGTGGTACCTAGGGACTCCAGAAAGTGAAGCAATAGTACCTGAGCCTGATGTATCTCCCTCTCCAAGCTCTACCTGGGGCTGCTCCTCATGTGCGCCGTGATCATCATCACTGTCCTCTGTATCTGCATCTGTTGAAGACTCTGCCTCCACATCTGAAATGACCTCAATAAGATGCACCTTGCCTTTCCCAAGGCAGTTGTGTCCAGGCTCCCAGTGGTCCTTGCAATGAAAACAAAGTTTCTTCCTCCTCAACTCATTCCGAGTCTCCTGATCCATCCTAGGAGGGGGAACACTCTTCTGCTGATTAGTGGAACGTTGAAACGGTTTGGAGCTCGTGAAGGGCTTCTTACTAGGCTGGTAAGAAGTGGGAGATGTCTCCAAATCTAATGTTGTCTGAATAGCATCGTGTAATGTCCTAGGCCTAAGGGCCTTGACCAATCCTCTTAACCTGTCATGCAGACCCTCAATGAAAAGCATCACCACACGTCTCTCGGGCATCTCTGGCACCATCACTGCAATCCGCTGAAATTCGTTGATGTAAGAATCAACGGGCCCACTCTGTCGTAGTTGTGCCAAATCCCTGTAATAAAGTTCCACATCTTTGCGATCAAATCTGGCAATCAATTTCTCACTAAACTCCCTATATGACCGTAGTAGGTCATGTCTCTGTGTGATAAGCCCATGGTGCCACCAATCGTATGCCACTCCCTCCAGGTGTAGAGTAGCAAACTGAATAGCCTCCTGTTCCTGCATAGGTTTGAGAGTGAGGTATGTATCAAGCTTGTGAATCCATGCCCTGGCACTAATCTTTCCACTGCCATCAAAAGTGGAAAGGGTCACCTTGCTGGTAACCTGCTTCAATTCTCTGTTCTGTTGGGCCCTAGGTCTCTGCGCTTGTCTAGCTCTCAAGCTTTCTCTCTTTTGAATACAATACTGGTGAAGGGGAAAGGCATTCCGTACCTCCTCCGGTAATGCTCTCCACTCATCATGAGCTACCATCACATTATCCTGAAAGACTGTGTCCTCAAGTGGGTCCTCAACTAATGGTGGCTCCTCCCTCTGTAGGAATCTAGGCTGCATAGGTCTATCCGCAGTCCTCGTGGATCTCCTCTCCTTCGTATGTCTCCTATCACGTGGAGGGGAACCTCTTACACTACCCACCTCTGTAGGTGCCCTGTTGTGCCTTCCGTGGCTGCTGGCTACGGATGCAGATCTTTCCCTTCTGTCATGCCTATTTCTTGTCCTATCCATAGTCATACTCTCCATCATCTGTCTCATGGTCTGTATCATTTCCTGATGGGAGTCGATCATACCTCTGAAAAGAAGATCTGGGTCAACTCGCTCTTGCCGTGGAGGAGTGTGTGATCCCTCTCTCCTGGCCATGATTTCAGTACTATTCTCTGTATCCAAATCAGCTAGAATGCGAGCCTGCCTCCTTGTATGATACCTGTGTGGCCCAACTTCTCTAGGCTGCATCAAACAACCCTCCAGGTGGGAGGATCGTTGCTCTGATACCACTGAAAGATCCCCAATGGGTCTCCCTTGACACTCCGATGAATTTTAAACCAAATAAAAACAGCAACTACAGATTTATGGATGTTATGGCAATTACCCTAATGCAGATCTGAATTTAATTAAGAAAATGCGACTAGGGTTTGAGCTGGATCTCAATGCAAATAACACTAAAAAATTATACTGTCAATCCCAAATGATTACTGGTATTTTTAGACATCAAATCATGCAAAAATCAGAATTTATTGCAGCCAAAACAACCCAGAAATCAGATCTGAAATCTGATTATTAATCTGCCTGAAACCCTCAAAATAACACTTCAGAATAAATGTAAAATTACAGCGATCTGGTTTACAATAATATGGAGAATATTTGACAAATATTTTTGAAGGAAATACCTCTTGAAATGTTGCCAAAACCATCCACAATAAGTCGACCCAACTGCTGTCATAAACCACTGAAAAACACCTTCACAAACACTGCTGAAATTAACCTGGAAATCTGAATAAGAACGCTGGAAATTTCTGAGTGAAATCCCCTCTCAATCCCTTGGGGTTTTCGTCCACAAGAGGTTTAATTCACAAGGGTTTTCGTCCTTGGAATTTCTGATAAAAGCAAGAGCTCTTAACAATGCAAAATCTGATAATAAAAATCTGGATATCTCTAAGCAAGTCGACTTGCCCATATAAAGGAAAAACAACCCAACCACCACCTCTAAACCAGCCAATCACATTCTTTCTTTTCCCTATGCTGGTCGCATTTTTCCCTATGGGCTTAATGACACATTTCCCTATTTATGACTCCCATAGGCAAGTCGCACTTTTCCTCCTCTAATACAATTAATTTTAATTGTATTTTGATATTGACATTTTTAATTTATTAATAAGCTTTATTATTTATTATATGTGCAACTTATAATGTTATTTTAAAAACATGAGCACAATATAATAAAATAATAAAAACTTAGTCACCCTAGAAACCTCCTTTGGCCGTCGGGTAGACAAAAAGGGCCAAAGGTCTTCGTCCAAGCTCATTCGGAAAGAGGGGACATTACATTTCCCACCATTTGTCAAATTAAAATACATTTTAGATGAGGAACCCTCTGCTATGCAGATTATTAATTTCAGCAATTATACTCAGATAGCATCAATTAACAGAACCAATAAAAGAAACCCTTTCAGTAACTTGTATTTCTGGATTTCGGTGCGTCAATTATTTATAATATATGTCACTATAGATTTAAAATAATGGTGTGTCATTTCTTATAATAAAAAGAAAGGTCACGATGAGCAACAGAAAATCACATTACTGAAAATGTCTACCTGTGGAAATCTGAAAACTCGAAAAAAAGAAACTGAAAGAGTCAATCAAACACTTGCATGGGCAGACACTTAAAAAATAAAATAACTCTGAAATCTTACTTGGCATTACATTCACGATAGTCCACGTTAAAAACAAAACCAAATTGTGCTGTAATAGTTGTCGGCAATTTCAATCCCTCAATCAATTCTAAACAAACAAACAAACAAAACGCACATACTGCCTCTCTTCAATCCAATTGGAGCAAATTGTACAATGTAACCAAAAGCCATTTGTTATACGTCAATCACAGGCACCTTACGTTTCTACGTTAATTGAGAGAATATTCGTACAAACCCTAACATACAAACCCTAAGCAATTTTTAATGTCTCGTATCTTTATTATAGGATAAATTCATTGGTGCCATTTTTGACGGAAATAACCCTACGCTTACCTATTGACGAATTCTGCGGCCTGAAAATTACGTGTGGAGGGCGAAAACTGTACAATATAAAGGATAATCCAGAAATATTCGCGAATTCACAAGGAAGAAGGGGAAAAATCATTTTAAAAGATAAATTACGTTTATAAATTAGGGCCATATGTACCTGGTAATATGAGATTAGATGATCTCACAGACAAAATTATGTATCCGAGTCAACGCGCTTCCAAGCCAAAAGAAGAGGAGAAAGCTTTAAGACCATCTTTCTTTGCTTAAAGAGGTACTCCGCCAACCTTAGTGGGTTTTAACCTCGAAGGGTTCTCATCTTGGGTTGAGACTCACAAGAAGGGTTTAGGGTTCAACCAAAGCTTTTAATAACTCTCAAAGATTGCATTGGATTAAGATAGGCCACCACTTATTGAACCTAAATTTATAGGGAATCACGTATTTGGGGATTGAACTCGGGATTAAGAGTAGAGTATATGGTGTAGGCCAACTTTAACAATTCAGTTAGATCCCTCAGGTGAATTTAGGGCACAAACAGGGCCCTAGTCCGAAGTGTGTTATTGCACGTATTAACTAAAGGGATTTGAACTCGAAATTATATGACACAAAGGGTATGTTATTGGGATGTTTATTTGACTGAAAAAAAAAGTTAGAGATGATTTTCATTTGCACGTTTTAATAGTAATGCTAAAGTAATCAAAGTTCACTTAGGTGCCTATATGTGTAAGGTTTAGACCATAACATGTTTAGAGCTTTATATGTATATATGCAAGGTTTAGACCATAACAGATTTAGAGCTTTATATGTGTATGTATGCAAGGTTTAAATCTTGATGGGCATATAGCTTTATGTGTATGTTTGTTGGAGGATTTTGATAGTCGTAATGATAAAATTAGGTTAAACTCATCAGGGTTGTTAAACAATTGTGTATTAATGAATTAAGATCATATTATAATTAAAAATAGTATACATATCCTAAATCATATTCTTGTAAATTTGTTCAATTGCACTTGCATACATGAGCTAACTAAGAATGTAAAACTAGGGTTTAGAGAGGATTATGGCACACTGGTTTTAGACTGAGATGAGCTTATTATACAAATGTTTGATTTTTTGGAATGTTTTTGTGTTGGGAATATTGGGAAAATTTTGTGATCCAAGTTTTGGTGTTGGTTGTGGACACTTTTCATGAGTTAGGGGTCTCGTGGGGCAATGGGATGAGACTTTCCCCATTACATGGCTGGGAGGTGAATGTCGCCTCCACCCTTTTTTTTTGGTGCATTGGTTGTAAGTTTGGATAGTAGTAGTGGCGGAAAAGGGGCCACTTTGTTTTATTTGTTGTGTGAAACTCACATTGTTAGGAAGCAAGTTGTAACCAATTGAGTATTGTGTTATTCAAATGTACTTTTGACTATTTTATTGTGTTTACAACTACAAGAGAAAAGAGTTGGTAATGTAATGATTTTGGGAAAATAAAGTATAAATGGATAAGTTGATTTTTGTGTAGCAATGTAAACTTGATTTCAAGGAAATAGAAGTATTATTGTTGTAATTTGGTATGAAAATCAAATAAAATTTGTGAGAATCGTTATTTCTTTCACCCCATCCATCTCTCTATTTATGGTATGGTGGGTTTTTCTTCTTGATAAAGGATGGAAATCAGTTTGTATTATGAAATTCAGTAAATTAGAGGTTGTGTTACATTCCTATATACTTGGGAAAATGTGGTGATAAAGATAAGAACATAATTGTGTTGGGTGAACACTTACTTGTTTAACCTCTTAAGAAGTATGGAAGTCCTACTTTTGTTTTCAAATTTCTTTATAACTTACTAGTTAGAAAGGTGTTCCAAAATTGTACATCTCCCACCTAGCTAAAATTTGGTTATGGAAGTTATTTGGATTAACAAATTAGAAATGTTTAAATTCCACAAGAAATTGGTTGAGTTTAGTAGTAGGAGTAAATTTGGTTTAGATATACAAATGATATGATAGTTACAATGTTATTGAAAGCTTGATTATTAAACCTATCTTCACTTGAATAGAATTGTTGTGTTGTTAACCATTAGATGAGTTAATATATCCATGAATACATTCATACAAGGATTTTGCAAGCCTAAATTCTTAATAGCTTGAAAAACAAACCATCTTGTGTTATGAAAACTGTTTTAAATATATATAGATATTGAATGTATTGTTATAACTTATAGTATGTTGAAAATTAATTATAATATATCTATATTAACTAAGATAGTATTAAAATCTAACATATATATTATATAAAGATATATATAAATATTCTAATAAAATTACTAACATAAACTAAACATATTATATAGTCTTCTTAATAAAACAATACAAGGAAATAAAATAAATTAAATTAAATGATTATAAATTGATAACTATTTATATACATGTGTGTGTGTGTATAATAACTAAGATTATAAAACTTTATGGTTTACAATTTGGTAAAGAAGTGCTTTTTAAAAATATATACTTGAAAGAAATTTTGGTTGGGGGCCACAACCTACACATGTCGCGACCTCCACAGTCCCTACTACACTGTTGTTGCATTGGGTCAGCCCTCTCCATACTTCCATGGGTAGCAACTAAGACGCTACCCATGCACCCTCCCCCTTAGCTTACAATCCCCACCTATTACCTCCTCTGCGACTAGCCTTTTATGGTCGCCCAAACTTTGCCTAGACCATATGGCCTCTCCATTCGCCAACGGCCACTCCAAACACTCTTCCCACCTTCTCATGCACAATTATGTGTAGGCATCAT
The DNA here is from genome assembly GCA_019776745.2 of Taxus chinensis. Taxonomy (NCBI): domain Eukaryota; kingdom Viridiplantae; phylum Streptophyta; class Pinopsida; order Cupressales; family Taxaceae; genus Taxus; species Taxus chinensis. The sequence goes on from CM034155.1 coordinate 363,016,034, forward strand.
GGACACAGTTGCCCCTCTCTTCAAAATTGCACCCATCCCAGATTAGGATGAATTGAGTCTTTGAGGCAACATGGGATTGTCTCCAAGTTGTGGGACTTGCGCTTTGAGATAGACCTCTGGAGAAATCCAACTTCCTCTACCTATTTCTACTGCTAAAACTACTCCTATAAAGGGAAATGCAACTACCTATCACTACTCTATGATTTCAAGGGACCATGGTGAGAAGGAGATGCATGAAAACGAAACCTAATGCTAAGGGGAGGTGATAACACCAGAAATAAGGGGATGAACACTATCAGATTTGAGTGAAAATGAAGGAAAACACACATAGGGAGGGTAGACAACATGACATGCCACAATCTGAAACAATGATCACATAATCATTTTCATGGAGCACAATCAAAAAAAGGATGCACCAGATCAACAATGAAAAAGAAGGCAAAATACAATAAAATGCAAACTAACAGATAATAGCCACAAAATAAGATTTTATTGCTTCCAATTGATGCATAATCGATTAAAATGGTGGATGAGGAAGTATCCACATGCAAAGAGATCAGATTTGAGGCCTGTAACTCAAAATGATAAAAGAATCAAGCTCTGAACAATGCACTTAACAAACCAAAAGGGTCCAACCTTTACAAATGAGCATTTCTCTACAATATATAGAAGAAAAAGGAGAGAAGAAGAGGAGAAAGAGGAGGGAAACTCAGATTAAAAACATCTAACCACCAATAACAAGCAATAAATGCCTACAAATCCACCTGCAAGGCTATCAGATATGCCTCCCCATATTTGTTTTAACTTGTGGAAGAAGGAAAGGGACCAAATATAATCAAATCTGGGTGGTTGAGTCGACTGGATGTGTGCATTAATGGCACGAGACATGTGTTTCCCTATTTTCACCTAACAAATCCTTCCAAAATATAATTTTGAATTTTCTAGAGTGTAGCCCACATCAGAAGCTTTCCAGCTAGACCAAGAGCACATGAATCTAAGCTCTATAGCAAAAGTTATTATGATTTGAAGTTCTACAGTGCAAACTGAACATGCGAGACACGTGGCACGCGTCTGATTGATTCTAAAGGATTGACTGACTGTCTATTTATTTTGTCATTTTTTGCCATGTGTCATGCATTCATTTGATGTGAGGATTCAGCACATAGCTGGCATGTTCTGATAGGTTGCGTCCATTTGACACACTTAATCTTAAAAGTTAACATGTGGCACTTAATGAATGGTGTAGAAGATTGCACACTTGGTGCACGTGCATGAGGAAACAGGCGTGAGAGGTGTAGGAATGCAAAGAATACAAGCAATATGCACAACGTCATGTAAGGGCATGCATGAAAGAAGTGGGAAGAAAAGGTTCATATCTAAAAGTGTGAAGTATGTGTGGAGGCATGAGCGCAAAATGAAATGCACTGGGAAGGAAAAGAACAGAATGAGTGCATGCGAAGAACATGTCAGGGGACTCTAGCAAAATGGGAGGAATATCATAGTAGGTGAAATGCATAAAAATTTATCATGTCTGGGAAAAGGAAATTCCATAGGGGAGCATGAAGGTGGATTAAACGCAAAATGAAGGGATGGCAATGAGTGATGCAAGAGGAAGGAGAGAGAAGAATAAGGAAGAAAGGGACGGAAGGAAGTGAAGGGAAAGAAGAAGGGAAAGTAAAAGGAATAAGGAGGAAGAGCATGTAAAGGGTGTGCGTGAAGAACTGCACACCATGCTAAAAGTGCTAAAGTATAAAACCAAGAGTGTGTGTAACCTGAAAACTTGAATCCATAGCTATAATATAACTGTAAGTTGTCAAAATAACCATGGGGTTATTTTGGACAATAATTTGGTAATTTTTGGGGCCATATGCCTGCTAGATGAAAGAGATCAATAGCCTTAGAAGCATCAATTGGGCATGGATTTTTCCTAAAAAATATGAATATTCTGATCTGCAACTTTGAAGAACACCCCTGAAGTCACTTGAAGCACTATCTAAACTCTGTATGAAACTGATGCTCTCATATGAATATGATTTGTTTCATTTTATGAAAGTGGAAAACTGTTGCAAACTTTCTAAATTTTTGAAGACCCTCAAATAAACTTCATCCTGGAAGCAATAAAAAAGTGCGTGCAAGAGGAAAGAACTATGTACAAACAAGATGATGTGCACAAAGCACACTTGGATGAATTGAAACTACTCTAATATATACAATGATGCAACATGAAAACTTAATGGAAGTGTTTGAGATAAATCCCATTGACTGGGATTGTTGACTAGGATTGATAACACATCTCCATCAAGATGAGACAACTCGAAAGAGTTAGCCTCCTTGCAAGAACTGATGATGTATGGGCCACTCCAAAGTGCATCAAACTTTGAATGGTGCCCAGGTTTAACTCTGTCAGCATCCCATTTTAAGACCATATCACCAACTTTGAAATTTTGAGGTCTAGCCTTTCTGTCAAACCACTTATTTGTTAATTGTTGATACTTATCTAACTTGATCATGGAATATTTTCTTAATTCTTCAAGTTCAACCAGATCTTCCATTCTAATTTCTCTCTTGGTTTGCACCCTCAAATTCCAGCTGCTGGGCTAGCTCTAATGAAGGCAATTCTAAGTGATAAAGGAAGTCCTAGCTTATTTTCCATAGAAAATTTTATAAGGTGAAGTACCTATCATCCTTCTTCACTGTGATTCTATCTTCCTAGAGCATGCACATGACCTTTGTGTTCCACTACCTCTAGTTGATATTCATTATCCATTTCATGATTCTGATCAGGTTCTTGTTAGTTGATTCTTCCAACTATTACCTTGAGGGTAATAGTTGGAAGAAGTCTTCAAATAGATACCAAGACTAAGATCCCAATCAAAAATTTTGTACCAAGGAAGGATTTTTATTATCAGAGATAATGGTTTGAGGAACACCAAACCTTGTTACAATGCTCTCGAGAAAGTCAAGGATGACTGACTCGGTTGATTCCTTGAGCGCGACAACTTCTGTCCATCTGGTGAAGTAGTCCGTAGTTGTCAACACCCACTTGTGACCAATGCTTGAAGGAGGATTGATCATGCCTATGAAGTCAAGACCCCATTTGTGAAAGGATGATTCACTTGGATTGGTTCAGAGGGGAAACACATCCAATTTATTCTTTCCTGCAAAGAAAGCACATTCTTTGCATTTTTTGACCCACTTGTATGCATCTGTAAAAAGGGTAGGATAGAAGTATCCTACCTTAATGATCTTCATTGTTGTTGTTTTAGCATAGAAGTTTCCACTAAAGAATTCATCATGAAATTAAGCTAACACTTTGTCAAGCTGTGCACGCCATCAATACATCTTAGTAGCATGTCGTCAATATTTCTTTTGAAGAGAAGTCCATCAATCAACGCATATGGAATAGACTATAACCTTAGATGTATTCTCTTTGCTTTGTTTCAAACCAGGAGGGTATGCACGCCATAAGAAAGGAATGTTACCATGTCCTCTATTTAGGTGTGCGCATTAGGATCTTCATTTTGTTCAAGTTCAGCGTGCAGATGCTCTTCATCAAGAATAATGAAGCCTCTTTTGATCATTCTGCACATCTCAATAATTTGCTTGCAGAGCGCACTGCCTCTAACCAACTTAGTGGCTTTGATAGTCACATCATACTCCATGATTTTGGTCACCCATCTTACTCTTTTTTCATTGATTTTTGCTCCCATGATGAATTCTCTCACACTAGAGTGTGAAACTAGCACCTTAACATGATTTGTGGTGAGCATACTTTTGAATTTCTTCAGCATGCGCATGATGGAAAAGACCTATTTTTCCATGTGACTGTATTTCAATTCATAATCCTTTAGTGTTTGACTGAAGAAAGCCATTGGCTTCTCCAGTCCTTGTTCATTTTCTTGTGTCAAGACAACAACAACACTAACATCATCTCCATAAACATAAAGGATGAAATCCTTGGAGTAATCTAGATTGATGAGTGTTGGGGCATATGAAATTTCTTTCTTGATTGATGTCCATTTGAAGATTGTGTCCTTTTTGAGCATGATGGTGATGGGCCTAGCAAATCCTGCAAAGTTAGGAATGAATCTCCTAACAAAGTTGATTTTTCATAGGAATGATTGCAAGGCCTTCTTGTGAGGTATGGAAGAGAATGGCTTGAAACACACTCATGATTAATGGAAATGCCATCCTTTGAGACCACATGACCCAAAAATATTGCCTTGTGTAACAAAAAAGTTGCACTTCTTAGGGTTAAGAGATACCCCAAATTCTCTGCATCTCTCAAAGACCTTTTCCTAGATGCATCATGTGATCCACAATTTTCTTTGAGAAAACAATTATGTCATCTAAGTAAACTAGGATGAACTCATTCATATATCCTTTAAAGGAAATGTCTGTTGCTCTCTGGAATGTTGAGCCTGCGTTTGACAAACCAAAAGGCATTTTCTGATAGGCATATGTTCCCCATTTGGTTGTAAATCTTCTTTTGAATTGATCCTCTTCCTTGACCATGATTTGATTGAAACCATAATACCCATATAAAATAGAAAATATTTGTGCTGTCAACCACTATCTACAGAATTTTCCTCCATAGAAGGAAAAGGATAATGATCCTTTAGACTTACCTTATTCAAATATTTGAAATCAACATAAAGTCTGATTTCACCATTATTCTTGTGCACTGCAACAAGATTTTCCACCCAAGTAGAGTATTTGATAGGAAATATAATTTTTTCTTGTATGAGTTTGGATTAACTCCTTCCTCATGAGGGGCTCTATCTTAGGATTGAATGAGTATTTGATTTTGTCTGATGGGCTTGATATTAGGATCAAGGTCAATGGAGTGTTGAGCAACACTTGGATCAAATTATTTGAGGTCTCCATAATCCCATGAGAAGATATCATCATACTTATGACATAGAGAGAAAGAGTCCTGCTTCTCATCTTAAGCACATTTTCATTTCAAACAACTTTTTCCCTTGCACAATAGTGATTGGGCTGTAGTCTTCTTGCATTGCACCCATATAATTTTCTTCACCCTTGAACTCATCATCTGGGATGAAAACATGCTCTAAGGTGACTATCTATTTAGGAAACATGTTTGTCTTGAGTTGGATCACTTGGCCACCATACTTGTCATGCAACTTAACTTGCATGTTTGAAGAGAACTCAACTTACAGGAGTGCCAAAAAGGAAAAATCGGGATGTCGGGTATGGACTGAGGTGCCTGGAATAGTACTGTGGTGCCCACGGGCACTCTGGTAAATAATTTAGGTACCCTGGTTTGGGAAAAATGTGTGGAACTAGTGCTCACTAGGTCGGAAGGTGATGTGAAGCTCTGACTTCTTATCGCATCAATTATTTTGTACTGCGTTGAATGCTCCAATTATTCCAAGAGGAAGAAATAGCCTGCAACAAGATAAAAGGAAGTATCAAAACCCCAAAAAAAAGATGTAGAATGAATGGGTCAGACTGACCTCAGCTGCCATAATTGTGGGCTTACTAACTAAGTGTTGCACTACATTTCAGACCCAAATGCAGTTCTGGCATGTGTTTACATGTCATGCCCTAGGTGCTCTTGTGTTGGTTGCACTTTATGAAATAACAAGCAATAACCAAATGTAGAAAATGTAGTAGAATGTGTGCATGGAATAGAATAGAATCTCTACCCCTATGAAGTGTGATGCAGGTGTCCTAGCTTGTGCCTTGATGATGGAGCTATGTGGATGCCAATGTAATAGATGGATGCAACTCTAGATGGAGTGATAGTAGTGTATGATGCTAGGTCCCTCATTACAGTCTCATAACTTTATATTTATAGGGTTATCTTGCTTCAATTTCATAATTAACCCTACAAAGGCCAACCACAAGAAAGATAAATATGAAAAATGGCTAGAAGAGGCCCAAAAAGTGGTGGGAAAGTACTAGAAGGATTAGGGCATCCCCAGGTAGGACCTGGGTGCCCATGGGCACCCCAATACTAAATCTTTGTGCCCTAGCCAAGGCTAAAATTACGCGGAAGGTGTGAAAATGGCTGGGCATATGGGTGCAATAGGTCACAAATTATGAAATAAAATAAACAAGATAGGGACGTGGGTTAATTAGTAATTTCTTCACTCAAGAACCTTCTAAATAGTAGTATGGGACCAGGATAAATAAATGTCTAAAGTGCATGATTTTATGACTACAACTTTCCCTCTAGTCTCATTGTTTGGAATGGATGTAGTATGAGACTAGGATAAATAAATGTCTAAAGTGCATGATTTTATGACTACAACTCTTGAGCTAGTCTCATCGTCTAGAATGGATGGACTGACCACCACTTTGATGTGGTGCGCATTGCCTTGGATAAAATCCTCAGTAGGTGAGAATTGTGAACCAAGGGCTGCCATCTGATCGGCTTCTTTTTTCAATTTTCTTGGCACTGCCTCTCTCTAAGAGGTCTTAAACCCTATGTTTGTAAGCATTCAAAAGCTTATTTTTTCCTGCACACTTGTTTGAGACCTGATGGATAACCAACTCAGTGTCCCCAAAGATTTGCAATGCCTTGATCTACATCTTCTCAACAATAAGAATACCATGCACCAAAACTTCATATTCTGTCACGTTGTTGGAGCATGCAAACTGCAGCTTGTGCGTGAAGAATAATTTCTCATCCTTGGGAGAAGTGAGAACAACACCTGCATCTGCACCATTTTTACTTCTGGAACCATCAAAGAACATCTTCCACAATCCATAATTTTCATCATTTTGTTTGAGTGTAGTAGGCAACACAAATTCTTTAAGAATACAATAAGTATCGAGACTAGTTTCAATAGTTTTATCATAGGGATCAAATTCATAGTGTTCTTTGTCCCATTCATTTAATAATAGATCAAGTATGGAAGGAGAAATAGGTTGTTGTTATGAAACCCAATCGTGTTCTTGGTTTTCTTAGATAAGGCAATTAACTTAGAGAGGGGATTGGTCATATGACTCAACATGATAGGAAAATATAGGCTCAACTTGTATGGTAAACTAATTAACTAAAAATTTGGTAGACTAATAGTAAATCTAACTAGGAACAACAATAAATAAAAGAGGTAAATAAATATAAAAAGTGATCCAATTAACTAGGATAATGAAAATAAAAACCCTAATATGCAAATAAGGGTTGGAAGGAGCTTAGCTAATTCGGTGAACTTTCTAGACTGTGTTGTAGAGCTGATTGGAGAAATAAGAGGAGGAAACGATTATGCCGATGTCCATAAACTTGTAGATCCAGGCAATCTGAGTGGATTGGGGCACCTGGGAGAGTATCAGGGTGCCTGTGGTCACCCTAGTATGCATTATGGGCACCCCGGTCTATGTAGGAGGTCCAAAAACCAGATTTACAGGGTTGTTATATGATCTAAAGCCTTCACTACCTATCGCACTAACTTAGATGCACTGCGCTACATATCACCGATAGTCAGTGATGAATAAAAACTTATAAAATCCCATGAAAAACATCAAACCCTAAAAAAGAAAGATGTATATGAAGGGGTCAGATTGTCCTCAGTTGCTACAATGGCGAACTTACTAACTGAGCGTTGCACTACATCGAGACCTTATGTAGTTTTATATGTGTTGGTTTGCAAATTGATACTTTAATGGAAACAACAGTCAGGGGATGGAAAGTCCCTCCTCTTTAATGGGAGAGGTTCCCTTATTGAAAGTAAATGGCAAAACTTATGTACAAACGTACAACTTTCATCATAATGTGGATTTCTGATATCTTGAAATGCGTTTAATGCCCAAAAGTTTATCAATACAAAGGATAGAAGACTTAAAGAGATGAGAGAGAAAGAAGAAGACAATACTTTCAGGGAAAATAGATAGTAGAGAGAACCCTTACATGTATTGAGCAAAGGAAATATAGAATAGAAACATTTACATTCATAACAGACACAATTTTGTAGATGCAAAGTTCTCGAAATCACATCAACTAGAACACAAAGTTTCTTATTACAAAAATAGATGATTCTGAAGATTTTGACAGAGAAAGAAGGAATGCAGAGGAAGAAAGGGAAAAAAACTTTTGTATTGATATCCTTCAATTTAAATTACACTTCTAAAATCTCAAAATTCCAACCCATACAATGGCATGGAGAAACCATTAAATAATTTGTAAGAAACGGTTACAATTGGTTCAACTTCCTTATGCATTCATGTCGATTCAGATTCTTGATTCACGAAGAAATGTTAATGATGGAAAAACCAAATTTTCATAATGTAGTTGTTACACTTGTTTTGTAACTTCAAATACGAGCCATTCATCTTGCTTTTGAAACTTTGAATATGAGTTGTCCACATGGGAGAAATTTGTTGGAGCGGGCGTGGAGGATGCCTTTTGCATTTTGTGACTTTATAGAGATTTGGAATTTTTTGACATTTTGGTCCACCCACCCACTTCTGAATTTCAGACCGACACATGGCTTTATATTAAGTGGTGACGGAGTCATGACTTACTTTTACGATTTTAACCTTTTATCGATGAAAAACTCAAAAACTCAAAGTTCTTTGTCGGCCCGCTTCTCCATTTTGACTTTTCAAAGCGGGCTCAAGACTCTAGTGGGGCTATGAATCATTTAATAACTTTATACTCTCTTTTTGGAAATAAAACCAAAATTCCCAAAAATCTTCGATGGCCCGCCTTCATGCCTTGACTTTCGATGCAGCCTCAACATTTGACTTTTCCTGGTCCTTGATGGAGTTACGACTCAATTTACAACTTTGTGCCTTTTTCAACAAAAGCTCAAAACCTTAAAGTGCTCCGCCGATCCGATTTGACTTTTCACGCAGGCTTTGACACGTGGCTTTACTTAGGTGCCCATGGGGGCACGACTCACTTTATAACTTTACGCTTTTAGAGAAACAAAGCCAAAATTCCTAAAGTGCTCTGATGCCCTACCTCTCTGTTTGCTGACTTTTCAACTGGACACTTGTCCTCTAGCGGGCCTGCGGCATTCTTTTACATTTTTCACCTTTTTGCCATAATGCCTCAAAACACAAAAGAGACCCACTTTCCCGCAACTGCTTTCCGCTAATTAGGATTCTTCGGGCCACGGAGCCAAATATGACATTTTTGCTAAAATAACAAAAATGACAAGTTCGCAAAAGGGACCTATCCTACTGCATCCAATTAGATATGTCCACATACCCATGGATGCTGGGGCCAAAAATTGACGGGGAAAATACGCCGTCATTCACGACTATGGAAAAATTGCAGAGAAGGAGAAAAACTCCACTATTCATGCTTAATTTTCAAATTTCTTTTGCGACCAGAGAGATGGTAAACAATACAAGGTTTGACGATCCATGGCCATAGAAAAGATTGGAATTTTCATTCAAAAGAAGGCAACAATAGAATTTTCAAGTGTCTAGACAGGAAAATGGAAAATTTATCAAACCGTGCAAACTGATAAATTTTAAAATGGAATGGGCGAGATTAAAAATCGAGTATCAACACTTCAAAGCACGAGTTTTTAATCTTTCCAAACTTCTCACTTTACTTGGACACTTTTGAAGGGTGAGAGCTCGAAATTTTTGAATTTGACTTGGAAAAGGAGTGGGATTTTGAGGGTGACAACAATGTGCAAGTGTGTGCAATCATTCCCTGGGTGCTCTTGTTCCAGTCATACTTTGTGAAAGTAGCGAACAATAACTATGTGTAGAAAATGTAATAGAATGGTGGATGAAATAGAATAAACTTCCCTCTTATGCTTGTGTGATGCAGATGAACTAGCCTTGTGACTTGTGATGGAGCTAGATGGATGCAAATAGAACCTTTGATGGATGCAACCTTAGGTGATGATAGTAGTGACTAGTGCTTGGTCCCTCATTAGGATTTTATAACTTTATATTTATATAGTTATCTTGTTCTAATTTTGTAATTAACCTCGAAAAGGACGACCACAAGAAATATGAAATGTTCAAATGGCTAGAGAGAGCCCAAAAAGTGGCACGAAAGTGAAAAGAGGATCAGGGCATTTGTCAGCGCCCCAGTACTAGCCCGGGTGCCCTAGTCAAATGCAAAACAACACAGAATGACAAAAATAGACTGGGCATGCATGTGTGAGAGGTCGACAGTGATGCCATAAATCAAAGTAAAATGACAAAAAGATGGGGGTTAATTAGTACTTTCTTCACTCAAAAACCATATGAATAGTAGTATGATACCAAGACTAAATAATTTCTAAAGTGTGTGATTTAATGACAACATTTGCCCCCACTTTATGTTGGTGAGTGAAAAGATTGGTAGCATTAAGTAGATAGAGATGCGTACTTGATCATTTGTGTAGAGTGATGTAGAAATGCGCTGAAGGACTAGACAAAGTGTGGAGTGACAAAAAAGATGATAGTGCGTGGGAATTAATTATGAAAAAGCACAAAAAAGTGATGAGAGTGAACTTAGTGGCGGAAACACGTGTGTATTTGCTGATGAGTGTAATATACCTGCATGGTTGGTATGGTGTGTGCTGCCACAAAATGTTGTTTTTGTTTCCTCCATTGTTGTAGTTTTTGTTGACTAGTTGCTTCTCATACGGTCAAACCTACAAGGAAAATATGATCAAGTAGTTAAATACGCATGTATATATGTCAAAAACCCATGCATATGTAATGAAAAGACTGAAATGAAATTATGAAAAGTGTAAAAGGAACATGTGCACATGATCCGTGATGAGAGAAAGGGTGTAGAAAGAGAATATCATGTCCTGGGTTTTTTAGGCAATCCGACGCCATAGGCCGAAGAAGTGCAGGGAGGAATTTTGTTGTACCCTCTAACCTTTAACTGCTTCCCTGAATATGTGTGAAGAGATCTTTGTACTGCCTAGTTTTTCCGGCCATCCGACGCCACTGGCTGAAGTAGTGTAGAGAGGAATTATGTTGTATCCTCTAACCTGTAACTGCTCCCCAAAATTCTAAGGATGACCATGTCCTATAAAAGCAGCTGTGTACTGGGTTCGTGAACTGATCTGAACCCACTCGTTGTATAACCCACAATGCTAAGGGAAGAAATTTAATTGAACTAAACCAGTGTAAAATCACTGTATAGTATGTAAACCCCAAATGATGCCCACCTCTTTAGGGTGCATGCGACATCACTGATAGGAGAATACAGCCCCAAAAGAGGACCAACCACATGAAATATGTAACTCTGTCCTGTAGGGGGAATGGAAAGTGCTTGATAGAAATCAAGGCACACACACAAAAAAGAGGATAGCCAAAGACAAGTGTTAGTACAAACAAGCATGCATATATAAGACAACATGTAATCTACGCAAACATTGTATAAACTACCTAGCAATATAGTAAAAAACACAAAAAAACAAAGTAATTTACATAAAGCGGGTTGTAAACATGGGACATCACTCATGATATTGCAAGACACGCAAGGCCATCATGGCCGCATACAACAAACAAGTGTGTACACCAAATAAAGGGCAAGGCCCGCATACAATAGCAAATAAAACAAACAATAACAGATAATGTAACAAACAAGTATGAAAGGAAATATCCCTTCATAACAAGTGCTACACATGAAACACCCATTAACATATTAGAAATATAACCATTATGTCAAAAACATGTACAAGTAATAAAAAGTGCTAAGTAGAATATGAAACAATAACACCTAGAAGAGATGAATATGGATGCCCCCAGTGACCAGTGTAGTATAGGTAGAAGACGAGCATCCGTGCTGTGTGTAAAAGACATGTATCTATGATCACAACTACGCAAAGGCGTGAATGCACATGTTTGTATGGTATAGATAAATGACATACAAGAGTTGTATCTATCATGTGTAATAAAGCGATCATGCACAAGCAAATGCAAGCAAGAGTAAAAACAACCATGATATGCAGTATGTTGTGGATGGATGGAATGGAATGTAAGATGGAATGATAGGAGCCACATGCCCCCTGAGTGAATGGAAATGTATGCAGTGAGCTTCATTTGGTTTACCTCCTCAGCAGTTAAGAATGAACCATAAACGAGAGTGTGTCATCAGGAACAACAAAATGATTAACTAAAAATGTGGTAGACTAATAGTTAATCTAACTAGGAATAACAATAAATAACAATAAATAAAAGTGGTAAATAAATATAAAAAGTGACCCAAGCAACTAGGCTAATGAAAATAGAAACCCTAATATGCAAAGAAGGGTTGGTAGGAGCTTAGCTGATTCGGTGAACTTGCTGGACTATGTCGCAGAGCTGACTAGAGAAACATGAGGAAACGAATATTAACTTGCAGATCTAGGCAATCTGAGTAGATTGTGGCACCTAGGAGAATATCAGGGTGCATGTGGGTGCCTTAGTATACGTTCTTGGTGCCCTGGTCTGTGCAGGAGGTCTAAAAACCAGATTTGTAGGGTCATTATATGATCTGAAGCCTTCGCCACCTGTCACACTAACTTCATTGCGCTATATTGTATGTCGTCAATAATTAGTGATGAAGAAAAGACCTGCAGAACCCCAAGATAAACATTAAACCCTAAAAAAAGAAAGATGCATATGAAGGGGTTGGATTATCCTCAACTTCCATAGTGGTGGACTTACTAACTGAACACTGCACTACATCTTAGACCTGATGTAGTTCTATGTGCAAGTGTGTGCAATCATGCCCTAGGTGCTCTTGTGCTTGTCACACTTTGTGAAAGTAGCAAACAATAACTATGTGTAGAAAATGTAATAGAATGGTGGATGAAATAGAATAAACTTCCCTCCTATGCTTATGTGATGCAGATGAAACAACTTTGTGCCTTGTGATGGAGCTAGATGGATGCAAATGGATCTTTTTATAGATGCAACCTTAGGTGATGATAGTAGTGACTAGTGCTTGGTCCCTCATTATGGTTTCATAACTTTATATTTATATGGTTCTATTGTTCTCATTTCGTAATTAACCCCGAAAAGGCTAACCATAAGAAATATGAAATGTTCAAACGGCTAGAAAGCACCCAAAAAGTGGCGGGAAAGTGGAAAGATGATCAGGGTGCCCCGAATGGGACCAGGGTGCCTGTTGGCACCCCAGTACTAGCCCGGGCACCCCATTCAAATGTAAAACAACATGGAATGACAGAAAAAAACTGGGCATGCATGTGTGAGAGGTCGGTAGTGACAATAAAAATCAAAGTAAAATGGCCAAAATATGGGGGTTAATTAGTACTTTCTTCACTCAAAAACCATATAAATAGTAGTATGAGACCGAGACTAAATAATGTCTAAAGTGTGTAATTTTGTGACTACATAAACCTGGTACCATACCTTTTTCTTAGTAACATATGAGATCAATTAGAAGACAAGTAGCCACCCACCTTGGTAGTGAAATCTCTTGATAGGAAAATTGCAAACAATGGAGGTAAATCAATGATTGGCACATCTTGAGTTATTTTTAGACTTAGACATGCATGAAGGGTTAACTCAAGATATTTGATGACTCCTAGAGAGGTGACAGTTGAGCCATCAAGTTGCAATACTCCTTTAGACATGTGGTTGTACTTAAGATCTAGGAAATCAACAATTTTCTTAGGAATGACATAAGTACCGACCCTTGAGTTAATTATACAATTGTGCACAAGGTGTTTTCCTATTATCAAGGACATATAAAAGGGTGGGGTTTTTATACTTTTACTTATTTGCTTCTCCTATGCTCGAAAAATATTGGCAACAACTGGATGTCTTTGGATAACTGTATCAACATGTGGGAGTTGTGCCAGAGCTTCATGCAATAGGTCGCGCTAAGATGGAATGGCCAGGGCATCCCACATTATGAAATTTACATTTGTCTTTTTTTTAATCTAATCCACAATGTTGAATGGAAGGCACATGGAATTATGCATTTGGGAAACAATAACATCTTTTCTTGAATTGTTTAGGTGTAGAGGTAGAGGCCTTAGCTTGCGTAAAGGCTTGACCTACCAAGGGAGGAGTGCAAACCACTTTTGTTAGAATTTTGCAGTAAACCTCACACCTGGGGACATGCGTGCCAAATTTTTTGGATACATTAGTGTCCTTTGATGCTTGAGGATCAATTTGTTTAGAAGGAGGAAATGATTACAGGTTGGCTTCCAACATTCTCTTTTTGTACCTTTTGTTTTCAGCAACAAGCGCACGCAGTCTGCTCAAGCTATTGATAGCTTTGTTGATTGTGTAGAAGTCTTCTGCACAAAATAACATAAGGTTTCTCTTAGGATCAAATTCTAACACTTCTTCATTTTCTAGTTCACATGCGCTAGTGGAAGGCTCGTAATTTAAATCATTTGAGATCATGAAGGCTTATGCGTGTAAAGCATTTGTGTAGTTGTACTGACAGTGTGGTAAGTTGTAAGGAAAGCACCATTTAGTCTCTTGGACCTTTTTTTTTGTACTGGAACTAATGTTTTGTTTGCACTAGGTGTTGAAAGGGGTTGCACAGGTGGAATTGTCTGAAGAGGAAGGTGTGCATTAGCATGTCATTTATCATTTTGTTAGTTTTGCCCATATCTCTTAATTGAGTATTGATTTCTAAAGGACCGATGAATTTGGTTAAATCCTTTATAATAATTATTTATAAAGGCTTGTGCATGTTGATTTTCTAAGGATAAGACTTTATTGGACAAATTTCTAATCAATGCCTTCATTTATTCATCCTATTTTTGCTATTGGGGAGAGTATGATGTGGAGGCAATGGTAAAGAGGTACGGAAAGATTCAAACAAAGATTAAACAAAATAATATTCTTCACACTATATTATTATTTCTTTGTTACATATTTATAGGACAATATGCATCCTATAAAATAGTATCTTTCACAAAATATTGCTTAACCACTAACTTAATAATACGAGTTGTTTTAATAACTCGTATAACAATATAACAATAATGTACACACTAATAATTTCCCAACATTCCACCCCTTAGTGTGAACAAGGGGAAAGCCTATCTTTGTACTTGCACTTAATTTCACGATTAGGTGATTTTCACAAGACAATCACAAACCCGACAGATGGTTTTACACCGACTGACCAAAAACCGATACTGGTGGTTTTCAAGCGGTTTACCACAAACCACATCATGATGTTCCAAGTACTATTTTTAGCCCTCATAAATATCACATTGCAATGAATAACATAGGAAACACAATTCACCAAAATGAAAAATAGAACACATACTGGAAATATTTCACATTTCCACCTCTAAGAATCATAATGTTCTTAGTTGCAGCCACTGTTGTTGATCGCCACCATTCAATCTTGAACAACATAAGAAACCACCACTGCGACTGGAAGGTTCCCTTGACTTTATCCATTTTGGCGTAGAATGGGAATGGAACATTGGTTATTATTCCCCCCCAGAATGTGAAATTCCAAATAGGAAGACAGAAAAGGAAAATTATATCACGTTGAATCCTACTATTCAGATCTTGTTGTCTGGATCTTGTTGCACATGATCACCATTGCCAATGAACATATTCACTGATTGATCATCTTCCAACAAAGTACAATAGTCAGAGGATCACTGCAGTCAAAGGATCATTGCAGTTCTCTTCCATCCTATATAATCATTTTCCCGTATACACAATACACCATACAAAGCAATAGGAACACGGGAAACTGAAGTACTCAGAAAAACTGAAAAACCACACTGAAAAGCATATAGTCATACTATATATATATGGCACCACAGTTTCGTGTGGCCCCATCGTTGGTGACTGACGAGAGGACATTGCTTGTCTTCCATCCTCTAGTTTTATGCTTCTAGCTTAGCCGGATGTGATCATGAAGCGAAAAAAAAACCTCCACAATTTAGATGTCACGTACAAGTGAAAATGCGTCTAATTATTGAAAAGTGAGGAAAAGTTTTTTTATTTTACAAATATTTGATTTTGACTCTTGAAAAAATGACTTGACGACTTTCAACTCTTTGAAAATTTAGATACGTGATTCATTTTCTTATTTTTCGACTCTACCTATAACTTGAACGCATATGAAAAAGGTAATGCTCCTAGAACTCTTTTACAATTGACAAAATACTATATATCTAAAATAAAACTTAGATACTTAGCATTACTACTAAACTTACATAGTAGTTAACAGGGAATACTTTGCTGTATATATGATATAGATACCTTCATTTACTCGAAATAGCCAACAATATTGACGCAATGATTAAATGAAGATTTATTTTATGATTCCATGCGTTGGAATGACTACTTAGACGAATTGATGCCAATGTTGATGTAATCTGGCCATAAATCCAATATTAGATACTGTGATACTTTGCATGGACTTCAAAGGTGATAAGGATAGCGATCAATACAACCATAACTCTCAGAAAAATAGATGCTTGCAATCCTCATAGTGATTTTGCTTCAGTGAAGCGCAGTTTAGATCATTTAGGGATGATCTTGTCTATGAGAAGTTTATGTACTTCTTTCCAGGAGGGGATCAAATTTGTGCAATGCCGATGGTTGTTGCACACAACTTTACTTCAATGGAGACTCGTGAAGATATCAACTAGGATGAAAATGTCAAATCTGAACACGTGCACGAGATGATCAACTATAAGTGTACAATATTCTTCCTTACTACGTGGGCAGATCACTGAGTACGTTCAAATTTGTATACATTTTTTAATGCATCCAACTAAAAAGGAATGCAGGTATTGAATCAGATCTGCAACAAATTATGCACATGAATCAATGCGTCAAGACTTATTAATTGCACATGTTTAAAGGAACACACACAAATATCTTCAATTGATCGAATGATCTCTCAGAATGAAGATACATAGCTGTCAAATGCTTCTACGCTCCACACATAATTCAGGGATCCAAATGAAGCATTGGTACTTTGAACACCTTATAATTAGATAGCAACAATGACACATTTTCCTCTCAAATTTGAATGCCAAACATAAACGATACTATCTCCACACTCCTTAGTTGAATTCACACATTTAATCTATCACAATAGATACAAATGACAAAAGAAGAATTATTCATGTCCATGACTCCATGAATATTTAAAACATAAAGTAGGGAAATATTAAAAATTAAATATTTCCCTCACAAGATTTCACAGATATGCCATGCATGCTCTGATACCAAATAAAGAGGTACGAGCAGATTCAAACAAATACTAAACACAATAATCTTCTTCACACTATATTATTATTTCTTCATTACATATTTATAGGACAATATACATCCTATAAAATAGGATCTTTAACAAAGTACTGCTTAACCACAAACTTAATAATACAAGTTGTTTTAACAACTCATATAAAAATATAACAATAATGTACACACTAATAATTTCCCAACAAATGGGTTGACATTTTTTCTCGAGAATGGGAGCAACAAAGGGCTGGGGTAGTTGAGGGATTTTAGGAAACAAGGGCATGGGTAGTCTAGGGGATATATTTCCAGCTTGGATTATGCAATTTTCTTCCCTAATGGCTATAACATAGGCATCAGGGAGATGAGCGCCACTCATAGACTATATCATTACTGCAGTGTCAAAATTCAGAGATATTAAGAAGTAGACAAAAACACCTTATGGAGTTGGTCTAAAAAGGATGGAATTTTGTCCCATGTCTTTTGAAACCTGAAGTTGAAGTCAACCATAAGCTCATTGGGAGATCTCTTGATCATTGTGATTTTTTCTAACAAGGAGATACTGTCATCTTCCCCCTTAAACTGATTGCAAAGTGCAGTGCCAATTCCATCCCAGTAAGTAATAGAGGCAGGTCTCAAACTTATGTACCATTAAATTACTTTGCCTTTGAGTGAAGAAGCAAGAATCCTTATAGCTACATCATCTTCTGAAACTAGATGAACAAAGTATACATTTGCAATATCTTGAATATGCTCAGCAGGGATAAATTGATTCTTACTAGTGAAAAATGGTATGATTTTGAGTGCAACTACTAGTATATCATGTTGTACGGGAATAATCAAAGGGCTTCCACCGTTGAAACTGAAAAAGGGCAGATTTCTCTACTGTGCCATGGATGGAAAGGGTCTGGATACCCTGATAGAGAATTCATATGGTCTACCAAAAGGAGAGGTAGATTGCGCTCTGTGTGCAGAAGTTGGAGATGCACATGCGGTGGTTCTATTGATTCTTCTTCTGAGAGACAACTGAAGATATTAAAAGTATTATTTAACTGATGCACTCTATCTAATATGTATCCTTCTCATGAAACAGGTGCACGAACTGCTGAAATCAGTAGATCTGGAAGTTGGGAGTCACCAGATGTGTTGAAAAAAGCCTCCAAAGGCTGGAAATCACTAAGTCATACACCAAAAATTAGGAATGATATAATGGAAGCTTTCAATACTTTTCCAACTGGGCATGTCAAAAACTGTTAGAGATCAAAATTTCACCCATCCTAGATCAGAATGAACTGAGGCTTTAAGGTAACATGGGACTGTCTTCAAGTTATGGGACTTACACTTTGAGACAGACCTCTGGAGAACGCTGACTTCCTCTAACTATTTCTACTACTAAAATTACTCATAGGAAGGGAAATGCAGCTACCTATCACTACTCTATGATTCCAAGGGACTAGGGTGAGAAGGAGATGCATGGGAATGAAACCTAATCTAAGGGGAGGTGATAGCACCAGAAAGAGGGGGATGAACACTCTCAGCTAAGTGAAAACAAGGTAAAACGTGCACAGGGAGGGCAGACAACCATGCCACAGTCTGAAATAACACTCACTCGCTTTTATGGAGCACAACAAACAAAAGCCCTACAAGAGATATAAAATATGCACAACAACTCAACAATGTAAAAGAAGGCAAAAAACATGCAATAAAATGCAAACTAGGGTAGAGAATAACCACAAAATAAGATTTTATTTCTTCTAAGTGATGCACAATCGATTACAAAAATGAAAGAGGTGAGGATCTACATGCTATGGCTTAGATATGAGACCTACAACTCAAAATTCCAATGATCAATGCTCTAAAAAATACACTTAGTAAACCAAAAGGGTCCAACCTTTACAAATGAGCATTGCTCTACAATATATAGAATAAGAAGGAGAGAAGAGGGGAAAAGAGAGAGGGAAACTCATATTCAAAATTCCAACCACCACCAACAAAAAATGAATGCCTGCAAATGCACCTGCATCACTATTAGATTTTCCTCCCTGGGTTTGTTTAACTTGTGGAAGAAGGAAAGAGGCAAGATCTAATAAAATCTAGGTGGTTGAGTCGATTAAACCTGTGCATTAATGACCTGAGAGACATTTCCCTATACTACACCTATCAAATATTAATTTGGTTCAGTTTGCATGCACACAAATCTAATCAAATAACACCAGAAATAATACAACACTCAAAATTTATTCATCCAGGATATATTACATAGAGAAGTGATTACATATATAGAGCATTATAGCTCCTACTAACAAGGAGTTTGCTCCAACTATAAATCCCGCAAATATCTCTAGTTTATCTCCTTATCCCTTTATTCTCTCACTCAACTCTATCAAACTACCCGTGAGTTGTTTATTACAACTTCACATTCACTCACACTATATTATTATTAAATGAGTTTGACATCTCATTTAAATAATAATATTAAATACTCACACACAATACAATATTAATAATGTTATAAACAATATATTCGTAACATTCACTCCCCTATTGTTAACATTATTAATTCCTAATATACACTCCCCTAATGTGAACAAGGTAGAAAAATGTTTACACATCTCAGCAGAATGCCAACCCCTCCGACACACCTGTAGCTCATGACCTTGATATAAATGAAGGGAGCAATGCTCAACCTTTTATGGTTTTACAATAGGTTTACCACCAACCTGGACATGAACAATTCTCCACTCTATTCTTCACCTCATGTGGTTTTTTGGATCTCCATGAACCATTTCAAGATCCATGTTTACATGTTATTTTTTACTTCCCCACTATATTTTTCATCAAAAGGTTACAGATAGGAATTTTTCACACATTACAATAACATGAATGTATCATCTATTTTTATTATCTACCACACAACTGAAAATACTTGGCCACCAAATTAGTACTGCAGCCTCGTCGATGGTGCCTGACGAGAGGTTGCTGATCAACCTCCTTCCTTTGTTGCCTCCAGCCTCCATCATTTTGCTACTTAGTTAACAAATTTATCTTTAAGGCTCATTACACAATTCTCACGGGCGTCGGGTTCAACCAATAATGCACCCTTACAATAAACTTTATTTTAAATGCTGAAAGTAGTTTTTTTTTTAAATATTCACCAAAAATGGAAAAAAATTAAAAAAGTCCACCAACAAAAAGAACTAGATCAATGTATAGAGCTCAAAAAATAATTATTTTTCAAAAAAATGACACCTAGATCTGAAGTACCAGCTGAAAGTTACAAAACTTACAAGTTTAAATCTCAAAAAAAAATCGGACCCTTTTTGGATTTTGTATTTTTTTCTGTTGCGTCCAAAAAAGGAAAAAAATACAAAATCCAAAAAATGGTAGAGATCACATTACACTCGGCTTTGCATTCACCCAAGAAACGAGGCACCGTTATGAAATACAATGTCACTCGTGCCCCTGTTTACAGCTATAACTTCATGCAAACTAGATATAATTAGACGCCAATCGCAGGTCAAGGCGCAGGATCAGATCGTCCAACCATTGGAAATGTGCCAAAACACAAAAAACAAGAGTATGTATTTCTTGCACGAACTACATGACGAAATACAAATCTAGAAGAGTTGTTTCTCTGTTTTAGAATATGAGAATACTGCTTCCTTCCTCTGAGTACAATGCAGATATACACAAAAATACTTTAGCTGCATATTGTTGACATGAGTATGATATGCCACTTCAAACCCACTTCCAGCAGAATCTGAATCTCAAATATCTCTAAAGACTCTCATATCTCTGTTAATGAACTGGATCAGTTTGCTCGGATACCAAATACTAATTTGGTTCAGTTTGTATGCACACAAATCTAATCAAATAACACCGGAAATAATACAACACTCAAATTTTATTCATCCGGGATATATTACATAGAGAAGTGATTACATACATAGAGCATTATATAGCTCCCACTAACAAGGAGTTTGCTCCAACTATAAATCCCACAAATCTCTCTAGTTTATCTCCTTATCCCTTTATTCTCTCACTCAACTCTATCAAACTACCTATGAGTTGTTTATTACAACTTCACATTCACTCACACTATATTATTATTAAATGATTTTGACATCTCATTTAAATAATAATATTAAATACTCACACACAATACAATATTAATAATGTTACAAACAATATATTCGTAACATCAAATCCTGCCAAAATCTTATTTTGAATAAACTAGAGTGTATCCCACGTTAGCAGCTTTCCAACAAGACCAACAACGCGTAAACCCGGGGTCTGTGGCAGAAGGCATGATGATTTGAAGCTGTGTAGTGCAAGCTGAACATGCAAAACACATGTCACAATCTGGTTGGCTGAAGGATTTGGCTGACCGTCTATTTGTTTTGTCTTTTCTACTACATGTCATGTATTCATTTGATGTGAGGATTCAACATGCAACTGACATGTTTTGAAATTAATTAACAAGTTGACACGTGACACTTAATGATTGGCGCAAAGGGTTACATACTTGGTGCTTACGCGAAAGCAAGGGGTGCGAAAAGAAGAATGTGCATGGTTTGCAGCACGTGTAAGGGGGTACACGAGGAGTGGGAAGAAAAGGTGCATATGTGTAAAAGTGTGCAAGTATGCAGAAAGTGTGGTCATCTAATCAAAAGAGTGCGATAACAAGTGGGAAGCGACATACGAAGTGTGTGTAGAAGAGAAAAGGAAGGAGATAAAGGAAGAAAATAAAAGGAAAGAGCACAAAAAACATGTGTGATAGGAAGCAAAGGAAAGAGAAACACGAGAAGAAAAGGAGTGTGCAAGGGTGTGCATGAAGAAATACAACCAAGAAAATGTGCCAAGGTATAAAACCATGAGCACGCGCAACCTATAAACTTGATGTTAGATCGAAAATGGAACTGCAAGTTCTCTAAATAACTATGGTGACCTTATTTTGGACAACAAAAACATAGGGTTTCTAGATGCCCTATATCCAAGGGATGGGGTTGGCCCAATCTAATGGCTCATATTGCATCCTCCTCTCCACTTGAAAAATAGGAGGGTAGCCACCAATCAAATTAATTGTTAACGTGATTTTAGTAGATATATTGTTGATAATTAATAGATCAACTAGGACTTAATTAAATTTCCACCCCTTATCATATCATATTGTATAATGTCTTAGTATGCAAATCCATGAAGGATAAATAGTCCCTTTAAACTTAGTAAACCATTTAAGACCCTTCAAATTAATTCAATAATTAAAAAAACGGGTAGACGTGTCAGTTGGATTAATCATAGAGTCGTTGTAAGTAACTAAAGTATTGATAGATAATGGACCGTTGGTTAGGGGGTCACATGTACTTAAGTGAGACCTAAAATAATTATCCCATAAGCAAAAGTATGATTATTTATTTATACGATATATAAAATTAATCACATAGACTTGCGCTACTCCCCATTAATTCTTTCTAAAACTAACAAAATAAATACTTCATAATTTTCTACCTCTAAACTTAGTTATTTTGTGTGTTTTGTTTTGGGGTGTCAGAAATATATAGGTGGATAAACATGTTTCCCCATCTTGTGGTGGGAAATGTCTATCAATCCTATAGGATAACACTCAACATACATCCTCACATCATCCATGTCATTTAACCATCTTGATGTGTGTGTTTATCAATTTTTGAATACTTATAATTTTTTAAAATGTTTTTATAAACACATTGTGTTTATCATCCTCTATGTGCTTATCAATTTATATGTGTTTAGTAAACACCATCAAAATGATAGAAATTTGAACTTGTGACCTCCTAAATGTGATGGAAATGCCTTACAAATTGCAGTGCAGTAAATGTTTAAATATTGTTACCAAAACTTTCTATGCATATAAGACTATTGAATTTTTAGTAAGTCCCACCAGGATGCATGACAAATTGCACGACATATATGTGATTCCATGCTAGATAGCCATTAGATCATATGTTGAAGCCTTCTGACCTCCCTTTGGTACATCATTTCAAAAACCAACATAAAAATATCTTGGCATAAATGATGGCATAAAGCTCTTGACATAAATGACTCATGTAAGCACTAACCCTATTTGGGTAGTTAAAAAATGTTATTTTGAAAAAAAAAAATCCAAACTTTTAAATGATAAAACCTAAATCTCCCATATTTATATTCGAAATAATATATGACCTTATTGGCTATTACATTTTGTGTAGGCAAAATGAATAGAGAGTTGGTCAAAGGGTCAACCCCTACTAACACTCCAAGACCAATGTTTTTACTTAAAATTATTTTAAGAGAAATTTGTCGAAAATTATTCAAAATTTCTAAGGGGGATATTTTTAACTAAGGATGATTTTTCATAAATGGGTTATTTTAATTTTTTAGGGTACTTATTTTAAACAAGATAATAAATAGTTTTAAGGGGAAGATATTTTTCCATTAATTAAAAATTTATGTAAAAAGGAGAAAAACATTTTTTTGCAAATGGGGAATATTTTGTAAAAGTTGTGAAAAAGTTGACAAATAAGCAATTTCAATTATATAACTGATTTAAAAAAATTGTATCTAATGTAAGGACACTAATTAAAATAAGATGGAAAATATAAATGCTAAATCCTAAATAAGTTACAATGCAATAATATAGCAATGAAGTACAGATTTGGCCTAAGCAATAAGCAAGATAAAAATGAAACCCTAGGTGCAAAAGAAGAGATAAAATACTTAGCTAATTCACAATGATCCTGAAGATGTACCGAGCTGGAAAAATTCCGAACAAAAGGGAAAACTATCATAAACGAGCCCGAAAAATTGTGTGAGCATTAGAAATGTTGGGACTAGGGTGCTCGTACAGGGTTAGGGGTGCCTTGGGTGCTACAGACCCCCTCTGGGTGCCTGTGACTTCTCAGAACCTCAGAAACTCAATTTTATAGGGTCATGAGATGTTCGTTGGATGTCACTTGTATGTCGTTGATTGATCACCGAGCTCACCTAAAACCTACAAAGAGAAAGAGCACTTGCAAAACCCCAAAAAACATCAAATCCTAAAAAGAAAAAAGATACAAATGGGGAGTTAGACTGACCTTGGCGGTCACCCGACAGAGTGAACTTATGATCCGGGTATTGCACTACATTTCATACTCCATGCAGTTCTACGCGCGCGCGCGCGCGTGTGTGTGTAGAATTGTGCTCTAGGTAGCTCTTGTGCAAGATGCACTTGAATAACATGTAATAACTAGATGTAAAAAATGTAGATAGGTGTGTGCATGGAAAAATGAAATTCCCCTCCTATGCTTGTATACATAAGAGTGAAGTCCTTTGTCCCTTGTATGGATGCTAGATGAATTCTTGAATGCTCTTGTAATGGCATTTGAATGCAACCTTTGGTGGTGATAGTAAATGCTTAGAGCTTGGTCCTTTATTATAGTCACATAGCTTTATATTTATATGATTCCCTTGTTTAAATTTCATAATTAACCACTAAAAGGTCGACCCATAAGAAATCAAGATGCATAATAGCTACAAATGACCCAAAATATGTGAGTAAGATATGAAGAGGTTAGGGGCAGTCAGAAGGACGGGGGAGCCTAAGAACTGGTGTCCTGTCTAGGTTTTGGTGTCCAGACTCAGAAAAATTAAAGTGACAAAGGTCAGAATGGGTAGTAGAATGTGTAAAACCAATAAGAAAACCAGAAAGAAAGCAAAGAGGCCAAATACAGTGGTCAATTAGTACTTTTATTTCTTAGGAATCATATGAATAGTAGTATGTGATTATGACCTAGAAATGTACCCAAAGTGCATGATTTAGTGTCTATAGACACTATCGATCAAATAGATAAAAAAGTAAACATGCAAGATCAAGTAAAGGGAATACAAGCGAGAGTGATAGATAAGGTTTTGGAGATTGACTTAGCTTGTAATTGTAGGCATGGATTGATTCTAGGTTAATGAATGACCTGGAAGGGAATATTGTAGACTATGTAAGCTTTGTATTTGAAACTGTGATATGAAAAATGATAGGACATAATCACCTAGAATGGGATAGGGCCACTCAAGCGTTAGTGTTTGCTGTGGGCGCTGACATCTATGCAATAGCTCAGAATTTGATTCTTTCTATGTGACTTAATATTACTCCTTATTCACTGTAGGTTGCATCAAATTGGTTTTGTCACACATGTACCTACAAAATAGACCCTAGCCACCTTTACAATGCTTAAATTCCCATTATATGAATAAAAATATGCATATGAAAGATTCAAACTAACATTGGTGGTCACCCTGATGTGATCTTTTTATCAAGCATTGCACTACATTTCACACTCCATGTAGTTCTTATGGTGTCTCATTGAAATTATGTCCCTTGAGCTAGGTTTCCCTAGTGTCAGTCGCATAAATAGTATCAGGCTACAACTACTTTCTCTCAATGAAAATGTGTGGTATGGAATTTAGAATAGCTCCCCCCATGTAGTGAATAAATTAATTCCAAAACACAATCCTTAATGTAGCAGAGAATATTTTCTCCTTGTAGATGTATGTGCATCTTGAATGTTTTCCCCCTAATAAGGTTAAATAAGACATGTATATATATGATTCCTTTGCTTAAGTTTCATCATCAACAATTGAAAGGCCGACCAAGGGTGATAAAAGAAGATAAGAAATAAGTAATATTCGAAAGATCATAACAGATATAAAGAGGATAAAAGTACCTAAAGTGGACCAAAGCGCCTAGGTGATCTTGTCTCTAATGGGTGGTCTTGTACTAGGGCCCAAAAGGATAAACAATGAAATCAAAGCTGAATAAGATTTGGTTGGTATGTAAAAATGTAAGTTATCAATCAGAAATAACAAGTAATAAAGATGAAAAGGATAAAAGTAATGTTCAAGCAAAGTAAATGGATGTTAATGAGTAATTCTCTTTCTTAGGAATCATGCATATAAATGTCATATTTAGAGGATGTACATAATAAGTTGTGATTGAATGAATACATTTCCCACACTTTATGATAGTGAATAAGGATTTGGTAACATAAACTAGAAAAGAAAAGTGTATCTTGAGGAGTCAAAAGAAGATTGTGCTTAATAGTTTGTCGAATGAGTGTTGTAGTGTGCCTAAAAGAATGGTAGAAAGTGTGTATTGTGCAATTATAAAGAGAGGAAGGATAATGATCTTAGGGGTGACCTTTGCATGTGTGGAGTGATAATGATGTGTGCATTTAGTTCCTTTAAATATTATATTTGTTGGAGCATGCTTGATATTTACTTCATGGTTTCTTATGTGCTTTGCCTTTGTTGGGATAGGATATGACTTGAAAAATAAGTGTAGTCATTATTCTAAATGATTTAAAAAAAATACAATTTTATGCTAAACCTTAATTACAGAGTCACATATGATAAATAAATACTAAGTACAAATTTGACGCAAGTAATAAGCTATATAAATATGAAACCCTAAGTATAAGAGAGAAATAAAAGGACTTAGCTGATTTTTGCTTGATTTGAGACTGGTACATACTAGGAAAACCTATGTACAAGAAGGGAAGAATGTCGCAACCGTGTTCATTAAATTCTAGAGTTGTCAGATGAAGCCAGACCATGATGCCTAGACTGGGGTAAGGGCACCTAGGCACCAGAGACCTCTATTGGGTGACCGTGACTATGCAGGAGCTTAGAATATGGTTTTTCTTGTGTCATGAGATTGTCGCTGATAGTCATTGTTGGTCACCTAAATGTCACACCTTGATCACAAAAGTTGCATGTAATCTACAAAGAGATGTTGACATGCAAAACCATCAAACTACATCAAATACCAAAAATAAAAAGATGTAATATGGGGAGTCAAACTGACCTCGACGGTCAACCGATTGAGTGAACTTATGGCTGAGCGTTGCACTATATCTCAGACTCCATGTAGTTCTTATGCGTGGGGGAAAGAATCGTGCCTTAGGAACCCCTCATGCAAGTGCACTTGATAACGCACGATAACTAGATGTACCAATGTAAATAGATGTGTGAATTGAATAATGAACTTCCCCTTCCTATGCAGTAAATGAAGAAAATGCAGTCCCTTGTCCCTTGAATGAAAGCTAGATGGATGCTTTTGATGCTATTGGATGCCTTTGGATGTGAGATTAGGTAATGATAATAAATGCTTAGAGCTTGGTCCTTTATTTTGGTCACATGGCTTTGTATTTATATGATTCCCTTGGTTGAATTTCGTAATTGACAGCTGGAAGGCCAACCCATAAGAAAATAAGATGCCCAAAAGATAAAAGAATCCCAAAAAGAGTGAGCAAGGTGGAAAGAGGTCAGGGGCACCCAGAGGGGACGAGGGCGCATGTAAACTAGTGTATGAAGTCATAAAAGATAAGAAAATAAAGTTCTTTCTGGGATGTAGGGTGTAAAATAATAGCAAGAAGACAAGAAGCAAAGCAAAGAGGCCAAATATAGTTGTCAATTACTTGTTTTCTCGCTTAGGAATCACATGAATGCAAGTATGCTTTTAGGACCTAGAAATATACCCAAGTGTGTGATTTATGTCTACACTAGGTAAATGAAATTCAACTTAAAATCATAATACATTAACTTAAAAAAATAAAGTAATTCATTAGAATCTATTAAATAAGTTTTTAAATCTGGTTCAACATTTTGTGCCCTAGCTATCAAAATCTTATTTTGCTCATAACTTACAAACCCCAACTACGTTTGCCATAAGATTTTGACTTTAGATTCCTCATGAAAATTACTTTGAGAAGAGTTTTTTAATTGCCTATGTTAGCACACTCAGCCATTTTTTACAGCCACATAATTTTACATCCATAAAAATGATTTCTCAAATCTACGAAAACTCAACGAGCCAAATTGCTTGAAAATTGGAGCAAAGCATCCTAGTGTAAAAAGAAAACTTCTGTAACCACTTTCATTCTGATACAAAAAATGGAATACCACTTTATAATTTTAGTAATTCTATACCAAGAATCCTAATAAAAATAGTAAGTCTGAGAAACAATTAGTTTTTAGCGGTTCATTCCTGTAAGTGTAAAACACTGATAAATGACAAATTGGAAAAAATGTTAAGAATAAACACCCATGCGTGACTTATTAAAATTACCAAATGTTTAAGATGATATCAAAATGGTCACATATGTTCCTCCCCTTCATGTCTCACTGATTTCAACCTTCACGGATGATAATTTTTCAATTTACAAGTAAATTCCCACATTTATGGTGTAAACACAAGATCCCACACTTGGGTGCATTTCTAGGTCCTAAAAGCATGCTAGCATCTACATGATTCCTAAGCAAAAAAAACTAGTGGTTGACAACTATCTTTGGACTCTTTTATTTGTCTCTTTCTTTCTCTTTGGTCTTACACACCCTACAACTGAGTCAACACTTAACTTATTTATCTTTTGTTGCTTCAGACAATAGCGCCCAGCTAGGACAAGAGCGCCCATGAGCTCCTGTCCCTCATGGGAACCCCTGAACCTCTTTCCCCTTTACTCTCTTTTTTTGGGCCCTTTTTATCTTTTGAACGTCTTTGCCACTTATGGGTCGACCTTCTAGTTGTCAGTTACAAAATTCAAACAAGGGAATCATATAAATACATAGTTATGTTTTCAAAATGAGGGACCAAGAACCAAACATTAATATTATAACCTAACATTGCATTCAAAAAGCACAAGAGCACTCCAAATGCATCCATTTAGAACTCACTCAAGGGAAAAGGGATGCATTATTCTACATACACAACATAGGAGGGGAATTTTATTCCATTCCATCCACGCATTTGCATCATTTAGCAAGTCTAGCCCGCTATCTAGTGCATCTTGCACAAGGGCATCCTAGGGCATAATTTCTACACACACACACACGTAATAAATACATGGAGTTTGAGATGTAGTGTAGCGCTCAGTTGTAAGTTCACTCTATCGGGTGATGACCAAGGTTAGTCCGAATCCCCATTCTGAATTTTCCTTTTTATGTTTGATGTGGTTTGTGGGCATGTGCAGGTGAACTTATTTATTACATGTTATAGGTACCTTCGGTGATCAAGGATTGGATATCAGGTGATCAACAAGGAATAACTATGAAACCCTGATGACATAGAAGAAACTAGATGTTGAGCTTTTACATGGCCACCAACTCCCAGATGTAGTCATCAGTGCCCATGCATCCCTGTCCTGTCATGGGTGCCCCTATCTAGTTTCGTTCTTGAGTTCCAAAATTTATAGTGAGTAGTTACGATGTTATTTACAACATGTTCAACACTTTACACTACCCATATCACTTCTAGATTTCCCATATATCAGCTAAGTCTTCTTATTTCCCTCTCTTGCTTAGGGTTTTACATTTTATATGTTTGTTTGCTTGCATGTGACTGTATTCAGTAATTTTACATCATTTATTAATATTAATTATTCTATAATTAGATTTAATTTCAATTTATATTAAATCATTTTGTGAACCCCACTCGTGATCAAACACTTGGATCCTTACTTTACATATTCTATCGAATCTTCTTTCACGGATTTTGAAATTCCTCAAGTCTCCTTGTATCAGTTACTTCAAATACACCCATCTTGCAAAGAGGTTCTCCACAGAGTCCTAGACACTATGTACCTCCCTAGAAATATGCTACCTACATAAGTAAGTGCCATCTTCAATCGTCTCTCTGACTTAGTCCTAATACCATAACTAATCAATCCATTTACAAGTCAATTCAAGCTTTACATTCTTTGTTTCAAGATGAAATTCAAGCTATGGAAACCAAAATTACATCTCTCACAATTGAAATCCAACATCTTAAGGTTAATTCTCAATCCCATGCTATTTCTTCATCTACACCCCATCCCAATCCTATGTCTTCTACAAGTACTCATATAAGTGAACCCCAAGTCTTACCATTAACAACACCTCTCAAATTTGATCTAAATGCTAAACAACATGTTATTCTTCCCGAGATTCCCACTTATCAGTTTGTCAATTTTCCAAGTACTCATTGTTACCCTCTTTATTGTCTTTCCAAATATATTAGTCTCCCATTTTGTAATTATCACATACAATGGAAATCATGACTATGATTGTTGTTCTTTAAAACGAAGAATTAGGAACCTTGAGCATCGGGGTTTTATCTCATTTGCTACAGAACATTCTGCTACATGCTAATATATAATTTCTAAATCCTAGTGGGGTCCTAAATATGCTCCTTCTATGTCCAATGAACATCATGCCATAACTTCTAATGTTCCTTCTTAAGTAAGTCAAGATCCACCTATCTAACTAATTCCAACTAAGTAACCACATCTCAAAATCCATTCTTTGGCCCCTCTTCCTATCAAGTCATCTACAACATTACTCATTCCAATCAAGAAACTTGTAGACACCAAATTTGGGTCACACTCCCCTTGGACCCCTTCAATTAATTAACATAACACATTTAACCAACCACGACCCCATTAATACATATTAATATTCACCTTCACATTATTAATTAATTTAATTATTTTAATTAAATTAATTTCATCCTCACACCTCCACCTCACTGTGACACCTCACCCTGGACCCATCCAAGGGGGAATTTAACTCGCAGTGTTTGAGTCATCACCCTCACCACTGAGTCATCACCCTCACCACTGAGTCATCACCTTCAACACTAAGTTATAACTCCTAGTGCTAAGTCACTAACTTGACCTAACTAATTAAGACTTCTTCTTAAACCTAACTGGACCTCTCCTAAGTTATTCCTTCCTTTTCTCACATGAACTCTACTTTCCTAAGCGGACTCAAGGATGAAAACACACCAACTCTGAAAAGATTTTCCTTTTTTTGGTAAATAGGTCTATTTTGTCCTAATCGACGCCAGTTTACCCGCGACCGACATTGGTTTCCCCAAACCGGCATCAGTTCCTTTATATAAAACTTTAAAACTCTTTACCCGGGTTAGTCATTTTTATTTTTGGGAGTTCTATTGCATTTAAGTGTGAATTGAAAGCCTTCCGACATCCAAACGACACAAAATACTCAACCACATGTCCAAGCAAGCATTCGGTTCTCCTTCTAGAGCATTGGAATACTCACGGGAACACACTAGGAGCACTGCCGTGAAACTAAATTTAGGATCTCTTATCAGATCAAATACCATCCACCTTTACCTACATGATCTGTACATGTAAGTAAGTATTTGTGATTTCAATCATATTGTGCTTGCTTAAAGTATAGATCCTTTACTTCTTTCATTGTACTTCATTTCTTCTTGTATCCCTTTATCTCCATATTCTCACCAATCCACCAACCCAACAACCTATGACCTTTTCACCTTTTGTGACCCCCCTATGTATTCATGAGTCATCTTAGTAATATTACGAACCTAACCACATCCTTCTCACTCTCTTTGCAATCACAGAGAAGCCCAAAAGCTATTTTTATCAAGTAATTGTCAATTGCCCCTACCGACGTCAGTTTGCCCTACCGCCATTGGTTTCATCCCTCTACCGACATCGGTCACCTGACCGACATCATTCTCTGTGTCATTTTATACCCTTTTGACCAGTAAGCCTCCCGATCGACCAAAACCAACCAAGAACTCACTCAATCCTTCCTAGATCCTTTACCATACCTCTATCAGACCTGTAAAACCTAGAATAACCTACCAAACCTCTGGATCTAATCATAACTTTACCTATTAATTTAGATTTACTTATTGTATTTGCAGGAGATACCTAAATCGTATAAATACAGTAGGATTTCTTTACTTTATGATATTTGCTAGATTAATTTGTATTTAAAAGTGGATCGACAACTTTCTAGGAAGCACCACACTTCCCAGATCTAGCATTGGCTAGGTAGTCCACTAACCTATATTATTAATATTATTTGGTGGTCTTGTTGTGTTTCTTATAGGTCGTTCCTACTAGCCAAAGGGAATCTCTTCATGATGAACTTAGATCAAAAAGTCATTAACGCGCATTCAACCTTCAAACTACATCTTACAGGTATTCCTCCTAACCTATTTGCTATTCAGTTTTAACCAAAAAAAAAAAAGGTGAAACATATTGGCATGCCCGGTGGGACCCATCTGGGGTTCTTTGCATTGTTCATTCCTAGGGAAAAATTCTTATGTGTCTATTTTCATTTGAAACAAGTTCACATTAAACTTCTTCTCTAAAAACATTCTTTTCTTCTGACTATCTCAGTGACATTTGTTTTTTGGGATTAAAAAGAACTCTTCTTTATTTTCTTGCATTACATTTAGTGAAAGTAATACCATTAACCTCTTCATAATTTTTTCTCATCGAATATAATTTATGGATTTGGGTTTTAAAACTTGTGCACTTGCATTTTTGAGTTTGTTGCATTATAGCTCATCTAAATTGTGGGTAACCTATATGCTAGAAATCATGCCCATTTGATGGTTGAAAAATTGAACCTTAGCTCACATTTTGCACATTCTCTATACCAAATCATTGAAAATAAATTACACAGTTCTTGAACAACATCTTTCCCGGAAGAAGATATCAATGATCACACGATTATAGGATTGATAGTGGGCTCCACTTGGTTTCTCTGTCCAGTCATCATCTCAAAGAAGGATCTCCCATGCCAAAAATTACCTGAAACCAACCATAGTTATCAGCTTTTATAGGGCACCTTTGTTAACCAAAAATTCTATTTTGCTTACAATTAGTCCTAAATGACATAAGCCACAACATAAAATCTACAACTTAGGATTTCATGTTTGTTAGATTTTTGTTTGATTGTGTTTTGAGGTGTGAGTTACATTTCTTCATTCTTTCTCATCCTTTTACGCCCCACATCATGACTGATGTATTTCAATTTTATTCTGGGTGTATTAGGACTCCTCATAGCCATACTCAGTCTCTGGGTTGGCCCTTTTATTTGATCTAAATCACCAAAACTTCATTTTTCCTTCTCTTCCCAAATTTCACAGTAATCATTATCGGTCCAGTGACCGCCATCGATTACATCATCTCATCGATATCGGTTAACTGACCAATGTCAGTTTTGTGCTTTTTTGGTCATTTTTTACTAAAATAGTAATTCTCCACCTTTCTGTTCTTTTCGTGGCTTTTTCTGCCACTTCATCACACTTTTGGGTCTCTGATATCATCTTCAGAGTCTAGGTTGACTCAATTTCACCTTTCATTTCCAGATCTTTGAATCTTTTATTTTTCACAGTAACCGACATCGATATGAGCTAACCGGTGATGGTTACCCTCATACTGGCATCAGCTACCCTAACTGACGTCGGTCTCTGTATTTTGAATTTCCAATCAGAACGATGATCTAATAACTTATTTTAGACTGATTTTTCCCATTCCTTCTTTGTTTTTACATCATCAGTAGGGCTCAGAATACCCGTTCTATTATTAGTCACATGGTTTTGACTCATAGACAATCCAATGCCCTTGTGGTTCATGCTAGCCACCATCCACTCCCACCAATCCCATCAGCCCCTTCTGTCTTATCACATATGGACCCCAATCAGACACTTTCCATACCCACTAGTGATGAGGAGTTCACGAGGCTCCTTGATCACAACCCGCCGCTCTATAGTATTATCTCGCTCATTCCTCTACCCACGATTCATCGAGATAGTTGGTACATTAAATGCCTGTGTCCATTCCTCCTGCTCTCGCACCCACTTGTGCATAAGCTACTACCAGTTCAACTTTACCCTCTTCCACCTTACCATATGTGGTTTCCAAGATTAACCCTACATCATTGATATCTACTGTACCTGCGACATCTTTCATGCATTTGAAGGCTATTGCTTCTACGATGTCAACCTTTCCTTTATCAAACGACTTGAGTGTAGGTTTATATAAACCCACCACTCATCATATACCTATTTTATCACAGCCACCATTGGTGTCGGCAGCCCACACTCCCTTCCAAAACATCATCCTCTCCATCCCACAGTCTCTTCCTCTGATTTCTATGAGGGTCTTTACATCCATCCCGCCTACCTACACCTATCACCAACAACCCCCTTTCTCGTCGACCACTTATTCAAGATACTTACCCTCTACATATATTCTGGCCCATGGTCCTTCATCACAATTTTCGTACTCGGCACCACCACATACTCGGATGCCGTCTATGTTATACCCGCCTTATTTGCCCCCTTAAATTGCAGGGGGTGCCCCATCATCACAACCTACCAACGATCTTATCAAAATGATGATGGGTAAGATGTAGACATTAGAATCCTCTGTCTCTGGTTTGTGTAACTCACTGTCTTATGATGAGATCTATAACGAGCCTATTCACTTTTTTGTACCAATTTGTACCTACCCTACACATTGTGAAATGCCTAAATTCAATAGATTTAACATCAAAGAAGACCCACAACAACACTTATGGTCTTTTAAACATGTGTGTTACCTAATCACTCATGATGACACATTGCTCCTATGAACATTTCCAATGTCATTGACAGGACCCACTTTAGATTGGTACATTGCTCTACCTAGGCACTCCATCTTCTCATTTAACCAGGTAGCCTAGGTTTTTCTAGACCATGTTTCCATTAACATCGTCAAGAAGGTCACCATGACTGACTTGTATGCCACATGCTAGTATGAAGATGAATCTATCGCAGATTTTGTTGCTCGGTGGCAGATCCTGATTAACCAACTCACATTCCAATCACCTCAGACAAAGTTAATAGAGTTGTTCACCAGAGCTTGTACTATACACATCTCACCAACTCTCAAAGTCCAAACCTTTTGCACCTTTGACAAGGCATTCACTATGGCCCAGAAACTGGAAATCCGTGCCATTGAAGAGAAGAAGATATAATTGCGTAACAAGAGCACTGCATTTAAATCGAATGATACCTCCTCTTCTTCCAAACCCTAAAACACTTATTCTAAAAAAAAGGATCCTCCAATGCCATCTTCTTGAAATCTGGCCCATCTCATCCATCTAACCAATCAAAACCTTCTTCTAACCTCTCCCCCATTTAGAACTTTTAGTTTAAATGGGAGAAACTAAAATACACTCCCATAGGAGAACCCTACTTTTCCATTTTGGAAAAACTCTTAAAATCCGGACCAATTACCCTTCCACCTAACAAACCACATACCGGTTTTGACCCTTCTCATCTTGTGCCTACATGGTATAATGAAAATGATTACTGTAACTACCATCACGTTCGAAGTCACAATGACAGTAATTGTATAAATTTAAGAACATCATCCAAGAAATGTTAGATTAGGGAGATCTCATCTTGGATGACCCTAATGCACCAACTAATCAAAACCTTCACATTTTCAGGAAACCGTTCCAAAATAACACCTCGTCGTCTAACCAAACCGATAAAACATCAACCAATGACAGTAATTTTTGCAAAGTTCATGCCATTTTTGACATCATACCAACTCCTTCTGCACAGTTTCCTCCCATTCCATCTATCGAGGAAATTCTTGCATGAAATCCTTTATCTATAGAGGATTCCCCTTCATTCTCTCCTCTACCAAAGGAGGAGTCTACCATACCTGCCAATATAGTTATCCCACTCACTTCCCTACCTGATGAGAAAGCCGCATAACTTTCTCTTCTACTAATGGAAGAGTCCAATTTACCCTCTTCTTTACCAAAAGAAGACCCTATCTCATCCACCTTGCCTCTTCCCCAACCTATGGGAGACCCATTAGTAGTGCACCTTCATGTTGGTGATAATTCTCCACTGGCTTTTAAGGATCTTGTTGATTTTCTCTCTTCTCTTTTACCCATAGAGTCAGAAGCTAACCAGTTCCCTATCACACAGACACTAGATTTATTTACAGGAGTCACCACGAAATCAACATCAACACCTTCCATTGCTATGTCATTCTCACCTTTGGCTAACTGCTTAGACTATGTTGATCATTCCATACTTTGGGGATGCCTTCAACTGTTTGTCTCAACCCAAATGCAAATGTCATCCACATATACTTCTACCTTTTACCCCAAAGTGTTTAAGACGACAAAATCCATCACACCTGAGGTAGTTGTGGTGACATCTCCCACATCACCTTCACCTATACCTGCACCTTTACCATTACTTCCGTAACCACTTGTGCCTAAGCCACTTACCCCTTCACCTACACCCAAACCTACCAATACCTTAGGGGTCATGCCAACACCAAACCTAGTTCATCCTCCCGTTAAAATTGATTTAGATACCTCTTCCCAAGTTGTTTCCAAGACCATTCCCCCACCTAAGAGGAGGATCCAACCTCTCAGGTCGCATACACCAGCTTCTCCCACTACTCCTTTGTCACCTTCACCATTGCCATCTATACTAGGTCCACACCCTTCAACCTTGGTCAAGAAAGCTCTTATTCAAGATAGACCAAAAATTCAACAGCCCACTTCCTCATCACGATTTCCTATCTCTCATGAATTACCTACACGAGCCCTCCTTCACTATTACCTAGGTCCTTTCCACCTCCCATAACAACATCTTTGTTGATGCCCTCATTATTACCCACGCCAATCCATTCCACATTGCCTCCCACTACCATCTTTACCGCACCTCCACTATCACCTTGGTTAACCCGTCCCCTTCCACCATCTGGGTTCCCTTCTTCATCACGTACCTCTTCAAAACCTTTACCCAGGAAGGTGTAAACCAAGCCCAACACCCCTTTACCTTCAAACAAGGTAGTTAAACCTACACCGCCTCCCACAACCAACTCACCAATTACAAATTTACCTAAGAAGGTGTAGCCTAAACCCAAAACTGCATCATCTACCAAATAGGTGGTCAAACTTACCCAAACACCCATACTGCTTCCAGTGATGCCTCTTCCACCAAAATCACCCCAACTTTCATCAAGACCCACACTCACTGCACACTACGATCCATTGTTAGAATCTTACACCAACATCCTGGCTAACCTTTTGGAAACCTCTGTCATCACATTGCCATTACTCAGCCTTATGAACCACTCAAACTTAAACTAAGAGGTTTTGACGATTCCAAAATTTGTGCTTACCATCATGTGTCAAGACATGATGTAGAAGACTGTAAGGCTCTTAAGACTGTCCTTCTCCACATGTGTCCTCTTGAATAAAACTTTGATAACGATGATCTTTTAGATGAGGACCCTATTCCACCTTCACCTATCACCACTTAACCTCACCCCATACCTATTCCGCTACCTCCATCTCCACCTCCACATCTCTTTTACTCACCTCTAACATTCGAGCTTAACATGGTCCACATTAGAGAATTAGCCAAAACTCCTCCAAAATGTCTGTGTGCCCAAATTATTTCACAAGAGCCCGTTCCTTAATCATTATTTTTCCCCTCATGCCATTACACCTTCCATGACACACCTTCTCCATCTCCATCTCCATCTCTTCCTCAAATCAACATGGTTCAAGTTGTCACTCGCGCACAAAAGGACAAAGGAAAAGATAAGACAAATAAACCATCTTCCGCACCTATACCTAACATTTTGTCTTCCCCTGCACCCAAAATCACCATCCCTGGACCTATTATCTCTCAGAAGTGCACCTTTTTTGAGAGATGCCAACAGGGGTTCTAAGCTTGCTTTATCTCTCACTTCCCTAGATATAATGGAAACACATCAGGTCTGTGGGTATACCTATTGTTGAGGTGAGTCTCCGGTATCAAGGCTGGTTCCTTATTGATGTATCATAAACTATTTTTTTGGGGTTTTGAGGGTAAAATTATGACTGTAACTGAAATTGAAATGGGGTGATACACCAAATTTATTGAGGGATTTGACTGAGTACATGCACAAATAAAATTGAGAACAAATTGCAGATGCAAAAACCAATGGTTTTCAACATAATCTTAAGGCAAAACACTTATGTATTGAGGTATAAATCATGACAACATAGAAAGTTAAACATGCACACTAAGACTATGTAAAAAATACCATATTTGCAGTAAAGATAATTAAATCAGGGAATTAAATTCACAAGAGATAATAGAAAGATACACACCACTGCAAATAATTGGAAAGGCAATAACTGGTTCTTATTCAAGGGAAAAACTGGCAAAAAATATGCTTCAGCACTCATGTGTCCAAAAAGTCCACGTGTCCAAAAAGTCCCCCTTGTGCCTTGCTAATGCACACAATATATAACAAAAATTATTCACCCCTATCCCCTAAAAATAGACTGCACTCTATACTCGCCCATGCATGCTAATTTTACCCCTTTATCATGAATAACTAAAGGAACAAAAATATACATGATGATTACAATGATGCATTAATAGCCTTAGTTACAAAAATACATTCTAGTCAAAGTGCAGTTGACTACTCTATTTTTAATACAATAAATAGACATGGGGGAATAATTTTAGCTAACAACAACTCTTGCTTGTTGTGCAAGTCTCCTCCAATGTGTATGTAACTTGGTATTCTTGTTTTCGATTAAATAATCATACTTAATCACTAACGTGGCACTTGAATATCCACCCACTTGAAAAAGGAAAAATTGTCTTCTTCTCTATTCTGTCCTCTAGTGATGGCATGCAAAAATTACATACTGTGCAAAAACAAGTCTTTAATCTCCAACACTTAGCAAAGATTGTTCACTGGGGGGAGGGGTCCCCTTATCGAACTACCAGCCTACCGGCCTACCAATCTTTCGGAGAGGTCCCCTCCGTACTGGCCTACTGGCCTACCTGTAAAAAGACTTCTAGGGGGGGTCCCCTTACGACCTACTGGTCAGGACCGATTTGTGAATTCCCCTCCCTACCAGTACCATAATCTAAATCAATCCTTATCAATAGGGGGTGTCCCCTTACCGGTCAGGACATAGAATATTCCCTTGGGGATTCTTTGAGCAAATAAGGCGGGGAAAACACTACCTAACCCCTTCATACTGACTGAGCACTCGACATCTTGACTGGGCACATTGAAGCCTGAATCCCCCCGGGAGTCCCTATTGATGGAAAAGGGGCACTACAGGCCCATATATCTGGAGGGGAGGGCACTGTGGGGACCACTTATCTATGTGCACATAATAATATCCTTCCTTTGCAAAGAAGATAAATAAAGTCTTTTGAGAAAACTCCAATTCTGTCCCTTTCATGATCCATGTGATAGCTTTGATGTTGACTCTCTTGTATACATTACTTGGTCTCCTTTTCTTAGCAATTGTTAAGGTAAAATTTTCAAATTTTAAGGTAAAGAATTTACCTCTTTCACCATAATTGGTTCTTATCTAGTCATGAGCATATAATAATCATATATTATTTCCCCCTTTGCATCATGACATATACTTTGGAAAATCATTTCCACCTTTTGACTTTACCATCCATGTATTGCATAAGGGTTCATAATCCATTTGGATAGTAATGAGGGCATATAATAAGGTTTGAAGTTGGCCACCTTTGGATTTGATTTTGATCATTGTATAGTTATAATGCCATCTTTGACTCATTATTAGTTCCTGCCAAGGCAGGAATACTATACCTTTCAGATCATTTAATTATCCATGTTGTTGTGAGCCAATAATATACAAGAATTTTTCTACTATACCAAGATTTCTAATGTGTAAACTTTGAATTGACACAATTACATGAATATATTTTTTGGTAAATTACATTTTTTGTTATTTTGATTGGTGAGAAAGGATGATTTGACTAATTTTTACCCTTATTGAGATACAGGGTTTTCTTTTTTATTAAACCAAAAAATAAGAAATAGCCAAGTGGCTTGGCATTTATTAATGCCTGTCAATCAGTCAATTCGCAATTTCTCCAGCATGGGTAAGTAAGTATATGACATGGAAATGCTGATTTGACAAGCATTTATATAATAGCGTTGTTCACAATATATTAGCCATTTTGAAAAGACCTGTGGAGTAATGTTCCACCGCCTACCTTCATGATTTTTTCTTGAGAAGACGCCACTTATTTCTTTTCAAAATAACTGAAGTTCTGTCTAGGGGTCGAATCAACCAAATTGGTGACAGTGGTTGATGACGGGGTGTTGAATTTAAAGTCTGTTATGGTGAGGACAGAGGTTACCTGTTGCCATTTTATCCTCATATTTCCGGGCGCATTGCAGCCGCTTTGGGCTCGCGTCAAAAACATATGAGGTATACAACTTCAAACAAAGTTTCCATTATAGTGGATTTCAAGAGCATGAAACGTGTTAACATGGATACCAAGAAAGAGTCAGACATTGTTATTGAGATTCCTTGCCAACATGCCATCAACCAAATTGAAGTTGCGTTTGGACGCCGCCAGGTGAAATACTTCTGTGACCTCTCGACTTACTCATATGTTAATATTGTATTAAAAAATAAATCAAATTGGGTGAATATTGAAGTTACGATCTATAAAACATCTAACAGAGATGCTCGCAGTTGTTATCCACTCTGGTTGAAGATTTATGCGGCGTAAATTTCATGAGAAGTGTAATAGACAAGAAAACATCTCCGTATAAAATAGAATCTGTAGTAAAGAATGAGCATGCTACAAGAGGAAGCATGCTATTCTCACGTTTTGTGGATGCGGTGGAAAAGAAGACAATCGAAATTCATGATCTTTTAGGTGATTACTAATTCTGTAATTTATTTAGATCTGTATGACTGTAGTAAAATTATATATGCTTAAAAAATTATGAGAAATTCATAGATTTAGGATTTTGCAGGTGAGATCATTGATTTGGTGTTAAAGTGTGGCAGATTTGTTGGAATAAAAAAGTTAGAATTCAGTATGGGTTTTCATGGGACACCCCCTAGAAATTTGAGTTTCATCTGTGAGAAGGGTATGGATCCAAATCTCATACGTTCCAGAGCACTAGATTACTTTGGACTGAACGCAAGCATGAACATGCCTTACTGCGCCAAAGAGGGTCCCTCTGCCGTCTGAGAGTCTGAAATTGTTGGTCTTTTTGCTTCTATTGCCCAACACTGGAAGATTGAGTCCACAAGAAATCATGCTACAGGTGCACAAAGTTGATCATGAGCTTCCCATAGCCACAGTTGAATTACCAAATAATCAATTGAAAGGATCATTTTGATTGCCTTCCCGACTACATGTTTATTAAATCTAATCGAAATGGAGACGCTCTCCATTAAAGTTCCTTCGAGCACTCTTATTTTTCATAAAACTTGATTGATATAGCCTTAGAATACTGCATATACTTTTCTATGTTGCTGTTCTTTATGTTTTATAATTTGACTTATGTAAGTTGACTTCCCTTATTAAGGAAAAGGGGGAAACACAGAGTAGTCTGATTAAGGAGGCCTCTGGCATGCTTGTGATGCCTTCAACCGGAAGGGTTCTGCTACTCTTCGTGGAGAGAGAAGACGTTGCTGATTCCTCATTGATATCCAGTGGATTTGTTTAGCTATCTGCTTTGTTTCTTTTCTGATATTTAGTTTTCAAATTCTCTTTTCCTGGAAGGAATCACCCAGTTTGAGGTTTTAAAGGCATTTCTTGCCTGCAAGTGTGTCTGTGCAAATATTAAATTGTTTTAACTGAAAGAAAAGTGTTTACATGCAAATATTAAGTTGTTTTGTATATGAAGATTTTTGATAT
The DNA here is from genome assembly GCA_019776745.2 of Taxus chinensis. NCBI lineage: Eukaryota > Viridiplantae > Streptophyta > Pinopsida > Cupressales > Taxaceae > Taxus > Taxus chinensis. The sequence continues at coordinate 363,057,714 of CM034155.1, forward strand.
ACTCCAATACCTTAAATCTTATTTCAAAATGATGCCCTTTGTCTCACATGTCTTGCTGACTATGACTTGCCATGGTTCAATTCGTTTCTGCTATTGTATGACTACATTCTTCTTTGCAGCGGACTAAAAATTTGAGTGCCATCAATTAATATCCTTGCATAAGACTAATCATGAATGTTTGGAATTATGCAATGGTTTTTTCCAAGTAGTATAATGTTCTCATTTTCTTTCCTAAGCTATCTATTTTTTGGAATTTGATTTTCGAGTTTAGATATAGATTCCCTTGATTCAATTTTTGCTTTTAAGGGCCCTTGGAACTATACATTATTTACATTTCTGTAGTAAATTTACAGTTTATTAATTTTCCGAAACACGCCGAGCCTTTTTGTCGATTACAAGTCTAAAATGTACCTGAGGAGTCGGACCTTAGTTAGAGTCTCAATACAATAGTTCCATCCTCTCAAGTTTTCATACAAAAATCCCTGCAGCATAACGAATCTTAATTGTAATTTTATGCTCGCTGCTCTTTTGTTTCGATGATACAAGATGCCTTGTTTTATTCAAAGAAGTTTGTTGATTTCTTGAAGATGTTCATGATTTGATGAAAGATCCTGCAAATTTTCCTTATTAACTTTGTATCCTACATTTGATAATTTCATTGCTTCCTGTTGTTGCCATACGAGATTGAATTATGCCCCCTTATTCTAGCCCCTTATTTGACTTGTGGACTGTAATGATTACAACATATGCACACAATGCATTTGTTGAAAAGGACTTGGAAACTTTCATGCAAATGCAATTGACACGTGTAAAGCTATACTCCAAAACCTTTTCCACGTTGCTTGCAGCCTGTGTCGAATTGGGAGCTGTAGAGCAGGACATAGCCATCCACCCAAGCATAATGGAAAGCAGATTTTTGTCAAAGTTCTATGGTAGACATGTATGGAAAGTGTGAGAGGATACATAAAGCGTGTTAACTGTTTCACTAAATGCCGACCTGCTAGGCATGTAATGTCCTTGCCCATGCAATAATAATAAAAAGCTCTACTATTTTATCATAGACGTTTTGCAAAGTGTTGACTCATAGAGCACCTGGTCTCTACATTTAGCTGAAAGTGACTGAAACTCGATCTATAATATACATATAGCTTTAATAAACACCACTAGTTTTTGTCAATTTTGGAATGACATCATATGCCTTTCCACATATGTAACAATATGTAGCTTTGTTTTATAGGTTTTTCCATATATCGACTATTTTCAATCATGATACTTTGATCAAAACAATGCACTTGCAACAAATTTCTCTTATATATGGCAACAAATTTCTCTTATAGATGTCAACAACTGCTATTTTGTTTTATCTTGTACATGCTTTTAATCTTCGGTCTTTGTTACTATGGTCAAACTACTGATTCCTACCGAAACATGTAACTTGGATGGCGGGAACTGGCCGCTTTGCAGCTCTTGTTGCACATATTTTTGGTTGGGCTCCTTGAATAGTTTGTGGCATATACTACCATTTGGCTCTGATTTACAATGACACCAACTATTATGTTTAGACCTTAGAAAAGGTCAATGCAATTATTATTTGAAAAAGGGGCTGGTCCCCATCCACATGATGACTCGACCCTTAAAACCTTGTCGGTCACAATGATTTAACTCCAACCTTACCCCAGTTTGCATAAAGGTTGGTACTTCGATTATTAGTCATCGATCTCGTACTTCTGAAGTTTGAACCATTAATCAAAACTCGTCGAGTGAGTTAGGTTTACCTGTGGCTTGTTTGGCGAGAAAAATACTTCAAAACCCTAAAAATCGTGGCATTTGAATTGAGCTCTTCCTGAGCTAAACAAACTCTGTAAAATTTTTATGCGGTCATTGATGGAGATCTTGAGCTCTGGTTCTTGGGAGCTATACCTTTCCGCCATGATATCGATTTGGAAACTCTACTTTGGCAAGTTTAGTTTGCCATTTCCATTCTTGAATGATGAGGAAGCTCATGCTGTTTATGAACCTTGCTTCTATTCTGTTTCCATGGCTGTTATGCACAAATCTAGCTCCCTTTCCTTTTATATCGGAGCTTGAATCATTTTTGCTATAGCTGTCATTAAGAATGGGGAATATTTCTGTGGTTTTCGCCTGGGTTTCTTCTTGTGACTCGAGCTCTACATTTTAATCTTGGGGTTTCCTTGGAGTATTTCTGTGTAAAATAAGGCTTCTCAGTCCTGTATTTTGAGATCTGGATTGAATTTTTCCACTATGGTTCTTGATCAACAATGGCTTCCCCTGGAGGGCTTGAAGCTCTAGTGAATCCATTTTTTTTGGGTATGCATTTCATGGCTCGCTGTTGATGAGTTTTCAAGGTATTTGGTTCTATTGTGACCCAGGAGTCCTCATTGCATCTGAGAAAGGTAAGGATTTGTTCTATTTTATAAAATGTTGCGTCCTGATCATTTTCGTGATTTTGGGTTTGTGCAATGTTTTATATTCAATTAAAAATGATCTATCTTCTCCATTGTTTCCGAGTTGAGATATAAGCGACTGATTATTCATTTTAACGTATTTTATATAGCATTTCCAGACATGGGTTCAAACCCCACCCATTTCTGGAAGCCACTTTGTTTGAGTTGGGCTCGACACTTCTGATATGACAAAAACTGGTAACCTGTTGGAGTTTCGAGTTTTCACTTTAAATGGAGACCTGATTTCATATTTGACTTCTGGTAAATCATTTTGTTTCTTCTTGGACGTAGCTCTACGTTCAAAGGCTCACCGCTATTATTTCTATTGTTAGCTTCTGGGTTTGTCCTCGCAGCTTAATGCTGAGAACTTTCTGTTTGCATCATTTTTCCCAGGCAATGAAGTTTCCTATGTCTGATATTTTAGAGCTTTGGGGTATCCTCCAGTAGTTTGTTTTCGAACATTCTGGCTAAGTTAATACTTTGAGATCTTTGATGTTTCGACCTGCCCATTTCCCTCAGACATGGATCGAAATCATTAATGATATCGGGTACTCGTATAGACCTGCTTAACTTTATTGGCCGTTGTGCAAGAAACTTGATCTGGGTCACGTTTCTTTTGCTTGGATTGTAACTCGATGCCTCCTCATTATCAATGGCTAGCTGTATGTTGAGGGTTTGAACTCTGTTTCTTTGTTGTGAGTTTTCCATTCAAACTCAGGACAAAACTTAATGGTTAAAGACTTGCTATGATTGGTTTTCACCCTGAAATGGAAAATAGATAATGATATCCTCCTTTCATTTTAAAGCTTCCAGATCTAATCCATAACAATATGGGTATTTCGAATCTTCCACCTTATCTTAGATTTTAGGCTGCAAACCTTAACAGACTCCATTTCTCTGGGTTTGAGCTCTGATACTTGTACATTCTAGCTTTGTACTTGGCATTTTGGGTTGCCATTATTTAAAGCTATTTTCGTCTGCTAGAAAATATTGTTTTTGATTCCTGATTCCGCTGTTATTGTTTCGAGCTGAATCCTTGCATTGCTATTTTTAAAGCTGATTTGAAGCTTTGATTGCTGTATTCAATTATGGCCACCATTTTTGAGTTCATTGACTAGCTTTGGTTTATTGTTTTCATGGCTCATTGATGAACAACTGGGGTTTCGAAAGAAAATCTATCAAGCTTAACTTAATTTTTTTTGAAACTGTATTCTCATTCCAATGTCAAGGATGACTTCATGCACATTTAAATATTCCATGGTCCAGGAAATGAACCTTAAGCAATACTTGAATAGTGTACCATTTATGCTCCAACAACAACCCTTGTTCTTGTAGCATCCCCTTTAGAACTCCTCAAATTTCCATTAAGGGCTTAAAGTTAACAATTCTTGCTATTTTGGAAATTCCTACTTATACCTTGAGAAAAATTAAAATCCGTTTCTTTTGTAAAGATATATGGATGCTATTTGAATGTGATGGAGCTCTTTGGTTTTACTCATGAAGCTCACCATTATTACTCACTGTGACTTGAGATTTTGAGATTTTTTTTTCATGCTACTCTCTCTAATTTCATGGCTATGGTTGCACATAGAAAAGTGCACTTGCATTTGAATTTGTGGTGGCATATGAACTAGATATTTGAAAACATGCTAGAGGATATGTGGTGTTCTTTTGTATCTTACACTTTTTGTTAGAGCATGTTGCTCTGGTTTTTTTAAATCTGTAGCCTTACATTTAAATGTATCTGAGAGCTTTATTTCTTCTAATGTTCTGCATCATGGGGTTTCTTTTAAACATTGCTAGCTGCCTTCTGTGTGACTGAAGAACTCTCTTTGTTATTTCTCTCTGATAAGATTTTCCAGCACGGATGCATTCACATTTCCTGTTCCCTGATTTGTTTGAAATTTTTATCTTTAATCATGCAATTTTTGAAACTCTCAAAGAAAATGAAGCTATCAAAGAAGTTTTTCCCAAAATGAGGTTCATGGCTACAAAGTGACATTCATTTATGTGATCCTGGAAGATATCTGGATGCTTATGATCCTCATCAATTTTGTTCAATTTGTATAAAATGGTTTTGAACTCTGTTTTAGATTTAATCCTTTGATGTTCTTGTTATACAAATGGATGCAAACTTTTTAAAATTCCTTGCTCACCTGAAACACTTGTTTTACATCCTTCTCGTGATTGAAATATGATTTGATCTGAAACTAAGTTGAGGTATAAAGTCTTCATTTGCATTTACTGATATATCATGGAAGACTTACGATTTTGATTCACTGTAGGTTGGTCCTTGCAGAATTGAAAGAATTTTTCTTTAAAACTTAATAGAGAAAGGAAATTTGTTTATGCTTCGAAGTGATCAAAAGTATTGTTTGCAAATACGGAGCTTGTATTTACTATTCTCTATTTCATTTGCAAATATCCGATACTTTTATTTACTTGATGGATCATAGGCTATACTTGTAAGCCTGTCTTGAGCATCTATACTTAAATCTGTTTTACTGTTATGCAAAAATTTATTGCTGATCTACAAAGGATTATATATATATATTTTAATTATGAAACCTACATCATATGAAGTCTGTTCCTCTGTAGATAAGCTCAAGCTAATTGTCCTTCATGATATAGCTTTTGTGACATGAGGAAGCATAAATATGTTCATGTGTTCATCCTGAAATAATGCTGCAGGTTGTTTATTCATAGCCTTTACTCATGAATTTCCTTTATGTCATGTTTCTGAAGATGACATTCTACCCATGAATTCTTTCCTTTCATGTACTTTTAATTCCAAGCTCAATTAAGAAAATCCATTTTTTTAAAACTGTGAGTACGACAGATAGGGAAGTCCAGAGCTCTAACACAGTTTTCTTCTCTTTTTCAGGTACCTACTGAAGATTTGGCAAGTGCGGCAAGGACAAATGAAAATCAACTGGGAGAATCCATCTGAACAGAAAATGATGGATCTACCTTTCTCTATTACTCATAGCTTTACACATGCATTTTCTTTATGCACTAACTTTCAGAGTTACTCCCACGCCGTGTGTGGTTTAACTGTACTATTATTTCTCATGGATAAATGAACTATTTTTGTGTAATGAGATGTATGTCTTTCCTTTCTGCACTTTCTTAATTTGTATGGATAATAAATGAACTTATGCAACTCAAAACACTTAAATAATTCATTTAATCATGGAAATAAATTAAAATCAAATGTACCTTTTTGATGCTCATTGAAAATGCAAACTGTTTGTAAAACTACCTTTTCCATGTTTCAAATCTGCAACTTGTTTACAGCTTCAGAACATTATGTCTAATACATGTTTCCCTTCTTGCCTTTCTTAAGGCTTTGTAATGGGTTTTTACGACTATTGCATAGTTCTGACGAGGGTAACAAATGGAATGGCTACATCTATGAGGCATGGCATTCTGTAATTGCACCTGAGTTGTATTTTTGATTCAAATGTGACTTCCAAGACTGTTTAAAACCAAACAATTAAAATCTATATTGTCTTCCCATATGGCTTCCTCGAACATAGTCTAAATTTTTAACTGACCAATTTGAGAAACTTAAAATTTTCGAGTTGACCTTTTTACATGAGGTGCGAAAAATGTCAACAGAACCAACATTCCCTATGTCACACAGAGGGGCTCATTGCACCATACTCGAGAAACTTCACCAATCACCTTTGAAAATGTTCCTATATGATCTTATCCAAACCTACGAGTCTCATCATAAGGACCTCATCGAGGTCTTGCAATCCATTGAGGTTCTACCTAATGACCCTACATCTATTGCCTCCATCATCATACCTCACCACGTGGCCTCTCTCACCAATTCACCTCTATCCACCATCGCTGCTATTCATCAATTGTTCGCTCTCAATTTCCCTGACGATGAGATTGTACCTCTCCAATAAGATAATCCTGACCTGCACTATTCATCTGTGTATATTGAGAATACATGTGTCCACCGTGATATGATTGATGGGGGTGCTAGTATCAACATAATTTCTTCCCATACGTATCAACATATGCGCATTCCTTCCAATTGTATGCACAATAACCCAGTTATGCTACATTCATTTAACGATGCCATAACTTCCACCCTCAGAACTATCATTCTCCACATCCACGTGCCCCTTGTACTATCATTGAATTATTCTACGTATTGGAGGGGGAATTCCAATATAATTTGCTGTTTGGCTGACCTTAGATTCATGTCATGGGTTGTGTTCCTTATATTTTATATCGATGTCTAAAATTTGAATATGAAGGACACAACTACACCATTTTGGCTGATCCTTCACCGTTTAAAACCTGTAACATGCTCTACCAACCTAATGATGTCCTTATACCAGATAAGGCCTCTACCATAGATACCACTATCCAATCCACTGTAGTTGACAACTTCTTCGGCTACTACCTCATCGACCACTTCTTCCGCTACACCTTCCATAACCAACTTCGCTATGCCTACTGCCGTTGCAGCTTCTACTATGGGTCCATCAAATAACCCATCTCCATCACCAAAAATGGACATTTATCCTTCCCATGCTTTAGGTGATTCTTCTATACCTGCCAACCAAATTCAAATTTTGGATCCCTCGGTAGATGTTTTCCAACACCTTACTTTGGGGTAGTATCGCCTCTATAACGTAAATACTTTCCTTACTTCTCAAGACTATGGAAGCCTCTATCGACATCCACATTACAACCAACGGGTAGGTGAGGCCTTTCCAAACGCCCCCCTCATCTTCACACTAATTTGATGTATGGGGGATTCAATGTTTCTTCACATACACCTAAACCACATACCCAAACCAACTCATTCTCATCCGATTTTTGCTACCTAACTAATCGTCGATTCACCTACACATTCCTCCATCGCTACTCATGGAAAGGATTTAGGTTTGGTCTCTACGAACAAGGATGTCACACAATCATTTCTTGCACTACCCATAAACACAAAGATCATCGTGGTCTTTTATTTTATTAAGACTCCTCTTCTAAGAAGGCCTATATCATCCTTGTAGAGGAAGATACACCTTATCCACCTCATTCACTTACACCACCGACTTCACCTACGGAGTCTATGGATCCATAATCCATTCCTCCATTTGTTTTTCAAAAACACCATTTACTTAGGACCTTTGACCTATTAGCGCGATGGCGAGGATCCCTCTTCCATTCCCTTCCTCTATCCTGCCCTGATCGATGACAATACCCCTTCTATAAACATCATTGAATGGCAGGATGATGATTCCATTCTCACCTATTTAGGTGCGGAGGATTCTTATAGCCACTAGTCGTTACCTTTTGAGACGTAAACCATGTTGAATGAATCAACCATAGAGATCAACATTCATAACAAGGATGAACCTCACATTCTAAAGATCGGCCAATCTTTAGATTCCAGTGGGAAGGAAGTTTTCACTTCTTTCCTCTAAGACTATAACAACACTTTCGCTTGGTCTTATGCCGATATGCCTAGTATTGACCCAAATATTGTGGTTCATAATATCGTAATCATTCATGATGCCAAACTTGTCAAAAAAAAGCTCCGAAAAATACATCCACACATTGCCCTTCTTGTAAAAGAAGAACTCCAGCGTCTCCTTTCTGTTTCTTTTATTCTACCCATTGATTATCCCTAATGGATTTCTAACATCGTTCATGTCACTAAAGTGATAGGGGGACTCCATAAATGCATGGATTTTTGTGACCTTAACCTATCTTTCCTTAAAAACAATTTCCCTCTACCCAAGATTGACCAATTTGTTGATATCACCGCTGGCCACGAGATGCTATCACTCATGGTTGGTTTCTCGGGTTATAACCAAATATTACTTGCACCAGAAGATCAACACAAAACTACCTTTATCACCTCTTGGGGGACCTTCTGCTATCGTGTTATGCCTTTTGGACTTAAAAATGCTAGTGATACCTACCAACGGGCTATAACCTATATCTTCCACAAAATTATGCATAAAATATTGGAAGATTATGTAGATGACCTTCTGGCTAAATCTAAACATCGGGCTAAGCATCTCGCGGTCCTCAAAGTCATCTTTGATCGTTTACTCAAATACTGCATTCGTCTTCAACAAAAAAAGTGCATTTTCGCTGTTCTCTCAGGGTAAACTCCTTGGTTTCATTATCTCTTTGCATGGTATTGAGGTTGACCCTGCTAAAATAAAGGAAATTCTCGAGATGCCTCCACCTACTAACCTGTGCCAACTTTATAGTTTGCAAGGCAAGCTGTAATCTATTCGTCGTTTTATTTCCCAACTATTTGATCGCTGATAACCTTTTTATCTTCTTAAAAAATATGTTTCCTTCAAATGGGATGATGAATGCCAAAAATATTTTGATGTATTAAAGGGATACCTCTCTAAACCACCTATGCTCATACCTTTGAAAGATGACACCCCCTTTTACCTCTATATTTTTTCCATAGACCATTCATTGGGGGCCATACTTGCTAATCACGACGAACAACATAGGGAGCAAGTGGTTTATTATATAAGCCGTACACTTTTAGACTATGAGACTATATACACTCATGCTGAAAAGTTTTACCTAGCCCTAGTCTTTGTCACTACTAAACTTTGCTACTACCTACTTAACCATAAAACCTTTGTTGTCACCAACATTGACCCCTTGCATTATATGTATGATAAACCCTATCAACATCAACGTAATGCACGTTGGATCGTGCTCTTTATAGACCTCAATCTCAAATTCATCCATAAAAAATTAGTCAAAGCACAAACCATTGCTGACCAACTTGTAGAAGCACCTCTCTTCGGAAACCAATCTTCTAACTTTGACTTTCTGGATGAATCCATCACTACCCTTTCCCTTGACGATACCGTTTACCAAATGACCTTATTCTTTGATGGTTCCAAATGTCAGCGTGGGGGGGGGGGGGGGGGGGGGTGCAAGAGTTATCCTCATTCCTCTGTATGGTGAACATATGCCCTTATCCTTTAAACTAGATTTTGATTGCACCAATAACATCGCCGAATATGAAGCACTCGTATTGGGTTTTCAAACTGCCATAGCCTTAGATGTTAAATCTATTAATATTTTTGGAGATTCTTAACTGGTGGTGAACCAAGTTAATGGTCTATACCAGTGTCATAACGAGACACTTCAAAAGTATAAAAATCATGTTGACATGCTCTTGACTACCTTTGACCATTATGAACTTCAAACTACCCCGCATTCCAAAAACGAATTCGTAGATACCATGCCCTGTCTTACTTCTCAAATACCCGATTCACCATTTGATTCAAAGATATTTTTCACAATACAAAGATTGCAATCACCCTATTACCTATTCCAAGAGGTTAAGTTTGTAGGAGAAACTAAAATTGACCCACGCGACATTTGGTATAAGCAGTTTGCTAACTACCTTTCCCTTTTAATTCCCCTCCGGATCTTACTCGCAACGAACAATGAGTCTTCCTCAAAAATTTTTCTCGCTATATCATCATGGGTGGCCTTATCTATAAATGTGGATTTGACGGTATCCTCTTACGTTGCCTTACCAATTTTGAAATCCCATACACTATCAAGGAGGTCCACGATGGAATTTGTGGGGGTCACTTCAGTGGCTTAGCTGTCGCTAAGCGTATCTTCCACCTTGGTTATTACTGGCCAACCTTAAACCATGATTGTTGTGACTATGTCAAGCATTGTATGAAGTGTCAACAACATGCTAATCTTCATCACAACCCTAGTCACGCCCTACAGGTCACACAAGACCTTTGGCATTTCTCTCAATGGGGTTTGGATCTAGTTGGAGAAATTAAACCTCATTCTTCTCAATGTCATCAATGGATTATTTTTACTACTAAATATTACACCAAATGGGTGGAAGCCATACCTTTTATTTCTACCAAAGCAGAGAAAATATGTGAATTCATTAATCATCACATCATTTGTCTCTTTGGTGTTCCTCACCGCCTTATCACTGATAACGGTAAACAATTTAAGAATAAAACCCTACGGAAACTCTATGATGCCTTTGACATTAAACCTCATTCTTCTCAATGTCATCAATGGATTATTTTTACTACTAAATATTACACCAAATGGGTGGAAGCCATACCTTTTATTTCTACCAAAGCAGAGAAAATCTGTGAATTCATTAATCATCACATCATTTGTCTCTTTGGTGTTCCTCACCGCCTTATCACTGATAACGGTAAACAATTTAAGAATAAAACCCTACGGAAACTCTATGATGCCTTTGACATTAAACTTATTTTCTCTTCACCTTACAACCCCCAAAAAAATGGCCAAGCCAAATAAACCAACAAAACGTTAAACAAAATTCTTGTGAAAGTGGTTGACGATACTGATAAGGATTGGAATATGCACATTCCTTTCGCCTTATGGGATTACCACACTAGTATTCAAACCTTAAATGCTGCCACACCTTTCTCTTTGGTCTACGGTACATAGGGTGTTTTGCCTCTTGAAGTCTAAATTACATCTCTTCATATCTCACTCAAAGATATGCTTGATGATGACGATTTTTACCAAGATTGTTTGACACAACTTGAGTTATTAAACGAGTGTCATTTAACTGGTCTCGATCACCTTCAAATCTACCAAAAATATATCAAAGGTGCCTACGACAAACGTATCCAAGAACAAACCTTCAAGGTCAACAACCTCGTCCTAAAGTAAAATCAACATGTAACAAAAGTGGAGAAAAGTAAATGAGGCAAATTTTCTCCTAATTGTCTTGGAGCCTATATCGTTACTCATGCCTATGGATCAGGGGCTTATCATTTGTTTTCCCTCGAAGGTAAACCCAAACCTGAGCCCCTCAATGCTTTGCATATTTGAACATTCTATTATTGAATCAAGTACTATATCACCTTTTGTCTATTACAAACTTTTCTGTTGAGTACCCATTCCTTTAATTTACCTGTTTCGAGGACTAATGACTAAAAACAAATTTGTGATTACCCGTCACCTTTCAGCGTTATCTTAAATATGAGCACCACGGCTCTACTAATGGCATGATTCTCATGGATACTTTTCATTCTTTTCAGGGTGGAATCACATGGTCGTTTGTCACTTAAAACCCCTCTTTCATAGTTAACCTTTATGTGCTATGGTTTTGCGTTTATAATGAAAGCCTATAGTCCTCTATAGTCTTGTCCATGACCTAAAAGTCTAAAAACAAAATTCAAAAGTAAAATGAGATTCAACTCATTGAGTCAAACTTCTTGTAATTAGATGAATCCCTCAAAAAGGACATCTACCTCTTTATCTTGCTGCTATAAATAGAATTTTCCCTTGAAGGACAACTATAAAAGTTAGCGTTAGCACACATAGTCTATCCACCCGCCCCTATATTGGAGAGAGGGGGGGGAGGGGGCCATCTCTCGGCCATCTCTCTCTATAGAGGGCCATCTCTCCCCATAGAGGGCCATCTCTCCCCGAGCCGAGATATAGAGAAAGGGGGGAGGGCCATTTCTTGGTTGGGCCCTATCTCCTTGGGGCTTTGACTTGGCGGCCAGGTGGAGAGCCTATAGTCCAGTGATCCCACGTCGGGGAGTCCCTCCCCCCCAGCTATGTATAGTATGGGGGAGTGCCATATAGATAGTCTCATTCAGATAGAGATAGAGAGTTCAGATAGAGATATAGATATAGGGTCTCTAGAGGGGGAGGGAGAAAGAAGACTAGTTCTGAACAAATAAAAATAAAACAATTATGGAGCTTCCCGCATTGATCAACATCACGAACACCTCAATGAGTCATTCTATTCATCCCACATAGACTTCTCGCATTGATCAATATATGAAAATCAAAAGTAAAAGCAAAAATAAATATCTAAATTTTTCATCATGGAATTTCCTATTTTGGTTTTGGGTATCTTGTAGAAGAGGCATGATGTCTCACAAAAAAGGTTACACTAAACAAACCATTTTGCCTTGCCTTCTTTCCTTTCTTATCTCCTACCTACTCAAGGGACGTGCCATGAATGTGACATTTCGTGATCATGTAACTTTCTTCACCCTTAGGACAGTCAATCATGCAACACCTTTAGGGTCTTACGTTCATAAGTTGATCTTTTGCTATTATAGAATCATAATGGTTCTTACCAATTAGGTGGTATTTTGTCACCTCTTTTACCATTCACCTCTTTTCTTTCTTTTTGATTCTGATACATAGGGCTAGACCTTCGACACCTACATTATAGGATTTCCTCTTGTTGATTAGAGGAAACACTTATCAGAACTCACACACGAAGTCCGCATGGGAGAGTAGGCTAGATTCAAGGGTGCAGAAGGATAGGAAGGAACCGCGCGCAGAGGTACAAATTTAGTTTCAAGACTTAGCTGATTTTGTGTATAAAGTCTATTTTTAGGAGATGGCGTGTAGATCACACAAACGATGCAGAGACGTGCGTGCCACACATTGTCTATATTCAGAGGATGGAATCAAAGTGGTTTTTGCATGGAGAAGAGCTAAAGATAGATTCATCACTTTAGTTAACTGTAAGAGATCTATAGATAGCACACTTACATGTGTGACTATATGTGTAAACGGTGCGTGGCTATTAATAGCATGCGACCTATTTTTGGAATAGATAAGCGGCGAAGGGAAAGTCCCCACCCTATATATATGTGATGAACTGCATAGCAGAAGTAATCATGTGTGCATTAATAGAGATTATTAGTATACAGAGATGTGCATGTAGATTACTGTATCAGATCCATGCACACTATGACATAGACTGCTAGTATTGTAAGAAACTTTCGTAATGTTGTTTTGATTAATAGATGGAAGATATTCGCTGAATCCGAGTGTCATTCTTGTATGAAATTGAGTAGCATATGTCTTGATTTAACCATGGTTATTGTTTAAAGCTTATTCTTCCTTAGATCCGGATCTGTATGCACTGTGTAATGATGGAATAGTTATGAACATACATTTATATATATATATATATATATATATTGATTCTTCATCATGCTATCATCCTGCTATAGCAACCCTAAAGAGGGACCTGGTACCTTTGGGCACTTTGGGTGAGCGCTCAGTCTACGCTGAGTGATGTGCAAGTGCATCTAGGGTGTTATCTATAAATTCTAGGCTGTATAATTGGTTCCGTTGCCGAGACCTCTTTTTCAATTGTTTCCAAGATGGTTCGCGATGAAGACATATCAGTTAAATTTAGCGAGCGTTGAAGAGTGGATACACGATCTAGAGGAAGAGTACACACGAAGGTTCAGTACTAGACCCAGATTTAACACACGCACTTGGGTGGAACATAATTTGTATGACAGTTTGTACGAGAGATTCTTTGTTATCTTTCTAGTAGAGCTTTACGAATGGTTGATTGCATATGCATCTAAACGGAATTGGAGATATCACACGGTTGTTTGGACGCAGGAAGAATTTTAAACTCTTTACGATGCTGATCTGATATGGACTCGCGCTTTGGATACGTGGTTTCGTGGTGTTCTAAACAACTATATTTTGGAGTATTCAATATCAACATATTCTTTCCTGGAGGTAGCGAAATTTTAGTTTTTACGGTATCCTAGGGGAACATATTTACAAGGTATTCCGCTGACGATCAAGATCTTGATGGTAACTTTGAAATTGGAAGATAAACCTATGGCTAACTAAACCCCACCACGCGTAGGTGCTGAAACAAGATTGTTGAAAGATGGCGGACTTAGTGCCAGCAAGGCAGAGATAAGAAAAGTGGCTCAAGTATAATGAGACACATGAGAGGGAGATAAAGAAGCAACATGATGTTGCAGAATGGATGGCATTGTGGAGAGAGATGGCCCGTGAAGGATTTGAAGCTCACGTAGAAGACATGGAGTTAGAGCATCAAGAACTCCCCCACCTCGGAAAGCATGACAGGGAACCCTTTTTGGCCTCACATGGAAGCGCGCCAACAGAGACGACCTGGGCCGCAGGCGTGCATCTGAACCTACCTGAGAACCTCTCCCTTACGCTTGGTTTTCCAGTATCTAGTATAGCTAGTAATCAGAAGGTGAATTTGGGAAGTAGGAGAACCAGAGTAATTCAAAGAGCGAGTACATGAATGGAAAGACAGATGGCTTCAATGTTATTTGGAGGAACATTTTCACGCACATCATCCACACAGAACGTAAGCGCACAGAACGTTGGATTCACCTTTGGAAGTGGAACTACTTTGCAGACTATAGGGGTTTAATATAGTACTACTGTCATAACATAGGGAAGTACATCTACAGGTCATATTCTAGCTACAGGTGGAGGATCAGGAGGAATAGGCAGTGCTAGTTCTGGTGGATCTGGTGGTTCCGGAGGTAGAGGAAACACATGAGGTTTTGGATCAGGTGGGAAAGGCCTGCAACCACCTCAGAATATTTATATGGAGATGTCTCTTTGTCTTTCGGAGTATAGATGTATAGAAGATGTTGCTGAACATGTGCACATGTGTGAGAATTTATGACGTACGAAAGGGCTCATAGCTTCTGAGTGCAAGGCAAGTAAATTTTCTACCACATTGCAGGGATGTGCACACAATTGGTATAGGAAGTTTGACCATGATAAGAATTGCATCGATTATGCAACTTTAAAGGATTCCTTTTTGAAAGAATTCTATATCTTGGAATTTGAGCAGAAGAGTATAAGCGCGCTCAAGTATATCAAACAAGGCACTACTGAGAGTGTACGTGAGTATGATGCCCATTTTAAAACACTCATATCTAAGCTTTCTTATGATATTCATGTAAGCCAGCATGCACAATGGTTCATCGGGGGATTGATTACACCATTTTGAAGGGCATTGTCATATAAGACATACATTGATCCATGCAAAGCATTGGAAGCAGCGTTGCGTGCTGAGGTAGTTGAGAGTATTGATACTGGTGTTAGTCCATTCTTAGAGGCACAAATTGTAGCTATGGCGAAACATTTGGAAAAACTATCGGCAAATTCAGCCCATGAAACTGAAAGAGTTGACGAATCATATCGGAAACTATGCACCACGATGAAGTTGCACTCTAGTTGAATCGTAATGGCTCCAACGTAATCACAAGGAAGAATCAATCAACAACTGAATAACTTGCATAACAGAACAAAGCTTGCACATGTAGAGAAAGACAACAGAGTGTCTTGGCATGCTCATAAATCAGAAGTGAAAGGTACATATAGGGTGCTGAGTAACCCTAGTGCATGACTCAATAGCAAACCCTAAACCTAACCCTAAACCTAACCCATGTGAGATGACCCTCCATATGTGAGTGGAGGACACATAGGATAACTCACACCAACACCCCCCTTCATCGAAGATGGGGTAGCGGCTATGATGAGTCAGATTGAAAGAGAAGACACTCCTAAACAACTAAGAAAGATGTGTCAATGGGGCCCGGTAACTAAAGGCCTGATAAGGTGCCCATATACAAACAACATCTTCCTAGAAGAAGAAGAAGATGACTATATAGCCCGAAGAAGATGAGCAGCTACATAAGACCTCACCCCAAGAAGAGACCGTAAGTGAAGAAACTTCACTCTCAGTGAAGGGATTGGTGAATATATATGCAATCTGATCAGTTATCTGAATGTACTGAATGTCGATGATACCATCATGAATAAGCTCCTCGTATGAAGTGCATATGGATCTCAATGTGCTTTGTCTGCTGATGCTGAAATGGATTTCTATAAATAGAGATAGTGCTCATGTTATCACAGTAGATAATGGTAGGCCGCTAAAGGTGGATGCCAAACTTTGTCAGAATACCTTGTAGCCAAATAGCTTCTGTGGCAGTGTTAACTACTCCCCTGTATTCTGCCTCTGTAGATGATATGCAATTGCATTCTGCTTCTTGCTAGACTAACTAATAGGACCCAAACCAAGAGAGAAACTGTAGCCAAAAGTAGATTTCTCGATGATCTAAGTCACCGGCCCAATCAGAATCTATGAACCCAATCAAGTCAATATCTACCCCTCCATGATAGTGAATGCCATCAGTATAAGTGCCCTGAACATAATGAAGGATCCATTTAGCTACTTTCCAATGCAGCTCATGTGGCTCTGCATGAATCTGGACACGATCCCAACAACATACGATAAATTTGGTCGAGTGTGAGTCAAGTAAATCAAGCTCCCCACCAACTGTTGATAAAGAGTACCATCAACCAAGGGAGTAGAGCAATTTGAAACCAACTTAACCCCGGAAAGAAAAGGAGTAGGAGAAGACTTGCAATCAGACATTTGAAAATGAGCTAGCAAATCAAGAGCATACTTAGGTTGCGAAATCAAAATTCCTGAGTCAGATTGTGAAATCTGGATCCCAAGGAAGTAATGAAGCAGACCTAAGTCAGTCATGGAAAACCTGTTGGCCAAGGTGATCTTCACATAATCAATAATAGAGGAAGAGCTTCATGTGATCAACAAGTCATCAACATAGAGAACAAGAATGAGTATGGAGTCATCTTGCCATAGAATATAAACATTTGGATCAGAGTGACACCTAGTAAACCCTGATGTAAGTAAAAAGGAGTCCATCTTGGCATACCAAGCCCGAGGGGCTTGTTTAAGGCCATAAAGAGACTTATTTAACTTACAAATGAGGGAGGGATCTTGGACATAACCCGGAGGTTGTTCCATATAGATCTCTTCCTCTAGGTCACCATGAAGGAAGGCACTCTTAATGTCCATTTGATGGACTTTCCATCTTGTTTAATGTGGAAATGGCAAGGGTCATTTGAATAGAAGTCATCTTCGCAACCAGAGAAAAGGTTTCAGTATAATCAACCCCAACTATCTGGGAGAAACCCTTAGCTACTAATCGCGCTTTAAACTTTTCGATGTCTCCATCTACTCCATACTTTGTTCGGAACACCCACTTACACCGAATGATTTTTCTTCCTTTCGGAAGAGGGGTGAGATCCCAAGTATCATTCTTCATGAGAGAGGAATACTCCTCATCCATGGCAGAATCCCACTCAGGAATACTAGAAGCCTCCCGGAAAAGACTGTGGATCAGAAGCAGAGGTGAAGAAAGAGTGGGGTCCAACAAAATCTGAGTGAGTATGTCTCATATCTGAAGTATCTCCAACTAAATCTCCAGCACTTTGCAAAGTTTTCCTAGCCCAAAGAGGACCAGGAGGATCAGGCTCAGAGTTCGGAAGATTCTTCACTTGAGTGAGAAGGGACATAGTCCTCATCATCACTACTGTCAGAATCAGAAGACTCAGAGGTCTGATGGTTGGGAGGATTAGGAAGAGGAGCACGCTCAACAACATCATCATTTGATGAGTCAGAATCTGAATCAGCGAGTTGAAGAACCTCAATAGGTGGAGAAGTAGAAGTCGAAGAAGACTCATCGAACTTAACACTTCTCTCAATATACAACTCATGAGAAGTAGGATTCATCAATCGATATCCCTTCATGCCATCAGGATACCCTACAAAGATACAAGGTTTGGATTGTGGTTCCAAAGCCTTTTGTTTCTTCTTGGGAATCCGAGCCATAGCCTTGGATCTGAAGACTCGAAAGTGCTCAACATCAGGCTTGCATCCAAACCAGGCTTCAAAGGGTGTCATCCCTCTTACTGCCTTGTGTGGAACATGGTTCTGAATGTAATTTGCATAATTCACTACTTCAGCCCAATACTGCAGAGGAAGAGACTTTGAGTGAATCATACAAGTGGCCATCTCCTTAAGAGTACAATTCTTTCTTTCTGCAACTCCATTCTACGAAGGGCTATAAGCAACTGTATGCTACAAAGAGATCCCTTCAGAAGTACAGAAATCCATGAACCTATTTTTTACATATTCACCTCCATTGTCAGTTCGAAGAACCTTGATAGACCATTCCACCTGTTTCTCAGCAAGAGCCTTAAAGTCCTGAAAATTTTCAAAGACTTCAGACTTAAGCTTAAGAAAATATACCCAAGTATATCACGAATAGTCATCAATGAAGGTTAGCACATAAAGAGCTCTAGTAAATGAAGGAGAAGGAAATGGACCAGAAATATCGATGTGAACAAGGTTGAAGGGATGAGTATCTCTCCAGGCTTTTCCTTTGTCAAAGTTCTTTTCAGGATGCTTTCCAAGGGTACAACCCTCACAAAGACCCTTAGAAAACTTGACGCGGGGTAACCCGTTGACCATTTTGTTTTGGCTCAATTGTTCAAGGTAGCGATAATTTAGATGTCTGAAACGCTCATGCCATAGCTTACTAACCTCATTTGCATGAGTGAGCAAGGCAGTGGGCGTAGAATCAGAAGTAAAGTGGGAAAAGGTATATAATCGTGAACGGTGATCCGCCTTTCCCTCAGCCACTGTAGTGTCATTGTTAAGCTCACGAATAATCACCGAGTTAGGACCAAATTCCACTCACATTCCTTCACCAAGGTGAGTAATTTGGTAAACCGATAGGAGATTGGTAGAGAGATCAGGAACACTCAACACTTGGTTGAATGTTCCCCCATCCATCTCTACCGATCCACTACTAGAAACTGACACTGTCGTGTCATTACCCATCGTGATTTGGGACATTCCACAAGGCTCAATGTTGGAGAACTCAACATGTGAAGAACCCATGTGGTGCGAGGCACCGAGAATCTATAATCCACATCGATGAAGGAGAAACTCTAGCTACAAGGGCCTTTCCTTTCTTCTTATCAGATTTAGAACCTTTTGCAGTGGAAGACTCAGCCTTCGGAGCATTTTGTTTGATAGACTCAGGAACACCTATTTTATTTTTCTCAAGTAATTGAGTAAGGTGATCAATTTGTTTTCTCATACATAGATGCTCTTTGTGACCAGGCTTCTTGCAATAGGAACACAAATACTTGTCTTTCTGTGCTCTAGGCTCAGAAGTCGAAGTGTTCATGTTATTTTTAGTATTGGTCTTGGTTTCCTTCTTAGGTTGATCCTTTTTTTCTTTCTTCTTTTCAGTCTTCTTTTCCTTACTAGTACTTGCTACAAGGGCATGTGACTTGGACTTGAGAGACCCCATTTGAATGAGTTTGTCATGTTCTCGAATGAGTTGGGACGAAAAATAGTCAAAGGAGGGTATAGTCCAAGTATCTCCCAAAGCAACTTTTGTAGCGTAAAAAGTTGACACGAAGACAAGAATATTCAGGACCTAACTTAGAGAGAATCGACAAGATCAGTTGAGAATCTTTCTTCTCTACTTGACATTCCTTTAACAACAATCTAGTGTGGACAAATTTCGAGAAGAATGCTTGTAGGTTTTCAAAGTCACTAGGATTTAACCCTAGTAGTTTGTTTTCCAACTCATGTGCTCTCATGTCATCTTGTTGTCCAAACATTTCATCCAACGTTGTCCACGCAGATTTAGGTGTTTCAGATGCCTCAATGTGGAAGAGCAAGTCAGGAGAAACAGACATGCAAAGAAGACCTAAAGCTTCATCACTGTGGTTTAACCACTTAGATTTTTCAGGGTCGTCATCTGGTTCAGTCTCAGTTCCCATGGTGATGTGGAATAACCCTTTACCCCTTAGTTTCATAATCATTTTTGATCTCCATTCGAAGAAGTTGAATAGCGTAAGCAAAGGAATTGAAAGTGCATCCATAGTGAAGAGAGAGAGAAGGAATGCAGAAAAGAAACACAACCACCCAGGACAATATAATAACCCCCTGCTTTTGGCACTTTATAGTTTAGTGCATTGAATACAATCAAGTCCGAGCGTGCGTCGTAAAACACTTGGTAACTCACCTTGCAATCAACTGAATAATGCGCAAGAGAGGAGACCACAATCGTGTTTCGTGGAGCGCAGCAAAGTGACACTGTATACAAGAACAATAGAAAAAAATGAGGAAGGAGGTGAAATCAGATCCTGGTTGTGAGAAAAAGTGTCTCATGTCGCAAATGATACCCCCTTGCTGCAAACTGTGGCGGATGTGCTCACTAGTCGCAAGCAATAATAAGGGTAAAAATACAATGTGTAGATGAACTCAGAAAGAGTTCTGATGATCTTCAGAACGCCGGAAAGGCATGCGGAAGACAAGAAGTGCTCAGAGTGTTACTGCACACTTGAGCGCATGATTAGTAAAAAAAATCTACAATAACGTTAAAAAATATTACCGTTAGGAAACGTCCGATTTAGCTAATTTTAGAGCTATTTGGAGTTAAGAAAAATGATAATTAACATTAATAAAAACGATTTTAAAAAAAAAAAATATACTAACCGTAAATGAGAAATTGTAAATAAAAAAAACTAAATTTAATTAATTACAATTAATAAATATCTAATTAAAAAAACTTAATTAAATATGATTAATTAGTTAAGATTTTTTTAAAAATACTTTCCCTTTTTTTATGAAAATTTAAATTATTCCAACTAATTTTAAAAAAAAAAATTGGTTGAATTTTTTTTAAAAAAACACAAATTAGAAAGTATTCTAATTTTCCAAATAACTGAATCAAAAGTATTCTAATTTTTAATACTTTCTACACTTTTTCACTAAATGGAAAGCTTAAACAATTTTAAAAAAAAGGTGTTTTAGAAATTAAAGTATTTTTAAAATACTAACCAAAAAAAATTAAATTTAATTTTTTTTATCAAAAATAAGGAACTTATGGTCTGTGTTTTAAAAGAAAATCCTAAAGGTTTTAATGGAAACATAGGAGAATTATGGTGCGCAGGTTGTGGAGGGAAAAGGGAGGAGGGAGTTGCTTTTTGGTGAAATGACCACGGCAGGGAAGACCGGAGGAGACTACGGTAGACTAGATATTGGGGCAAAGGGAGGGGTGAACCGACCACGGCAGGGAAGACTCGGAGGAGACACGGTAGACTGCAGATATCGGACAGCAAAGGGAGCGGGGAGGGGGAGACCTCACGTCCCAAACGTCTAGTAGAGGACGGAGGAGGGCTGAGTAGAGGCAAGATGATCTGAGACTTCATGGCAGGTTGTAATCTATGGCAGAAGATTTTGCAGGGAGCTTGTAGTGGTTATGGTGTTGCATGGCAGCAGAAAACTAGGGGCTCACCCTAGCCAGAAAACAACCGCAAACAGCAAATAGCAAACACACCCATAAGGCAAAACACTTCCAATTGCAGTCCATGCAAGGCAAAACATCCCTGCAAGGAAAAAGCAAACATGTCCATGGGTAGCAGTCAAGACTGGTATTCTGCAAAACTATGAATCTAACAAAGTTTCAAAAACAGAGTTTAATAAAAAAAATTTAAAAACCAAATTAAAAAACTAGAAAATACTCTATTTGGGATGATCTGCTAGATTTAGTTGTAGCTAGCTAAATGTAGCTGCAAAACCCCTGATAGCTCAAGGAGATCTGCACATGCACGAAGAACACAACAAAAATGACAACTTTCCAAGAGAAACTTTGTTAAATACGTTAGCAATAAGAAACCAGAATATAATGATCGAAAACTTGCACGAGGAGTTAAATAATGAAAAACAAGAGTAATCACAACTCAAAAAATGAGTGCACATTTACCCGATCTCAGCTCTGATACCATGAAAGAGTTGACGAATCATATCGGAAACTATGCACCATGATGAATTTGCACTCTAGTTGAATCGTAATGGCTCCAACATAATCACAAGGAAGAATCGATCAACAACTGAATAACTTGCATAATAGAACAAAGCTTGCACATGTAGAGAAATACAACGGAGTGTCTTGGCATGCTCATAAATCAGAAGTGAAAGGGTACATATAGGGTGTTGAGTAACCCTAGTGCATGACTCAATAGCAAACCCTAAACCTAACCCATGTGAGATGACCCTCCATATGTGAGTGGAGGACACAGGATAACTCACACCAACAATGCTCAGGGATTTGGTGCATAAATTGTGAAGTGCGTGGTAGAGGTCGATGGATATCCATGCTAGATTTGGAGGACAAGGCCGTGGTGGTGGAAGAAGCGAGTTCCCTCATGCGAAAGATGTTATACATGTATATCCCCTAACCACTACAAGCATGAATGTCCTCAGAATGTCTAGATGTTCTTTCTATGCAGAAAGAATCATAGTTATGAGGAATGTCCTGGACTTGTATGAGCATCTTAGTAGGACAGCATAAACAAGAAAAAAAAGGTGCATGGATGGTTAGGATATCCAATGCACTGTGGTAGAAGATTAGTGGATGCCTAAGTTAGAACCAGAATCCAAGGCATTAACCATGTAAATATCATGACCCGCGCTGAAGCGGCGCACAGCATTAGAAACATATGCACCAGAAACCTGTAATCAGTAAGGAGGATGTTCTACATGCACGATACCCAGATCCTACCCATCAAAATGAGGTCTACCAGGAAACTAGGGAGGTACTTAGGAATCTTCAGGGTGAAATGCAATATTTAAAGGAGCAATCATGGGAGATGGAGCAAAATAAAGCAGGCAGAGATGGTCCCAAACTGGTATAGATGACTTGAGAGAAGTATTTAACATTGTTGCGCCAAGAGAATATCATTCCACTGTTAGGAAATTGGTTAAAAGGAAATACTCCATGCGCTGTAAGTACTGACACTAAACGACAGATACTTACATGTGAATCTTCCCCCTCATAGCCTATTGATTATTAACAAGGAAAATAACTCTTAATGCTGTTGCGGATGGGTGGCTATGCTGAGTAATATACTAATTGATACAAGGCAGCAAAAGTCAATGTTCTTACCTTAGATTCATGGGAACAAATGGGGAGGCCCCCATTATAACCATCCTTTAATGTATTGTTCATGGCTAATCAAGACTAAGGCTACATCCAATCGGAGGTATTGAAAGATCCATCTATTACCATACAAAGGAGCCAAGTTCACAGGAAACTTTCGAGGTTTTAGCACTCACGGAGGCAGACATTAGATAGCTTCCCTAGCTTTGCTTAGGGCATCCTTGGTGCTATGCAAATAATGTCTGATCTTCAGATTCAACAAGGGTTATATCAGTTTTGAAAACAAGGAGTAAAGAGTTATTATCCTATTAACAGATGGAAAATTTGTGCACCATATGTTGAGCCTTTGAGTGAAGAAGAACTTGAATAGAACTTATGTACGTGTCATCCGAGGATCCAGAGGTGCAATGAGCCATGTAAAGGAAGGAATCCTTCAGTGGGAGGATGCATAATCTATTTGAGTGATACTACAAGTGTTGCGTGTGATAATTGGGCTCATAGCACTATACGGATTTGGTAGGGCATGCAGGTTAAAGAGCCTATTTTCTAAGCGACAACAAATCATGTTATGTCAAGAGAATAGGTAACAACTTGGTACCTTCTTACACTGTAGAAGAAGATCCTATTGTGTTTCTACGTGCTATGGAGGAACATTAGATAGACCCACTGGAAAGAAGGAGTATGTTAGTGTATACACTACGCATGACAACAATGCGCTGGTGGGTGGTCCACAAGGATAATTTTGTAGGATGGAATGAAATTAGGATTTCTCTTGCCACAAGGTTCTTCAAGAGCAATGCACCTACTCAAATCTTCACTTATCATGGTAATCAACCTGTTCAACATCACATTCAAAAGTGTGAGAGACTTTAGATAGTAGGGGCAAGAAGCTTTACCACCTTTCACTCTGGGTGCACATAGTTTTATTCCACTCTACATGGCTTCGCGCATGCGCTTGGTATGTATATGCCAGAACTCCATAGAGAGACTAGACAATTGGTAGGATTTAATTACAGGAATGATCCCAAATGTTTGAATTCTTCTCTACCAAGCCTCTGGTGGACATGACAGTAGTAAAGGTCATAAAGCGCTTAACTATGGGAGATAGTGCTAAGGCTGGAAGAACTCATTCACAGAGTTATTTGATGAAGGCAGACTCAGGAGTGCATCTTATTAAAGACACAAAGGCTGATGTCCACACTACTTCTAGCGCACTTGCATTGAGAAAGTAAAAAGGAAAAAGGGTCTACTTAGTGGATGAAGAAGAAGTATGAAGATCTTAGATATTAAACCACTCAACAGGTAGTGCGTGAAGTATTGGACAGTGCAGATAAGGATACGCAAACATGTATATCATGAACCTATGATGACAAATAAGGTAAATGTTAGATCAGATTTTGAGCCTAAGGAAGCCATAATTGGAGACTATTGGTCAGACTCTGAAAGTGGAAAAGAAACATAGAGCTACTACGGGGATTATCAAGACTTATTCCCTCGAGGGTATCATGAACTTAGAGGCGAGCATGAATGACTTGGATAAATGAACATTAAACTTAAGGAAGGTACGTGCACCTAGTTAGAGAAGAGACCCTATAGGATGAATCCACAACTTACATGAAAAATTCAAAGAAGAGATTGACAAAATGTTGAAGTCTGGGATTATCATACGAACCTTTGAACGAGTCAGAATGGGTTAGTCCAATGGTGATCACTATGAAGAAAGGATGGTACTGATTCAGGATCTGTGTGGACTACATGGAGCTAAATGCTACATGTGTGTACTAACCCCTTTTCCTACGCCATTCACTGGAGGAGATCCTAGAAGGTGTTGACAGGGTGACAAAATCTATTCGTATTCACAGATGGGTTCTTTGGGTATCATCAGGTTATGATTTCCCGAGAGGATCAAGAAAATATTACTTTTGCTACTGAATGGGGTAGCTTCACCTATACTGTGATGCCTTTTGGCCTGAAAGAACACACCTACTATATTTTCACAGCATAGTTGTTAAAGCATTCAAGGAGTTTATTCATGACTTCTTACAGGTTTATTTGGATGCTTAGACAAGTGTATGGAATTAGTAAAGGATCATTGTGACAATCTGTGCTTAATGTTTCAAATATGTAGATAGTTGCGTATCTCTTTGAACATCAAAAAGTGCATATTTTCTACACCATTTGGGATACTATTAGGACACATAATATGCAAGGAAGGATTGTTAGTTGATCCAACTAAGGTTGCAGTTCATTATATGCCTACAAGAAGCCTACTAGTCAAAGTGAGGTGCGGGGATTTTTGGGTCATACAGGATATTACTGGAAGCTTCATTAAAGGATATCCCAAAGTTGCTACACCATTGGAGGAGTTGTTAAAAGGGAAAGATACATTCTATCGAGGAAGAACTGCAACAACAGTGTGACATTTGAGACATTAAAGGAGAAACTTACTACCGCACGCTTATTATGTATTTTCCTTCGTGGGACCAACCATTTCATGTAAATGTGGATGCCTCTAGCACAACCCTTAGTGTAGTATTGGCTCAATCTAGAGAAGGTTTTATAGATCATCCTAATCTGTTTTGCTAGTAGAAAGTTGACTCATGCTAGAATAGAATTACACCACTACAAAGTGCGAAGATTTGTCAATGATCTATGTGCGTTGCATAAGTTTCATACAGTACTTACTAGCTACACCATTCGTATTCTTTTATACAGATGACATGGAATTGAATTATTTAGTAAAAAACCCCATTTTACAAGGGCGCGTATGCAAATGGGTACTCTTATTTCAAGAATTTGACTTCATAGTTGTGGTAAAACCAGGGAAAAGTAATTTTAGACCAGGACTATTTATCCAAAATACAGTTAGGATAAGAAGCATAGGTGATTGAAGATACCATGCCAGATGCATAGTTATATAGGTTACAATGAGTGCCATCAGAATTAGAGGACATTGTTGTATTTCTATGAATAGACATTGACACTAGAAGGAATGAAATCCTTAGAGAAGAAATAACTTGCTATATGCACGATACCCTATCATGTTGATTAGCAGTGACATGTACATAGTTAGGAAGGGATGAAGTATTACGCTTTGTTGTGTACTGGAAGCATGAACACATAGGATATAATGGAGGAAGCACATGGTGGTATTGCAGGTGACCACTATGCAGGTGATGTTACCGCACGAAAAATCTTACTTGCTGTTTGATGGTGGGAAACATTGTATAAGGATTGTAAAGAGTATTGCAAGGGGTGTGACCATTGTCAGTGTCTAGGTAAACTAGGGCAAAGAGATGAGATGCCCTTGAAACCGATTACTAGTGTGGAACTATTTGAGAAATGGGCTATTAACTTTGTAGGACCTATTTTGTCAGCCGCGCATAGGACTGGATCACGCTATATCATTACTTGCACAAACTATCTCAAAAGGTGGGCAGAAACAACACATACAAAGGACTATATAACAACTACAACAACTACAACAACTAGGTTTCTATGTGATAATGTTCTTACAAGGTATGGATGTCCTTTAAGTTTGACAAGTGATAGGGGAACACACTTTTTAAATGAGGCAATCATGTTTCTGTTAGATGAGTTTATGGTTACACACCATAAGACTACAACCTATCACCCTTAAGCAAATGGGATTTCTGAGGCTTTCAACAAAATTTTGAGCCAGACATTGAAAAAATTTGTGATGTTGGAAGAAAAGATTGGGATGATAAGGTATCAGCTGTTCTTTGGGCTTACAGAACAACTTATAAGAGATTGAACAAGGCCACACTGTTTCAGTTGGTGTTTGGCATGGACGCTGTTCTTCCTATAAAATTCATGTTACCTTCTTTGCGCATTGCGCGCGCTAGAGGTCTAGCTGATGAGAAAGATTTAGAAGAACAAATTGAGAAGATGATTCAATTTGATGAGTGACGAGCCATAACACGTAGGAGTCAGAAGCAAGAAAAGGCAAGGCAGAAAGCATGACATGACAGACATATACGAGATAAGAAGCTTGAAGTTGGAAAAATGGTAATTCTTTACGACTCTAAGTTCTTGTGCCATCTAGGGAAGCTTAAGGTACATTGGTTGGGGCCGTATATCATCACCCACATACTTGAATCGAGCGCTTTCTAGTTATAAGCACTTGATGGAACACAACTAATTGATTACTTTAACGGGAGTAGGTTGAAGCCCTACTATAAATAAGTCTTCTTGGTGTTTGTAATAAGTTAGTATTTCCATCTAGATTAGGTTTCCATTTCTGTATTCCTTAATTTATTTCCTTCATCATCGCTATGATTTATCAATTTTTTTTATGTAATAAGCACGTTTGCGCACATGAAGCTAACTACAATATGAAGCATGTTGATGCATAGAGGACTACACATACTTTTAGTGTGGGGTGGTTGGTGATATCCATGTACAATGCAATGTAAATTGGAAGATGAAAGGAATAAGCTGCTAAGTGTGCTTTTCAAACAGAAAGATTTCTTCTCAAAAGTGATCAAGGATGGAGATGAGTGGAGAGACGATATAACACAAGGTAAGTAGAGGCCATGATAACTCCAGGAGAAGGCATAGTGACGAGGTACTCGGGCACAAAGACGCATGCTGAAGAGAAGTCTATGACTAGAAGGTAGGAAGGCATGCTAGAAGGTTATAGCTGGGACGCGAAGATGTATCGCACGAAAAGAACAAATTTGGTCAATAAATGAGAGGATATTTGGTAGGTGGAGGAGCAATAAATGCATCAAAAATTGAAAATCTATATAAAGACGGGATGTAAATTCATTTTTACCGTTGTGACTAAGAGCATTTGAAAAAGAGATAAGTGTGAAGAGCCAAAGTAATCAATTCAAGGTGCAAAGGAGGTGAAACCAGGCGTGAGAAGTAGATCTGTGTGTAGAAGGAGCTTGTATCCCTGGTGAAGAAGGGTTTGAATGAAGCAGGATGACATAAAAGAGCTAGGGCACACGATTTCATGATTTCACATAGGGCACGGTTGAATCGGGTTAGGGTTTGAATCGGCCATCGAAGAGTTGCAGAGAAGGTATTTACAGATGATTACAAAGTAAAAATGGCTCCCAAGAAGGCAGTAGCAGTAGGAGCAAAGGGAAAGAAGAAGGTAGTTGTCGAGGAGGAAGAAGAAATGACCCCCGAAAGTAATTTTTTGGAAATGCAGTATCCAGAGGGATTCATTGTTAGAAAAGAATGGGAATCACACATTAGGAAGAGTAAGGTGAGTGAATATAATCATATAACCTCAAATAATAAGAAGGAGCTTAATGCCTTGCTCACTTCAAGGACGAATAAGTGCACAGAAGATGACATGCCAGTGTATGATGATGCAAGAGAGAAGTTACTGAAAATGACTGGAGACTACCAACTATATGAGCTTCCATATTTTGGGAAGTATGAGCCCTTGTATAGATGGTTAATGAGCAGAGTCCATGAGGATTTATTTTATTTTGTGGGACGAAGGGTCAGAATCTTGTCCGCGCTGATATCCACAGTAACAGGGTTAAAAGCCACGGGAGAAGGCATCAAAAATGACTTAGCAGATAAAGCTGCTATCTTGGAGACCCACAAAATATTGGGGTACATGAAGGGTCCACACAGAATGGACATTGAAAAATTGAAGAACTGTCTGGTTGTCAAAGCAACAACACACCTCGTCACCAAGTTGAATGACAGGATCGGTGATCATAAGTGAAAACTATGTGGCTGCATGTAGCAAAACGCATGTCGAAGGGAAAAATCTACAACATTTCAGGTTATATTGCAGAGCAGATAGTGGAGGAAGTGTGCATTGGAGGAAAGATCAGCTTTGGAGTTGTTCTGTTATCACTTGTATTTATGGAGATCAGGGTACCAGATGGGCATAAGGAGAAAATATGGGAATACCCCATGGAGAACAAATCTCCAGCTGAAAGGTTCAACAAATATTTATGCAAAGGGTCCATGACTGATGATGTGAAACAAAGGGCAGAGATGTGGTATGATAGGCTCTGCATGGCCTTTGAGGAAGAGTGGCACATACTGAAGGACTTGCCTTCGATAGTAGGTAAGCAAGTTCAGTTTTCTATTTATCAACATTTCTACATTACACGCTTCCCGATGAAGGATGGAGCATGGAGCCCATGGTGCAAACTACCGTATGCCTTCACAGCGATGTATTTTCAAGCATTTGTCCACTGATTCACAGACACAAGAAGATTGGTATTCAATGTAGATAAGGTAGATTATTACTACCAAACCTTGCGAAAGCCAAGGCAGAGCGAGTACATTGAAAGACTTGTTTCAGAAGTGTTGAGCATAAAGCCAATAAGCTTAGCTGTTGGAGATAATGGAGCAAAATTGGTGTATATCCAGTTGAAGCCCAAAATGGAGAAAAAAAATATGCAAAGAATGAGTTCGTGCTCCTAGGGCCACTGAAGGGAAAGCATACTATGGAAAAAATTTCGGTGCAAAGGCCCATAGACACTGTGGAGGTGGATGATGAAGAAGAGGAACATGAAGACAATGGTGGCCTAGAGCATAGAAGAAGGAAGCCTTTTGACAGAAAGGGAACAGAGTGAAAAACTACACCTCAAGGTGAGGAAGAAGAAGATACAGGGGTAGTGCAGGGGGAGTAAAGATTTAAGAAGGTATTCAAATGAATCAGGACACAAATCTGAACCCCACAGATGGTAAGGAAATCACCGTGTCTCTCGCCACCCAAGGAACCTACCGAGAAGAAGATAAGAAGAAATTTGAAGTTGGATGAAGAAGTGGAGGAATCTAGAGAGAGCGCGCATGCATCTCCTACCCCACATAGGCAAGAAGAGCAGCACTAGAACAAGGAAGAATAGAAGGAAGAAGAGACAAAAGATGAGGAGATGAAGGATGGAGGGGAAGGAGAAGTCGGAGGCCACACATGACACTGCCGAGGATGTAAAGTGGATTCCTAACCTTGATGCCACAGTTCCAAGAGGGCCAAGGACAGGAAGGATGGGAGGAGAGCATAGTGCACCCATCATGGGGTATGTAGAGGACACAGGGAATATTGTCCGTGCCCGCTTCCAGAGCACCATCACACAGAAAGTTTTATTTGGTTGGGAGCTAATGGACGAGGACATGGAAATAGTGCGAACTAGAAAACAATTGTCATGGTCTATGCACACTCATATGGATGAACCCGACTTAGATGTATGCGAGGAATCATGCGTGTCCAGGCAGTTGAAGAAGGACCCTCTAGCCAGGCACATAATAGTAAATCCTACTATTATGTCGGATGAACAAGTTAGCAACACGCTGGTAAAGGTATCAAGTGAAGTGGCTAGGAGGAACATGGAAAAGGCTGCCACAATAAGAGCACTACGTGAGGAACTGAAAGCAAAGGATGGAGAAATAATGCACTTGGCTCAGGAGAAGGACTTAGGGCAGAGAAAGTACAAAACTTTTGTGAGTATGGCGGAGGAAATTAGAGATCATGTGCTCAAAGCGCGCCCGCATCTGGAGTCCAAGGTACTAGCAGAGTTCCCCTCGGTAATGCACTATGTGAGAACTTTGGTAGACTTGGTGCTGGAGGATGACACCATCTGGATGCCAAAGACAAAGAATATTGAGGAAGAGGTGGAAAGGGATAAGGCTGCAGTAGCGAGAAAAATTACATCATATGAAGGCCTACTGCAAGCGCTCCAAGAAGAATTAAAGAAGGCTGAATATGCCTTAAACATATGCACAGACCCGGAAGCGCTAATAAAGGTGAAAAATCTGATAGAGGACAATGAAGTCCAGAAGGCCATGAAAGATGAAACATTGGGCCGCACAAAGAGGTTGACAATGGTAAAGTAAAAGCGCGAGGCACTAGCCGCAACACAAGAGCCACTTAAGGAGAGGTTCGATGAGCTTGGGAAACTCATCACCCATAAAATGGATGTGCTGGAAGGGACACATACCTCAATGTCCAGCATTATGCTGGCATTACAGAATGAAAATGGAGAAATAACACAAGATGAGCTAGAGTCCATCATTGTGGACATGCCAGAGCAAGCTGAGAAGGCATTGACAGATTGGCAGGCCTTAGAGGCTGAAATAAAGGAAGAGTATCCAAAGTTGATACTTTAGGATGAGACAGAGGAGCCTGAAACATAAGTCATTCTTTCATTCATTCATATTCTTTTTGATACTTTCAAAACAACCATTATTTACTTCAATTTTGGACATAACCATTGTCGGGGCAAAAATGAGATTAGTGTGGGGTAATGTTGATAAGAGGAAACACTTAGCAGAACTCACATATGAAGTCCACATGGGAGAGCAGGCCAGATTATAGGGCACGGAAGGATAGGAAGGAACCGCGTGCGGAGGTATAGATTCAGTTTTATGGACTTAGCTGATTTTGTGTATAAAGTCTATTTTTAGGAGATGGCATGCAGATCACACAAACGATGCAGAGACGTGCGCGCCACGCATTATCTATATTTAGAGGATCGGATCAAAGCAATTTTTGCATGGAGAAGAGATAAAGATAGATTCATCACTTCAGTTAACCGTAAGAGGTCTATATATAACACACTTGCATGTGTGGCTATATGTGTAAACGGCGCGTGGCTATTAATAGCATAAGGCTTATTTTTGGAGTAGATAAGCAGTGAGGGGAAAGTCCCCACCCTATATATGTGATGAACTGCATAGTAGAAGTAATTGTGTGTGCATTAATAGAGATTCTTAGTATACATAGATGTGCATGCAGATTACTGTATCAGATCCATGCACGCTATGACATAGACTGCCAGTATTGTAAGAAGCTTCCGTAATGTTGTTTTG
This sequence comes from Taxus chinensis, assembly GCA_019776745.2. Taxonomy (NCBI): domain Eukaryota; kingdom Viridiplantae; phylum Streptophyta; class Pinopsida; order Cupressales; family Taxaceae; genus Taxus; species Taxus chinensis. The sequence continues at coordinate 363,089,635 of CM034155.1, forward strand.
ATTAATAGATGGAAGATATTATCTAAATCTGAGTGTTATTATTGTATGTAATTGAGTAGCACATGTCTTGATTTAACCATGGTTATTGTTTAAAGTTTATTATTCCTTAGATTCGGATATGTATGCACTGTGTAATGATGGACTAGTTATGAATACATATATATATGTGATGCTTCATCATGCTATCATCCTGCTACAGCAACCCTAAAGAGGGACCTGGTACCTTTGTGCACTTCGGGTGAGCGCTCAGTCTAGGCTGAGTGATGTGCTAGTGCGTCCATGGTGTTATATATGAATTCTAGGCTACATAACCTCTCCTTCACCCATTCCTATCTGACCTTAAACTCAATCATGCCTAACTCACCTAAAACTCAACCATGCGTATACAAATTAAACTATACCATGCCTACATGACCTAAAATTCAACCATGCATAAATGACCTAGACTCAACCATACCAAAATGACATAGAATCAACCATACATAACTGACCTAGACTCAACCATGCATGAGTGACCTAAAATTAATCATGCCTAAAACCTACCGACCCATTCATCTACCTAATCATATTCTTCGCTAGCTTATGGGAGAACTACATCGGCCTGAGGCCCCTTTTCAATGGGTCTATGTAGGAAGCATTCCGAGGGCATGGGGCCCTTGGAGGTTAGCTCGGCCACATTTTTACCTTTTCCATCCTTTCTCCTTCTACACCTTTACCCCTAACCATTTCCCCCCCTTTATGTTCACATTCTACCCCAGTTAGTTTCCATTCACTCAAAACTTGGAAATTAATATATCACAAAAACATACATTTTTTCATCATACCTACCATTTTATCACCGCATCCATATTCTACCTAACTTATTTAACATTTTCCATGATATTAAATATTTAGAAACTTAAACACAACATACATATAATATATCATTTCCATAACAATAATAACTTGGAAATTATCGACTTCATCATGCCTACACTTGACTCAACCATGTTTACACCTGACTCAACCATGCCTACACTTGAATCAACCATGCCTATACCTGACTCAACCATGCCTACACCTAACTCAACCATGCCTACACTTTACTAAACCATGCCTATACCTAACTCAACCATGCCTATACCTGACTCCATCGTGCCTATAACTAACTCCATTATGCCTATACCTGACTCCATCATGCCTACATGACCTCAAATCAATCATGCATAACTCAACTAGTTTCTATAATACACATAATAATGGAAATTAAAACAAGTACATCATTCATCTAATAAAAATCATCACCTATATCATGAGAGTGTCTATGTATCAATACATATATACATAAATGTGAATAAGTATCAGTATCTCAAAACTCTCATGTAAAATCTCGCATATTCGACATGCAGGCCTGTATATAAATCAAAAATCAAAATGATATTACCGTGTAAAATATGGTGGCCAATCAGCCCCACCTAAGGCCCTCCTCTCTTTTCTAGCCTGTCTCCTCCTCCATACCAATCAATCACCCTACCATCATCTCTCCACCCTCTTTTGGTCCCTACCTGGCCTCCATATCCTCCTCCTTGCACTCTACCAGGCCCAGTCTCTGAGAGCTGGTAACCTCACCTTGGCCCTGTCTCTGGGGTTGACGACCCCCTGTGCTACCCGAGCTATGAATCTTGGATCTAGTTCACTCACTAGCTTCCTACTGGGCTCGATCTTCAGCGTATGAAGGCACATCAATCCCTGCAGTTGCTAGATGGTCCTAGTAATAGTGAGCCTCGTTGAAGGCATCCCTAAACCTTTCCATGGATACGATCTACGGTGTTGTCATCAGCCTAATGGCCACCTATGAACTTTGCCATACCAAAAGTGAACCTTATCTTGGTGTAGGTGCATGTACTAAGGAACCATGTCCCAGTTCTTGTGATGGTACCTATGCAGCTATCTGGGCCTGTAAGGCTGCCACCTGTGCGTGCGCTGCTACCAACTGTCCTTGTAAGCCCATGAACTGTTCTTGTAACACTGCCACCTATACACCATCACCTACCGAAGCTTGTGCCTGTACTTGTGCTTATGCTTGGGAAGCAGTCAGCTAACCCTGTAGTGTAGTCACCTGCCCAGTCAAGGTAACTACCTGTGCATGTGCTATTGTCAACTAAACTCCCAGTGTGGTCACCTATCGTTGTAGGGTATCTCGCTTAACCATGACCATGGCCATGTTAAGATGACCTAGCCATGGTAGTGCGGCTTGTAACTTTGCATCCCACCACTGTCTATATGCCACAGTAGTCCCTGCATCGTCCAATCTAATATTTGCTGCTATCTCTTCCTATCTTGTGGGGTTTGTGAGCCGGGGTGGAGACAAAGGTCTCTCCATGTCATCCTTGTAGTATAATGGGAAGCGTGGTGACACATCCTGCTATAATCTAAACTGATGTAAGAATTTGTTAAATGGGATCATCTCGTGCTCACCGACATGTCTTCCCTATATCTACCTCAATAATTGTAGACCCTTTAGCTCTCAGACCATCCATCTGAACACTGGAAAATAGACATAGTGCCACCAGATTATGTCCATCGCATATATGCCCTCTAGCTACCACCTATACTATAATACATCATGCGCTGCCTCCTCTGCTCGAGGGTGACCACCTATGGACACCCACATCTATACCCTACTCTCTATCCTCCACGATGCCAATCTAGTACTGGTAGTCCTCGTGGCCACACTATTACAATATGCTTGTACACCCAATAGTGTAGTAGGAACGTACAACAAATGCTATAACGTCACATCCTCTGGTAAGCCCACAACTCCCTATATAGTTGTACAAAATATGCAGGTGCCACGGAAAAATAGACCTGATCCTCGATCATATTTCATAATACTCCCATCATCCCTCTAGGAAACCAACCACCCTCTGAATCAGGAAGTGCATCTCACCCCACTGCCACCATCATCAGTACTACTAATCGTGTCTCCTGCAGGTGTGCAACATACAAAGCCCCATAAAAAAGATTAATGTTGTTCTCTGTAAGGTCACTCACCATCTCCTCAAATACCTCAATCATCACCTCGAAGGCTCCATTTTATGACATTGAATATACTAACTTGCCAATAATAGACAGCCATAGAATCCTGTATACGTCCTCCAACGTGAAGGTCATCTCGTCGGTGGGTAGATAAAAGGTGTTGGTCACTGTATCCCATCTATTAATGAGCGCAACCATGAGAATTTATCCCTTCGCATCCACCTATAACATCTAATCCCCACTAATCCGACATCTCGCATATGTGTCCACTAGTCCTCAGTAACACTTGAACGCATATGCCATAATAACGGTGGGACACAGTCCCCCATCTTAAACTGATGTCGTGCCTGCATTCATAACACTCAACAATGTCAAATACTAAACTACTTTTCCCATTTCTTCAAAACCTAATTACCCCACCTATCTATTCTCTAATTACTTCCGTAGCCCATCATTTATTCTAATTTTCCCCTTACCAAGTTCCCATACCCATTCCACCACTGTCGCCTACTCTTCATCTATTACCCGCTATGTTTACCTATATTTACCCTCGCCCTCATTCCTCTATGTTTCCCTCATTTACAACCTATCTACCCTCTCATTTCATTTTTTAATCCCATTTTGGCCTTCTAAACTTAACCTAATTACCCTAGGTCACTTTTCACAATGACCAATGTCGGTCACATTGAACGATACCGGTCACCCTGAATCGACGTCGGTCGACTATTTTCCCACTGACGCTAGCATGCTATACTGACGTCACCTGCGACTTAACCAACGTCGATCTTTGGTTCGGCTCCACATCCAAAACCCCATGCCCCCAATTTTCTAAAAATTTAAAAACAAGCCTAGATTCTATCCAAAAACCACCCATACCCCACCCATTTCCTTTTTATAACCTAATTAAACTACATTACACCCGCCCCATACCCAAAATCTTCCATTTTTCACTACATTTTGAATTTTTCATTCCCACCCCCATTTTTTTCATTTTTGCCTACAATTCAATAAAAAATAATTAGAAAGGATTGAATCCTACCTCTAGATGCTGACATCTCCTCGCTGGGATCTCCGGTCTCTGAACTGGTGGTCCTCCCGTACCTCTTGCTATTTCCGCCATGTCTGAATCAAACCCTTGGCTCTCCACCAATTGAATCGTGCAAAAATATCTCATAGGCCCGCCTCTACACCTCTCCAACCACTGGCCTCTCTCCAAATTATCCTAGAATCTTGTCCAATCACGGTCACTCTAGTCAATGGTACGAAAACACCTCTCTTCTTGTCGTTTTGACAAATGAAAAAGAACAAATGAATCTGTACTTCACAAATTTTACCCTTTTTTATCCCAAATATGACCTGATCGACTTCGGTTTCTCTAAATTGACATCGGTCATGTACCCTAGTGCACCACGCTCAGTTACGCTTGACCACCATTGGTTGGCCATGAACGCTATTGGTTATCCCTTTTTTTACCTCATTGCACCATATATCACCAACTCTACTTGCCCGAAGCCCTTTTTCAACTAACCAAAAGTTGACTGTAACCTTACCTCTCATCCTAATGACCTTATAACCTCCCACCTGACATCATCATTAGTTAGGGCATGTTTTTTCCCCTAACGTGGTCTTACCTACGACCTTTCCCAACTCACCCAACCGACACTCACCTTTTGTGACAATCGAATTCATGAATTTGCTATATCTTGCGATATGATATTCGTGTTGTTGAGCCTAATGACCTTACCTTACCTAAAGTCATGATGTTTATCCTGATCATACCTTTGGTGCCTTGGAACATAACCTATTGCCCGTTCCTACACCTGGCCTAGTTGTGTTTCAGGACCATATCATATACCTTGGATACTTGAACCACTTCCATCTTGTTTGGATAAACCTATTAACCTTTGACGATGTAAAGTTTGCAATTTCTTCGACCTGGTACCTTATCACACTCTATACGCGTGCGTGCATTTGAATACTATTACCTATTATCCGACTTGACATTACCCTTACCTACAAACCACCTACCCTTGTTTTCATAATTTACCTATTTATCAAACCACTCACCGACTCCATTTCACACCTCATCATTTCTTGGTTTGAGGGAGATCACCTTCCTCCTTACTTAGGGCAACCTAACCTCCGCTCATACCTGGGGTGCCGATTCCCTATTTTTATCAATGTCACTTACCAATACAAGCTACGTGACAAAAAAGGGGAAAATTTAGACACCAAATTTGGGTCACACTCCCCTTGGTCCCCTTCAATTAATTAACTTAACACATTTAAATAACCATGACCCCATTAATACATATTAATATTCACATTCACATTATTAATTAATTTAATTAAATTAATTTCACCCTCACACCTCCATCTCACCATGACACCTCACCTTAGACCCATTCAAGGGGGCATTTAACTCATAGTGTCTGAGTCATCACCCTCACCACTGAGTCATTGTTGAGTAGATAGAATGTTGCTCTAAGGAGAATACACACAAAATATTCACGCACGGGAACAAGGCACATTTGAAGGCGTGGGAAGATAGGAAAAGAAACACGTTCCAGAACATGTTGGCTCAGGACTTAGCCATTTTTATGGATGAGGGCTATTTTTAGAAATAGCGTGTGGAGCACACATAGAGATGAATACTTGCGCTACATGAAATGGTATTTTGGGAACAAAAAAATGATAAGCTCTATGCATGGTTGAAACTAATAATAGGATTTCTTCTACTAGTTAACTATATGACGTCTATTATTAGAGCACTTGCATGTATGCATGCCATTGTAAAGGCACTTTGCTATAATCAGGATACGGCCTATTTTGAGAAGTGCCTAAGCAATGAAATGAAAGTCCCCACCTCTATAAATATGTATTAAACTATGTAGTTTAGAGAGACTAGAGAGAGAGAGAGAGTGAATTATTGTAGAGTTATGCTGCTGGATCTAATGCGCACATGACTCATGGACACATTTATTGAGTAAGAAGATTCTATGTTTTACAATGTTAGTGTAATAGAGAATATTACCTAGATAATGGTGTTAAGGATAACTGAATCTGGTTTTTGTATGGTTAATCTTATCATGATTATTGTTTAAGCTCCTTTATCTTATTCTAGATCTAGTTTATGCACTGTGGAATGTTTATGTTTGGTCATGAATATGAATATGCTTTATCATCATCTCACTAACATCCTGTACAAAAAACTCTAAAGAGGGGCCTGGAACCTTTGTGTGCTTCGGGTAAGTGCTCAGCTCAGGTTGGGTGATGTGCCAGCACACATGGGTTATTCACAGTAGATTCTATGATACATCATTGGTTCTGTTATCGAGACTTCTTTTTCATTTTTTTTCAGGATGGCTCGTGATGAAGACGTACTGATTGACCCTAGAAAGTGTTGAGGAGTGGATAATAGATATGGAAGAAGAGTATGCTCAGAGGTTCAACACTAGATACGAGTTTGACGCACACACGTGGGTGGAACAGAACTTGTATAACTATCTGTATGAGAGTTTCTTTTCTATCTTTCTAGTAGAGCTGTATGAGTGGCTGGGTTCTTATGTGTCTAAAAGGAATTGGAGGTATCAAAAACTTTTCTAGATGTAGGAATAATTTCAGGCCCTCTATGATGCTGATCTGGTTTGGACACGCACTGTGGACACTTGGTTTCGTGGTGTTATGAATAGCTATATTTTTGGAGTACTCAATTTCCACTTACTCTTTCCCGGAGGTAGCTGAGTTCCAATTTTTACATTATCCCATGGGAACTTATCTACAAAGCATTCCATTGGTGATCCAAATCTTGATGGTAACTCTAAATTTGGAAGAAAATCCGATGGCTAGCTAAACCCCACCACGTGTGGGGGAAGGAGCAGGTTTGGTGAAGGATGGAAGACCTAGCGATAGAGAGGAAAAGAGAAGAAAGGTGGCTTAAGTATAATGAGGCACGTGAGAGGGAGATAGAGAAGCAACGTGGTATTATAGAATAGATTGCATTGAGGAGAGAGATGGGCCGTGAAGGATTTGGAGCACATGAAGAAGGAGTGAAGCTAGAGCATTTGGAACTCCCCCATTTGGGAAAGCATGACAGGGAACCCTCCTCGGCCTCACATGGGAACGCGCCAGCAGAAACAACATGGGCTGTAGGCATGCATCTGAATCTACCTGGTAACCTAGCACTTGCACTTAGTTTTCCAGTATCTAGTACAATCAGTAGTCAACAAGTTAGTTTGGAAAGTAGAAGAACAAGATTAAATCAAATAGAAATTACATCTATCGCTAAGAAAACTTCTTCCTTGTTGTTTGGAGGCACCTTTTCCGGTGCATCTTCAGCATAGAACTCAAGTGCACAGAATTTTGGACTCACTTCTGGGAGTAATACCACCTCATAGACTATAGGAATTTAGTTTAGTACCAGTATTTAGACACAAGGTAGTGTATCCTCTAGTTCACTTCCAAATATAGGTGGAGGATCAGGGGTCATAGGTGGCTCTAGTTTTGGTGGATCTGGTGGGTCTAGAGGCAGAGGTAACACAAGAGGGTTTGGATCAGGTGGGCATGGTCCTCACCAACCCCAAAATATTTACATGGAGATGTCACTTCGTCTTCCGGAGTATAGGGGAATAGAATATGCTTCTGAACATGTGCACATGTGTGAGATATTGTGGCGCGTAAAAGGAATTATGACTCCTGAGCACAAGGTAATTCAGTTCATAACTACGTTGTAGAGACGTACACATAATTGGTACATGAAGTTTGAACTTGATTAGAATTGCATAGATTATGTAGCATTAAAGGATGTTTTCCTTAAGGAATTTTATATCTCTGAGTTCAAGCATAAGAATATAAGTTCAAGGATATTAAGCATGACACTATTGAGAGTGTTTAGGAATATGATGCCCATTTTAAAACACTTTTGTCCAAAATTTCGTATGATATTCATGTAAGCAATCATGCACAATGGTTTGTTGGAGGTTTGATCACACCTTTTAGGAGGGTGATGTCACATAAGATATATACGGATCCATGTGAAGCACTTGAACCAGTGTTGCACGTTGAGGCAGTCATAAGTATAGACACTGGCGTGATCCCACTCCTGGAAGCACAAATTGCAGATATGGAAAATCAGTTGGAGAAACTATCGTCTAACTCAACACATGAGACACACACTGTGATTTGGTGTACAAATTATGAAATGGAAGTGCACACTAAGGATAGTTGTCCCCGCAGGTCAGTGCGTTCCTTATTGCTATACTGTGAGATATGTCATTTAGACCATGATGTAAGCTGCTGCCCTTTATTACAATGCGTGATAAGAAAGAACGTATCTTGTTATTATAAGATTTACTGGTCCACGACTCATAATACAAAAGACTGCATGTTGATTGGTTAGATCCATGATGTCATCAATATTGGTGTACGATAGACATGAGTATTGGAAAATTCTAACATTGAAAGTGAGCACCATGATTATGATCACAATCAAGGGGGCTACGATCGGAACGAGGGGCGCTTTGAGGGAAGTCATGGCAGAGGTCGAGGGTACCATTGTGGATTTGAGGGCTGAGGCCGTGGTGGTGGATGAAGCGAGTTTCCTCATGGAATGTGTTATACATGCGGGTCTCTTGAGCACTACAGGCACAAATGCCCTCAGAGTATTAATTTTTCTTTTTGTGGGAAGAATCATAACTATGAGGGATGCCCTGACTTATATGAGCATCTTAGCAAATAACATAAGTAGGAAAAAAAGGGTGCAAGGATGGTCAGAATACAATGCGCCATGGAAAATCATTTAATGCCAAAGTTGGCACCGGAACTTGAGGTAGTACCGGTGAAGATTACTACACGTGCTGAAGTTGCGCACTCCAGAGAGATGTTGTAACAGAAGCCTACCATTACTAAGGAGGAGGTTTTACATGCAAGGTACCTAGATCCTACACATCAGAAGGATGTTTATCAGGAAACCATGGAGGTACTAAAAAATATTCAAGGTGAAATACAGTGTTTAAAGGAGCAGTCACGAAAGTTGGAATAGAAGAAGGAAACATAGATGATTAAGTCAGATATTTATGATTTGAAAGAGGTATGCAAGATGCTATGCTAAGAGAATTGTTGATCAAATTTTCCTTCTTCTTATCCAAATTAGTGTACGATAAATCAATAAACAAAAAACAATTTCAAATATGTAAGGGCTTAGTACCTTGGATATGGTGATGAATGATATGGGTGCCAAGTGGATGATGAGCTCCTCACTGTGATATTAGCAAACATGAAACTCAAAGACACTATAGAAAAATTTCTTAGATATTTTATGTGGGGCTTCCTGACAAAGAGGACCCAAGAAGCGTTCACTTCCTCGGTGGCTATCAACCCCCTTGTGATAAAGAATAATGATAAAATGCAAGATAAACGAATAACATGCAAGCTAATGAATAAAAAAACCTGAAGATGTTGGTATATATATGGAGCTACTGATTTGATGTAGACACAACATGCAACATGAACCACACTAAGTGAACCACGAAATCATGAGCAGAGTATTGTGGGGATTCTAGTGTCATTACAAGGACATTATGAAGATACTATGATAAACAAGCGGCTAGAAATTCAAAACAACATTTTCCCAATTTTTTCAACTTGTTTGAATGAGGGGAGAAGGCCCATATTTATAGCCTAAGGATGAGGTTAGATTTTGGGTTATTAGGTAATCAGGGTTGGGTAAAGTAACCCCAGATGAGGGACATGATTTGAGTGGTTAGGTTGGATTTTGATATGATGTGATCAAGTGGGGCTCATGGTTTGACGTATTAGGTGGAGAGAGGAGCATGATTAACATGGTTAGGTGCAATAATTCATCCCAATTTTGAATTTAGGAGTAAGATGTCGGATGTGTGTATTATTGCCCATGAATTGAATAAATTTGGGATATGTAAGATAATGCCAAATTTTAATTATCAAATGGGATTACATGGAGCAGATTAATTAATTAATTAATTAAGAGTGAATAAATTGATATGGAATTTTACTCAAGTTTAGGAAGATTTAATGAAGAAGAATGAATGTGGGGTGAAGGAGATGAGTTACACCAAAAAACGGTGTCTACATTTTCCCCTTTTTGTTGAGTGGTTTGCGAATGCAAGCCGTGAGACAAAATAAAAAGGGTTGGATGAAATCATGCGTCCCTAAAAGAGACAACGATGGGTAAAACATGACCAAAGGCAAGATGCTCTAGACAAAAAAGGATCACAATAACAATGAAAAATATGGTGGTGACTCCAATATCACATCGGTAGATGACAATTGTGGTCTCAACAGAGACGAGAGACAATGTTCTACGAACTAGTGAGTGGGTGGAGATCACTGCAGTATAGATGTAAACCAAAATGACCAATGGGTCATGGGAAAACATCAAAATATGTGCAACTGAATGCGAAGAGTGTGAAATCCTTTTTCTGCGAGGAATCAAGCAAAAAATCATGCATCCTCAAAAGGGACAAGGATCAAAATAATGATGCCACAACATAGGGCATGATATAAAAGGTGGATATGTAAATAAAATGCCGTAGGGGGAATAAGTCTAATCGTGAATGTAGACATGATGAGCGGATATGATAGAAGTGTGAGATAAAATGACCTGAAAAGAGTGATAAATATGGTGATGTCAACATGTTTCATAGGAAAGGTTTATAAGTGACAACAAATTAGTAGGTGAAGAAAAGAGAAAGCACTCCCATGTCTTTGGCAAGTAGGATAAGAAGTTAAGCTACTTTTGCAATGAGACAAAATTAGAGAAAACAATCATGAAAGAGAACAAGATTGGATAGGTGATGGCCGATATGGTATCCTCTAAGAAAAAAATGCCAAAGGAGGGTGGGATGAAGGATACATATGACGATGTCTCCTTGAGAGGGTTGAAAAGAATGGAAGAGACAACACCACTCTCGGATTACTTGAAGGTGGAAATGTCCATCCAGTCCATTTGATGAGATAAGTTAGCTAAGAGCAAGGGACATGAAGCAAGACATGTTTTCTCAACAACCATCTCCATACCCACTCTGTGATTTTGGTGAATTTATTTTTGACCCATTAGAACCACCTTGCATTTATCAGGATTAATGATTAGAATGTGCTCAACAAACTTAGTAGAAATTTATGAATTTACCTGGGCACGACCAGATAGCTGCATATATTTCTCTCCCAAAATCTTTCCAATGTCTACCATAGATTTTTTTTAAATAAGGTAAAAATTATTTTGTTTTGAAGGGACCCAAAAACCCTAAACAAAAATATAATTCGAGAAAAAGGACATCCCAAAAACAAAACACAGGGATCCAAGTCAAACATGCTTGACTATAAGGACACACCAGAGAAAATCGTGATGCATACAATGTCTACCATAGATTGCTAAGAATCAACAATAAAGATTAAACTTAGTCTTTGTTTCGAAATAATAGAGTAAAAGGACATCTCAAGATCTTCTCTAGAAAATAGAAGTAGTAGAAGGAATCATGAGTGATTCCACTTCCCAAAAACACAGAAGGAAAAAGACTAAAATAAAAATCCTGACCAACCCATTAAAAAGGCCCAATACGCTCAAGCACATGTGAAAATAAACATTCCTCACTAAATGGAAGAATGAGTGATGTTAATGACACAATCCAATCCAGTCTTTTACACTAGACCATTTCTAATCCGTCACCAAAAAAATTATAAAGATTAATTAATACCCTAACGTAAAATATGATTAATATTCCATTATTAAAACCGCATGGATAAAACTTAACATAAACACATATGAAATAATTTCATACGCAAAGGAGACAAAGAAAAGAATGAACACAACAATGTATGTTACACTACCACTAATCTACTTGTATCAATGACATGGAAGTTGAAGTACCATTGATCTACTTGTCACCTATTAGAGACTAGGTTGCCTTTCCATAGTTAAAAATATAAGCATACTCATCAACATGACCACAAACACATAGATTTCAAAATAGGTGGTGGTCATGAACATGGTCATCATGGCAAATCATGACTGGTCAAGCCTTTACTTCTTGATGTAGGAATAGGTGAGCCTTTAGTTCATGATCATAGCCTTCATTCCTCTGCTAAATATAAAACACTTCGTTATAGATTTGAAGGAATGGATTAGTGACCAATAATATCCATTAATTATTAGAAGGAATGGCTTAGCTGTCGGTAAGGTTTGATGTTGTTATTTTAAAAATATCGCTTGAATAAAAAATCATAGTAAAATAGATTAGGGATCACTATATTTTTATGATTTATAAATCTGATGAGAAATATGTGTGTAACAGATATTTCAAACTCTGAAAGATGATGATAAATTATGGATGTGTCAATCCATGAAGATATAAAATATTGTGGAATTTTAACATATGTTCATGGAAAAATTCAATCATAAACTCACCCAACAATATTGTGGATGTTTACATCCTCCCAAGAAATGCAAATAAATTTTAATGGTAAGGTGTATTTGCGTGTTAAAAGTGTGGTGAATAAGTGTGTTTGTAATGGTGAGGTGACTATTTGTCTTCATTTCATTAAATGTTGAGTGACTTAATCCTTCCCCCCACCACCCAAAGTGGTAATTAGTTTTATTTCCAAACCATTGTATTTTCTATGAATTTCCAAGCCTTTTCAAAATATCTAAGTTTCGTTTAACAGTAAAAATTTGTTCTAGATACTCTGACACACATATTGTTCTAGTGACCCTTGTCCGTATAGTGTACAAATATCCTAGCGGTCGCTAATCTCTGTTCCTTATTCACCTCAACACTCACCTAACTGGATGTAATATTTTATAACTTGGCGTGAAATACTGTTACAAGAGAGATCCTAATAAGTGTCTAACATTGGATCCAATTGATTCTTTCAATTCCATTTTAGTTTCAGACAGACATTTTATGTCATCAATTTTGTAAAATCAGGTGTGGGGAGTGTGTTGTTTCATGGAATTTAGCATAGTAGTACCAAAAAACTCATAATGGAAATTTTGTTCATGGCCATGGCTATCATTGTGACAGGAGGATGGGTCAAACACCTAGCTATATTTTTTCCTAATTCCCTAAATCTCTCTCCTCCCCTGTATTTTTGAGCATATTTTCTCACAAACAAAAATAATACGTGGGGGTTTTAAAGGAAAGGGGAATTGGGTTCTGAAATGTACCTTATTTTTTGTGCAAACCCCTTCATGCGATGCTTCCGATAGAAAATATGTGCTTTCTTTGGTTGTGAATCACCCTTTCACCCACTCCCTACATTGTGCGATGTGTACATGGTGTGTAACCCACATAGACAAATATGAGAATGGGAAAGGGAATCATGATGCTTCTAAATTTCATAGATTGCCCTTCCCAATCAACAAGGAATCCTGAGGACTATTCCAATTTCATATTTCTATCCAATTAGTTTTTGAGGGATGGAATTTTGTTGTCAACCCCCACCTACAATAGTTAGATTAGACCCTCACCTTAACCAACCCCAACTGTTTTTGTTATTCTTTGTATTTTTAAAAATTGAATACATTCTTTGTTTTTGTTATTTTATGTTTTTGTAAGTACCCACCAAACTAGTTGAGAGAGATGTCAAACATCTCATCTTTCAAGTTCCACTCCAGTATTCCCCTTCCCTTCTTCAGTGACTGATCATAAATTATAATGGTAGGCAAGGTAATTACTAGCCTAGAAGTCACTAATCTTTGTCCCTTATTATTCTCAACACTCACCCAACTAGATGTAATATTTTATAATTTGGCATTAAAGACTATTACAAGAGATATTTCCTAGTAAGTTTTTAACAATGGAACCGATTGGGTATTTCAATTCCATTTTAGTGTCAGACATGAATTTGATGTCATGATCTGATAATGGTTTTTACCCCTTAGGTAGAATTTCAAAAAACTTCCAGATAATTTAAATATTTGATTTAAATTGATCTAGAAATGGTTATGGATTCACTTTTTGGGTGTTTTGAAACCCCACTTTTCCCAATATCTCTTAAAAGATCATTTTTTTCTTCAAATGGAAATATTGCAAAACCATTAAAATCTAATCACCAACTGATTATATAATGTATTCAATTTGATTTTTTTTCATTTGAAATTGATTTTGCATAGATTTGTCTTTTGTGGATAATGGATTCTCAAATTTTAACTGAAAACCAATTTTTACAATTGATTGTTTTTCTTAATAATTTTTTTCATTTCTTATACTGAATTTAAATCTGATCATAGGTAGCAAAATTAACTGAAATAGAACCTAAAATATTGATAATGGAGGTTCACCTAGTTTTTCTACATCTCTGAATTAACATAATCATGAATCGGTCTATTTATTATCAATAGGAGTATAATTTTTACCTTCAATATTGACCAATAGATCACTTTTACCTACAAATAGGTTGATTCAGATTTGTAGATCTCTGCATATTACCATAAAATCATCCTCAAATCCATCTGTGGCCCTACATTATCTCCACAGTACGATCTCCGTGCAATTGAGATAGAAACAATCCTACACCTAGAAAACTATAGCACTTCATGAAGAATAAATGACATCATTTTTTTCCTCTCTAAATTCTGAACACTTTTCCTTTTTACATCAAAGCCTTAAAATGACCCTAGGTGATTCAAAAATAAAGTTTATCTAAAACTTCCTCTAATCTTCCTACACACGGTCTTTGGCAAAAGAATTTATAAATAGGACCGATCTCATTTTATAGCTCGACGAGATCCTTTGGTGAATTAGATGGGCATATGTTTTTCAACTCGTGGGTAACAATTCTGACCCACATATCCTCTATTTTTTTCCGTTGGTTTACATATTGATGGGTAAAATCCCACATTGACTGCATAAAAGGTGTTATGGGCTATGTTGGAACTACCCACAGCTGGGCCGATTTTTCAAGTTGACTCACCACGTATGTGTGGATGATCTAACATTTATGTGGAACTGCCACGTAGAGGCCCATGACATATTGGACCGCTAAGTTGTATGGTTTAAACTGGCTGAGTTGATAAGGTCGTGTCAATGTGGTCGGTTGCATTATTTAAACTACCACACCAATGTTGATATGGACGAGATATGTGGGATAATCCCGAGTGTTGGGTGATATTTCAATGTTTGATTGGTAGCTCTTCGAGTTATAAGGTGATAAGACCAAACATTGTGGAGTTAGGTGGCCAAGGTGGCCAGCTCACCGAGTTGGGTTAACTCGTCCCATAAAAATTAGCCTTGCCTTCGATATGATAGCATGTAATACAGAATTACACATACATGATACATACACATAAAGTGGCATATATATACATAACTCTTATAATGGTGATATGAATCGGAGGCCAATGAACCTTCCATAAAATAAGTGTTCTGACCCTGGTTGAGGGCCCCCAGCCAGCAAATCGTAGGGACCACCATTTTGTGATCGAGTGTCGAAGAACTACATCCAAACAAAAAAAATTACTCTTCATATCCATTGTGTAAATTTTCCAAATGTGATTCGTCCAAGTCAGCAGATCTATGTGTAGTCCCCAAATTTTTCATGTTGGACAAAAATGTGCGTGAACCATATCTCACACATAAGAGCTCCATTTCTCATGTTCTTTATATCGATGGAAAGCTCTCAAGATTATCTTCAGCTCTATAATGGTTTAGGGATATTTATGGAGCATCTAGACTCGAAAATATCCTCCATATCACTCCTCCCCAATAAGACCATTTTTTCCTCAAAAGGGAAACTCACCCGGATGAACTGTTAATCGGTCCTCTACATATCACAAACATGTAGAACCCAATTTATATCATGGTAAGATTTTTAAAAACTTACAATATATTAAATATCCATCAAAAGTAACACAACCCATGACCAATACTACAACTGATATGACAACCAAAATGCCATACTCATATGTTGTACAATGATACTGCACCACTTTCAAATATGCAAAATGTAACCTGCACCATAGTTTTTTAGTATAAAAATTGTACATACTATTTGTAACCATGTTTGAAAGTTACAAATATCAAATAATAGATTAACAAAATTCTAACATGTGTAATAATCATGTATGGTTACAAAATGTTTGTATAATTGTTACACATACAAAAATGTCTACAGGATACATTTGCACAAATCTAATCAACTGACCATGCCCCGTAGAAAAACTGTACATTTTTCTTTCAAGTTCAAAAAAATGAATTTTTTCAAACCCATAAACAAGATAAATATCCAAGTATGATAAACTTGTCATCCGGATTTCCCCTTCAGGTTACTTCAACAAAATCAAATCTAAAAAATATATAAGGGAATTATTTCCTTTTTCACAAATCAATAGGAATCCCAAAATTCCTTTGTTAGTTTTCATGTTAATCAACTATCATAGCTATGCAAACATGAAACTGAGGAATTGTTTACCCACCATTTTAATTACATTTTCCTTTTTAGTTGGTTGTTTTCTTCAGTATTTATGTAAACCACTACAGGGATCATTTTCAAGCTTGTTGGTTTAACAGTGCTTTCCTTCTGAACAAATTTCAATTTTTTTCTAGGATGAAGATACAAACATTTATCAATTTCATGACCTTTCTTATTATAGTGATCACAAACTCTCTTGTCCATATTTTTAGGAAACTTACCTAAAATAATTTTATTTGAGCCATGTTTAGGAGAGTGGTCTCTCACAATCTTTTCCAATAAATATTTACGTTTCCTAAAATTGTCTACACAAATGGTTAGACATTGCACAAAATGTGCATGGATAGCTATACCACATATTTTGCATATCATTTCCAAATTTATCAAATGTAGATAGTGGATCAAGATGTTTACCTTTAATATTATGTTGATGGTAAACAAGAGGTAGAGAAATCTCAATACATCTTCTTGGCGATCTCCTACTAGATTAATTTTCTGAAGATGATTCACTAGATGTTAATGGGGAATCCACTATTCTGATAGAAGCTTGTCTTATTTAAGCGGTTGTTGAGCCTTATCCAATTTACATTTACTTTCATTAACATACCATAATCCTAGAAAATGAGGTTCCTATTCAACCTATATGGGGTTAGATATGCCTTGATTATCCTTACCAAGGCTAATTCCATTAAAACCCATTTTCATTAACAATTTAGATCTCATGCCCTTTGTGTTATTTTCAAAATCACTTAGAACATTACCTGAATCCAATGCTATATAAGAAGAGAAAATATGTGGTGTAATACTTACAATGCATTCTTCAGTCATAATGGATGCATCGGTAGTGGATGGTACCTATTTCTTCAGTTCACCACATTGTAATATCATTAATATCTCATCCTTGGATTCAATCTGGCAATTTGTTCCTAAAGGGAGAATAACTAGCATATTAGGAATGCATTCTCTTCCTAAATCTTATGACTAAATGATTCAATCTCATCGAGTTGTTCATTGTACGACATCTTGCCTATGGTTTCTTGCAATACATATAATTCCAAAATCTACAAACTACAAATGGAAAGATCAAGCCCAAATTGTAAAATCATATTGAAATCAAATTCAACAAAAAGTAGACACTGAGCTAAACCAACTATGATACTAAAACTTTCTAGAAGATTTGCAAGTTTTTGTTGGTGTGTGTTATTTTCCACATCATTAGGTGAGTCATCTCACTTAGGTGAGATCATAGGTCCACGTGTCATTTAGGGGTCATTATGATATTCTCTTACACGTCAGTGCATCAGCATGTCAGTGCGTCAGTGCGTCATGTGCGTCATTGGGAGATACACTTCTATTCTGGGAATGTAACTCCCCCTCTCTACTCGAGTTATCATGATTGTAGCATTGGGGGTTACTCGACACCTTCTATATGTACACCCGATTTGATCTATGAGATAGAGGAGAGTTTTATGGCTTAACCAGGTTCTACCCGTGTTTCAAATATTTGCATGCACATTTGGTTGATGCTCGCTCCTCCCGATATCTCTTCACACTGCCGTTCACACGTTCGTTAATGTGCATATCATCCCTCGTGATCCTCACTTACGGGTTTTAAACCCTCTTTCATGGTATCAAAGTAGATCTTGTGGATCCGTGCACTGCTTAGCATTGCTCATGCATTTTCTAGCTTCTGGTGTGACATTCAAATTCTTGTTACGTGTGTCGTAATGGTTATTCTGACCATGCTCTTCTTGCATTGATTTCGGAGCCTTATACCTCATTTTTAGTCGTGTTTGAGTTGTCTGTGTTCATGGGTTTCAGATTTTAGGGATTTGCATGCATCTTTGAAGGTGTTTTGCAGGTTTGAGGTTTAGATCCGAGTTTAAAAGTGTTGTTTGTGAGTTTTTTGGAGGACTATTGGAGCTATTTCTGGCTCAAATCTGCCCTAGCTCGTCGCTCTTATCTCATGACTCGCTACTCGTGTTTTACCTCAGCCAGTTATGTTTTTGATGTGAGGTTTGTGTTTGTAGTTTTTGATCGTTGGCTCACTTGCATTCATTGGCATTTGCATGCTCATTGGCTCGACGAATCACAGTTTGGTCTGCTCGACTCCTATGAATCCTTCGAATGACTCGTGCATGCATGGTCATTTTTGTGCCTACGTTGAGTTTTGGCTCACATTGTTTGTTGGTTAAGCTTTTCCTTGGTTTGGGTGGTTCCATATTGATTCTGGTGCTCTCACCATCCTACTGGTGGTTCCATCTTGCTTATGTTGCTCTCACCAGTGCGTTTTCCTTGGTTCGGGTGGTTCCATCTTATCTCTGCACTTGTACCATCTAGCTCATGTCCACTGGCTCCAATGTGGTAGAAGATGGTCTTCTTAGCATTGACACATATTTTAGACTTCTTCTCAGCCATTTCTCCTCTCAACAGTTCACACCTGCAACTCTGTGTCTTGCAGTGTTTTAACATGGATTTTACCTTGGAAAACCAATCCAGCTTGGCTTCCACCACAGCGACCCCTTCAACTGCTCCATCAGCTCACCATCTCCACTGTTTGGGTCAAACTTCTGGTTTATTTCTCAGCTCTACATGGTTGATTGTTTCTCATGACACCTGGTTCATTCCATTCTTCTCAAACTTTGTGTTTGTTCCTTTTACCGCAGGCTGGAAAATCTCCCAACCGTTACACAACTCAGGCTAGCCCGACCATTTCAGCTTTTGCGCTCTGCTCCGGCCCTTGGTCATTGGTCCTTTCTCCGGCCTCCAACGGTTACTTGCATTTCTGACAGAACTTTCCAACTATAACTGCTTGTGAACACATCTCCACGTGGGCCTCCATTCTCAAACAATTCCCCTGGTCAACACTGCCCTAGCTGAGGTGGCATTCTCCCTTTTTTTTGGTATTGATTATTAATCAATCTCAGCTTTTAATGTTTTAAGGTGTTAAGAACATTTCATGTTATTGGCATGTTTTTAAAAAATTTGGGCATTTTACTTGTACTCGTGGCCCTTCCTTTGAGTGTTGAAGACGGAGGGCGAGGTCCGGGGTTGGCAGGAGGCTAATCCTCCCTCGCAAGCAAAACAAATTATGACTGAATTTTGATGAAGTTTCCAACGAGTACCCATACGATACCCTTCACATCCATTTTGGGCACTTTTTTAATGCATTTGCAGTATTTATTAGCATTTTCCATCAGTTGCAAGAATCGTAATAATCCATTATTTACTCATTTTTGAGCGAGCTTCTTTAGTCAAAGTTGCATGATTTATCACAATTTACATGATGGCATTGTCAGTTTTGTAAATGCACTACTTTATAAAGTGCTGCATTCTGGGGGGGTTGACTTGTACTCTTGGGCTTTCACACGTAGACGCATTATCGGCCAAGTCCGGCGTCTTGCTTTTGTGCACTTTGCACTCTTGCATTATGTATCATGGAGAGTGGTCTTTCCAGACTTGAGCATCGTAGGATCACTTTACAACCTCCGCCACTTCTCACCGGGAGAGAGAACTATTCAGCTTGGCGTGCTTCCATGGAACATTACTTCGCCCACGAGGGTCTTTTACCCTTCTTGCTTGGGCCAGTTCCTACACCCACCGATCATCGTCATCTGGAGGATTTTCTCGACACTTGCGACCACATCTTTGGTCACATGATGATGCATGTCTTTCATTCTCTTTGGTTTCACGTGGCAGACTCAGATCCACCTCACCGTGTCTGGAGCAATTTTTTAGTCCCTCTATGGAGACCCTTCACATACTGTAGTCATTGTTGCTGCTGCTGATTTAGTCATCTCCTCCATTTCTTCGTGTGGTGATAGTTCCACTGACATAGACTCGATTGGTTCTACTTCTGATGATGAGGATTGTGCACCCAGTTCTGATGCAAAGAGCATTACAGAGGACTTCTCTCCTCTTTCTCTCACTATTCCAGACAGTGTTTTCACCCCTCCCGTCTCATCAGATATCGAGTAGTCTCATACATTCATCACACCAGCCTCCTTTCCACTTCCAGTGTGCAAGGCCCACTTCACTCCTCTACCTTCATTGGATGACTCATACCTATCTGACATCACTCTTCTGTTTGTTGAGCCCCCTCTTTGGGACGAGTATCTTCCTGACCTTAGTCGTCTTTTCGTAGAGTACACTTTTGATGCACTACAGGTCCCTCATCCATCTAGAGGTGTTTCAGAGGAGTTCATCATCTCCGTTGTTGGGAGTGCCCATTCTGGGACTCTCACCACTCCCACTTTTCCGGAGACCTTCATTGATCCACCCTCAGCTGTGAATTCCTTTTCTGTTGTGGAGGATGTTTTGTTCCCTTCAAATCACTTGGACATCCTTTCTGCGGGTGTTCCTCTTTTTCACTCTGACCGTTCTACACATGTGGCATTACCTTCGATTCCTTGGCACTCACTCGCTAGACCTATGTCACACTTCCATGCACTAGACTCAGAGTTCTTCGTGTTGCTACCTTTTGTTTCGTTTGTGGAGTGGGCAAACTTCCAACACATCATTTCTATCCTTCCTAAGGGCAGGCACACAGTTCAGTGCGGGTGGCTCTTCTTCAGTCTAGAGGTAGAGGATCTCGTCATCGACATTCTTGTGGGAGACCTCCTAAACCAGCAGAGTTTAGATCCATCCATGCAATCTTCTGCATTCCTCTCGTCTCCCTCTTCTTCTATCTTCTTCTTCTTTCTAAGAGATTGCCTCTTTGTACATGGGTACCCTTTCAGGCTCGTCTATGGCCGGGACCCATATTTGGCATCTTTCTTAGATTAGAGAGTGTATTTTTCTCTTGTGGTGGATGTTTTTCCCACTGGGTTTTCCTTCACTGCTTGGGATCTTTTTCTTGTACATGGGTACCTCATCAGGCTGTGTCGGGACCCATTTCTCATTTTTGACTTGCTGCCTCATCCTAAGTTATGATGAAGGGGGGTGTTGGTGTGTGTTATTTTCCACATCATTAGGTGAGTCACAACATGTCAGTGTGTCATATGCATCATTGGCAGTTACACTTCTATTCTGGGAATGTAACTCCCCCTCTCTACTCGAGTTGCCATGATTGCAGCACTGGGGGTTACTCAACACCTCCTATATGTACACCCCATTTGATCTATGAGATAGAGGAGAGTTTTATGGCTTAACCAGGTTCTGCTCGTGTTTCAAATCTTTGCATGCACATTCAGTTGATGCTCGCTCCTCCTGAGATCTCTTCACGCTGCCGTTTGCACGTTCGTTGATGTGCACATCATCCTTCATGATCCTCATTTGCGGGTTTTAAACCCTCTTTAAGTTTTCAAACTGTTATTACCTCCTCTGATACTAAATATTGATTCAATAATGGTTTTTACCCCCTGGGTACTATTTCAAAAAAAATCTTGATACTTTAAATTTCTGATTTAAATTGATCTAGAAATGGTTATAGACTCACTTTTTCGGTATTTTAAAACCCCACTTTTCCCAATTTCTCTTAAAAGATTAATTTTTCTTCTTAACTCAACTTTTGTGATTCAAATGGAAATATTACAAAACCATTAAAATATGATCACCAGTTGATTATATAATGCATTCAATTTGATTTTTTCATCCTAAATTGATAGTGCAAACATTTGTTTGTTGTGGATAAAGGATTCTCAAAATTTTAACTGAAAACCAATATTTATAGTTGATTGATTTGCTTAATCATTTTTTTCATTTATTATAATGAAATTATATCTGATCATAAGCAGAAAAATAAACTGAAATAAAATCCAAAAGATTGTTAACGAAGTTCACCCATATGGGCTACGTCTCCAGATTCACTTAATCGTGAATCGATGTATTTATTATTAGTACAAGTTTAATTTTTACCTTCAGTATTGACCAATAGATCACTATACCCTATAAATGGGCTAATTCAGATGTGTAAAACTCTACAAATTACCAGAAACTCTTCCTCAAATCCATCTGTCGCCCTGTAATATCTCCACAGTGTGATCTATGTGAAATTGAGATAGAAAAAATTCTACACTTATAAAGCTATAGCACTTCATTAAGAATAAATGACGGCATTGTTTTCCTCTCTGAATTCTGAACACTTTTCCTTTTTACATCAAAGCCTAAAAAATGACCCTAGGTGCTTCACAAATGAATTTTTTTCTAAAACTGACTCTAATCTACCTACACACAGTCTTTGGAAAAAGCTTTTATAAATAGGACTGAGCTAATTTTATAGCTCAATGATATCCTTTAGCGCATTGGTCGGATGCATGTTTTTAAATTAGTGGGTCATGAGTTAGAGCCACACCTCCTCTATTTTTTTCGGCGGCTTACCTATTGGTGGGTAAAATCCCACATTTACCATGCAAAAGGTGGCTTGGGTGTTTAAATTGGGCATAAATACCCTCCTTCTTTGTGGCTATGACCACACCTTTGCATTTTATTCAGTGTGGGCTATTTCTAAACTACCCACAGTTGGTCTGAGTTGTTAAGTTGACTCGCCATTTATGTCATGTGGCTGATCATTCAGCTGTGTAGAGATGCCACTTAGGGGCTCATGTCATATTAGACAGCCGAGTTGTATGGTTTAAACAATACAATTTGATAAGGTCATGTCAATGTGGTCAGTTGCATTGTTTAAACTTCCACGCCAACGTTGATTCAGCCGAGCTATGTGGGAAAAGATCAAGTGTTGGGTGGAAGTTAAATGTTTAATTGGCAATCCACTGATTTATAAGGAGATAAGACTGAACATTGTGGAGTTAGGTCGCTAAGGTGGCCATCTCACCAAGTTGGGTTAACTCGGTCTATAACAATTAGCCCTACCTTACAATACGATAGCCTATAATACAAAGTCCTACATGTAGGATTATACACATAAATGTGTATCATATATATATATATATATATATAGAACCATCACAATGGTGATATGATTTGGAGGCCAAGGCACTCCTCCATAAAAAGAGTGTGTCAACCCTAGCTGAGGCCCCCTAGCTAGCAAATAATAGGGCCCACCATTTTGTGATTGAGTGTCGAAGACTGGAGTCCAATTTTTTTTTTTTTACTTTTAATATCCATTATGCCACTTGTCCAAATGTGATTCATCCAAGTTAACAGACTTGCACGCAGTCCTTGAATTTTGTCTGTAGACCAAAAATTTTAGCGGACCATATCTCGTACATACAAGCTCCATTTTCTGAGTTATTTATATTGACAAAAATCTCTCGAGATGATCTTCAGTTTTTGAATGTTTAGGGAGATTTAGAGAGCATCTGTACTGAGAAATATCTTCTATATTAGTCATATTCTATAAACTTAGCCCTGATGGGAGTGTTGTGGCATGGAATTGATTATAATAGCACCACCAAACTTAGCACACCAATGTTGTTCGTGGCCATATCTATCACTTTGACATGAGGAGTGGAAGGAGGATGGGTTGAACACCTAGCTATATTTGTTCCCATTTCGCTAAATCCATCTCCTCCCCTGTAGTTTCATCATCTTTTCTCATAAACAATAAGCAAATGTGGGGGATTGAAGGGATGGGGCACTAGTTTCTGAAATGTACCTTATTTTTGTGCAGACCCATTTGTGTGCTTCTTCCGATAGAAAATCCATGCTTTCGTTGTTCGTGACTTGCCCTTTCACCCGCTTATTTGGAATGGTGTGTGACCCATATAGACAAATATGAGAATGGGAAATGGGAACGGGATGCTTCCAACTTCCGTAGACTTCCCTTCCAGGTCAACTCAGCATCTTGGGGACCATTCCGATTTCACTTCACCTATTTGTAACGCTATCCTCTCACTTTTACCCTGTCTCATCTAATTTTATCCATACAAAACATAATAAATTCAAATTCATGTTCACTTAGACTCTCCACTTAATTATCTTCAACCATTTTACTATAAAATCTTGTTATTAGTCCACATTACATTATAAATATTTTAAAACACACCTTTCTATATTTGTTCCCAATTCCCTAAATCTTTCTCCAGCATGGGGAATCATTATAGCCTATGTTTTACGTTGTGGTTGGGGGATGCACTTTGGGTGCGCTGTGGATGATAGGTGCATTATGAATGGGGGTGCATTGTGGCTTGGGGTAGACTAATGTTTTTTGTGGCCATGGTTATCATTTTTGCCTTGTGACAGCAAGACCAGAAGGAGGCTAGGTCAAACACCTAGCTATATTTGTTCCAAATTCCTTAAATTCATCTCAGGCATGTGGGGTGCGCTATGGCTGGGGTGTGCATTGTGGCATTTCACCACCAAACTCAACATGACAATGTTGCTTGTGGCCATGGACATCACTTTGAAAGGAGGACCAGAATGAAGCTGAGTCAGACACCTAGCTATATTTGTTCCCAATTCCCTAAATTTTTCTTAGACATGGGGGTTCACTATGGATGGGGGTGTGTTGTGGCATGGCACCACCAAAATTAGCACGCCAATGTTATTCAAGAACATGGCTATCACTTTGGACAATGTTGTTCATGGTCATAACTATTTCCAATTTCTAATTTCCACCCACTGCTAGATTAAATTGGAAAAGATAGAAATTGGCGAACAGAGGAGAGGAGAGGAGAGGAAAATATTAACCTTATGATTTAGTTGACTTTGTTGACTATGTTGAGATAACAATTGATGAACAGGGAAGAGGAAATTTAAACTATTTTCTCTTTATTATGTCAATTGATTGGGTTGTTCCCTTAATTATTTAGATTGACTGCATCTATGATTCCTTTCATTTGGTTGTATCTCATTCTGATATGATATTTTTTATGCCTAACATGTTAAGATTTTTTGTCATCCTCCTCTCAGATGCCTCAAAATGTTTTTTATCTACTCTGTTTTAGATTGAAGTTTTGGTTTATGCACATACGTAAATTGTTTGATTTTTTTTTTTATCAATATTTTTGATAACTATATCAACTTATCTTAGTGTATCTAAAATTGGTAATATTAGATGATTTTTTATGGATTAAGATGGTATTAAGGAAAATTTCCATATGTTTTAGTGATATTTTGACATAAAGATTGTTGTTTTCAGTGGTTGTTGATATCACTAGCGTGGGTACTAGATTCCAATCCAAGGGAACATATTTGATTGGGAACTTCAGTATGCAAATAAACATGGTACCTAGTGACTGCACCATTTATCCTGTAGTCATGTTCTCCTACATTTCTCAATGCATTCCTTTGCTTGTGTATGACACATTAGTTGTGTTAGTGTGAACTACATCTATCATCACAAAACTCAAATCATGATGAGATAGACTTTGAGTTCTTAAGCATAGGAAGCTATACGTTCTCAAAACCAATGTGTTCAATGGAGGGAAATGAGGCAGGGAGCAACGTATATACCTCTGGTTTTCCGTTGTAAAATATTTCTATGTTTACTATGTTATCAAGAACATGCATAATTGATTTGGATTGTGTAAGTACAATTCATTGATTTGGATTTCAGATTCTTTGAAAATGATATCCCAATCAAAGTCTTCAAGAACAGAAATGACATGGTAATTAGATATCAATTGAATCAAACCATGAATATCTACTCAACTTATACAAGGCTAAAAGAATGGGCTATAAGAGGGTGTCTTGAGAAAATAGATTCAAGAAAAGCGTTATTCCATAATGATAGGTTTGATGCAAATGTAGCTCATTCACAGTGTCTAACACTGGGAAAAAGGTGGTGGAATTTCGTGACGAATAAAGAATAGAATTATGGCACAATGTTTCTTTTGATTGATGTAAACCATACAATATTGGTTCAATGTATCTCTAAGGTTGTTTGATTTTTTTTCTCACAAGCATTTTGCTTGCATAATGTTAAGGATTACTTCATTTTCTTCCTAATGGAAGTAAGTGACTTATCGTTTATATGGAGGATGAAATAATTTACAAGAAAAAAATCTACTTTATGTCATTGTAATTGAATTGTTGATATACATAGCTCCCAATGATGTAAATTTTAATGATAAACTTGAGATATAGTTTATAATAATAAGCAGTAGTAAACTTAATGCCATGTACAATTAAAGAAAAAAAGACTTGAATTATTTCAATGCTATGACTGAGATAAGAAAACTTAAATGTCTACCAAAACAATACTACTTCTACCACCTATCTTCAGTAATTTTCAAATTTAACACCATTAGCATTTGAGGCCAATGCTAATATCAAGGATGCACATAATGACTCCAACATTGAAAGTGCGAGTCCTCGCACTATGAAAGTGTGAGCCTTGCACTTTGAAAATAGGAGACTCACATTTCGAAAGTGTGATGAGTGAGGATCACAATTTCCTTGCACTTTGAAAGTGTGAGGATTGCATTTTGAAAGTGTGAAGCTTGCACTTTGAACTTGCTTTTGCAGGAATTTTTTGTGAGTTTTTATTTTTATTTTAATCTAACGGGCTCATGCCTTATAATAGTTAACATTCACTAACCTTACATCGAGGCTTGCACTTTCAAAGTGCGAAGAAAGTGTGAGCATCACCTTTTCAAATTGTGAGGATTGTGCTTTGAACTTGCTTTTGAAAGAAATTATTATTAGTTTTTTATTTTTATTAATCTAACGGGCTCATGCCTTATAATAGTTAGTCATCTGCTAACCTTACATACTCCCAACATGAAAATCTAAAAATTAGCGAAATCAGAATCTAATAATAGCGATAGTGGAATCCAATAATAGTGATATTAGGATCCAATAATAGCAAAATTAGAATCTAATAATAGTGAAATTGGAACTCTAATAAATCCAATAATGACAATATTAGAATCCAATATTCTTACTAATGGATCCAATCATAATAATAATAGAATCCAATATAAACAAAAATTGAATCCAATATAGAAAAAAACAAAAAGGTGATAGATTTCTTTCAAAACATATTAGAGTCTAGATGCACTAGAATATAAATTTAGTGTTGAATGATCATTTAATTAATTTTCTTGATTGAAATTTTCAATCTCATAGTTAAAATATGCAAAGACCGTGTAAAAAAGAAAAATACTTGATAGTGTGCAAATGAATATCAATTTCAAAATGAATCTACAACCCAACACTAAGCGATAATAAAATTGAACCAAAAAATTTTAGAAGCCTATTTGAAACTAAAAATAAAAAATGAGATGTAAACTAATGGAGAAGGGCGAGTAATTGGTAAAAGGCGTCCACGACTCTTTCTTCTTCGCCGATCAGCAACATTGATTTTCCTTCTCTAGGGTAACGGCCTTCTGTGATATAGTCCTGCCAACAACCCTTCCTGGAAACAATTATAGAAACCCGTTTCCCATGGAACTCGCTCTGGAATTGGAGTACACCTTCACTTTCTTCATTTTCACTCTCATTTCCTTCCTCGTACCACAAGAAAGCAGGCTCTAAAGAATTTGGTATAATATTCTCCCAATCTTCAAATTTTTCAAAACGCATGACTGAAAGCTTTGGTAACGCCAGAGACTTCAAAATTGGCATCACAAAACGGACTACCCTTCCACCTATACTCATTAGCCGTGGACATTCCTGCAAATTTTATTGTTTGCAAAACATTCCGTCAGTAAACGTAACATGAATACTGACATAATAATAAAATTCAACTTTCTTTACCTTTAGAGACTGAATACAAGGTTTAAGAGCTGATATGCTTTCGCATGAAAGCTCTAGTGTTTCCAATCTTTCCAAGTTTTCCAAACTCTGTATACCTGGCACCTTCCAACAGGTCTTTACTCTCAACTCCTCCAATGACCTGCACTTTTCCAACCCTTCAATTTTTGCAACCTTTGGACAATCTGCGATGAAATGCTTTAATGACCTACACTGTTCTAACCCTTCTATTTTCTGAACTTTGGGGCAATGTCGTATAGAAAAAGTTTCCATGGAAGCAAAACTCGCAAAACTTGGGAGCCCATCTAACGTCGGACAGCCCCATATTTCCAGTTCTTGAAGATTTATGACACCGCCAATACATTTAATCTCCTTCAGTATTTGGCATTGCATCAACTTTAAGATGCAAATTGATGCTGGCAAGGTTCCGATCTCCATTAAATTACCATCTGGATGCGGGCTCCCATCTCCCCCCAATGCCAGTTCTCTGATCCCGCATCTTTTTATGTGTACCTCCTTTAAGAGATTGAGGAGCTCCATAGTGTGAGGTAAACATTCCAATTGGTGACAATCCTCAATACCAAGAGTGGTCAAGGAGGACAAGTTTCCAATAGAAGTGGGTAAGCTTGTCAACAGGGGACTGCCAATTCTCAGAGTTTCCAACATAGTCAATCGACTAATGTTGGTTGGGAAATAGCTTAACTTGGTATCCATCACAGAGAGATTTCTCAAATATGTCTGATTTATGATTTCACGAGGCAACACTTCCAACTCCCAGCAAATATCCAGGTTCAAATACTCTAGCTTCTTGATATTTTCCAGCGTATCTAACCTCAACTTCAGCTTCTTACAATATGATAAATTAAGATATTCTAGGTTTATCAGCTGCTTAAAAGAAACTGGTAACGTCTTCAACAAGCTGCGGCTCAAATCTACATGCCGCAGATTTGTTATATCCCCAAAACCAGCAGGTAGAGAAGATAGACATCTGTAGGAACGTAATTGCAAGTGTTCCAGCGATTGGAGACCGCAAAACTCGTCTGGCAGACTGTGAAAGGCAGGGGCAAAATGAGCACTTATCATTTTCAAATGCTTAAGACGCCCTATTGAACTCGGAAAACTTTGGAGTTTGTGGCAATCAGTAATTGTCAAGTTTCTCAACTGCAATGGAGGCTGCAGTAAACCAATTTTCAATCCCATTAGAAAATAGGAAGCATTAATTACAAGTTTGAAAGTAATTCTTTTAAACCATTTACCTCCACATTGTCCGCCCACAACTCTTCTAGGTTATAAGCATCCTGAAGCTCTAACACATGTAAATTCCTGAATGACATCCACGACGGAAGTATTCTTTGCCGATCGAAGCCGTACCAGCAAAGCCAAAGAAGATCTTCTGACAGAGGAGCAAATTCTTTCCTGAATTTAG
This sequence comes from Taxus chinensis, assembly GCA_019776745.2. Lineage (NCBI taxonomy): Eukaryota > Viridiplantae > Streptophyta > Pinopsida > Cupressales > Taxaceae > Taxus > Taxus chinensis. The sequence goes on from CM034155.1 coordinate 363,119,123, forward strand.
TTGATCCCACTCGAAGAATTTTTAATCCAAGCGAGGATGGATGGCGTTTAGATCTTCTTCTCGAGCATCCTGTAACAGAATTTTTAATCCAGGCGAGGATCGATGGCTGCAACATGTGATTCTTGAAGGGCACAAAATTGTCTATAGAATTTGCTATTCCCCGAATCAAAATTTTTTCCTGAATGGAAAAATCAGAAATGCGAAGCGTATCAATTAAACTCGCCAAGAGGTAGGCAGGCAGACAGACAACAGCCAATACAAGATAGTTGAATATCCATCTAATTATTTAAACTTTACCAAAAGGTGCAGCCGCATTTTTATGTGGGAGTGTCCAAAATATTACCCTCACCTGAGATTTTTTCTGAATTTCCAGAATCTGAGCTGCATCTTGAAGCCGATATGGCGACTGCATACATGCAATTTCTCGTCCCATATCACGAAGGTGATCATGCATCCATATGTGCTCTTCCTGATCCTCGTCCTTGTAAGACTCCACAAGACACTTGTTGAAAAGTGTTTCCCAACCATGCAAACCACTCCACCCTGATCCATCCCACACAGCAATGGCCGCACTTTTCTTATCTCCAATGAAGAAGCAAGCCACATCCAGGAACATCTCTTTCTCTTCTTTATCCAGTGCATCGTAGCTTACTTGTAGCGTTTGTCTGATGTCCGCAGGCAATATTCTTGAAATTTTATCTAATAGGGATTCCCAGTAGTCTCTAGATTTTTTTCCATATAAGTGCGCCCCCAATACCTTAAGAGACAAAGGCAAGCCATTGCAAGCCTTCAAGAACTTCTCAACAGTGCTTTCAAAGCTCTGGGCTGGAAAGGGTTGCAAGAAAGCGTGCCAGCAGAAAAGCTGCTCGGCATGCGACCAATTCATTTCCGGCATACGGAAATTGCAGGAGATTCCCCACGATGTGAGGACGCCCAATTCGCGAGACGTGACAATAACAAGACTATCGGATGAAAGGTCGTTGATATTTGCAGGCAATAAAGCATCTAGTTGATCGATGTGATCCACGTCATCCAAAACGATGAGCACCCGAACAGATGTCAACCGATTCGCCAAAATGTTTTTCCCTTCTTCTACACAGTCGAATGACAAACCATTGCTGACACCAAGGTCTTGCATAAGTTTTTTCTGCTTGTTATGCAGAGCATTCTTTTCTGCTCGCAAGTCGAAGATGAAACTGCGCCTTTCAAAGGACGAAGAATACCTGTTGAACAACTCTTTGGACAAAGTGGTTTTACCACTTCCACCCATGCCTACGATTCCCACAATTTTTGCATTCTGGTGGGTGTGGTCAGATTGAAGGGTAGTTCCCTCAAAGTCTTGTACAAGCTCCACCAATCCAACTGGGTGTTTAGCTACCTCTAATGGAACTAATTTTACGGTACCGAGCACAAACTTCACAATATTTTTTAGCACTCTCCCCTCATCCCTAAACATTTGCAACAAAATATCAAAGTCATTGCAATAAGCACAATTGAAGTGGAATAAATATGCTACCAGAGGATTACAGAAGAGGAAAGCAAGTATTTAATACTTACTCGCTATCGCAAACCATGTAGCCAGAATGAAATGAAATGTTGTTGAGGGCGATTCTCCACTCCTCAAGCTTTTCTAGGATATATTTACCCTTGTTTTCATGCTCTGAAAATGCATCCGCATAGATTCCTATGCCTTGATCAATAGATCTGAGGTCAGAGGGCTTAACATGATAGAAAATAGGAATAATTTTAATGCCGGTTTTGAGCATGAAGGATAGCTCGGCCAAACACCAGGGGGACTGCGCATAATTGGGGGAGAAAATGGCAATGTGAAGGGAAGAACTAGTAATCGCGTGTTGTAGTTCTGCTGGAATTACATCGCCGGGCTCCAGTGCTTCTTTATCCAGAAAAACACGCAATCCCATGAGATCAAGGGTATGGAAGATAGTGCTCGCAAGTTGATGTTTAACATCACATCCGCGATGGTTAACGAAAACATCATAGGGCGCTTTATTCACTGCAGATGCAGAGGCAGAGTATGGTGCGAGTTGGTCAAAAGCGTATTGTAGCTGAGTCCGATCTTGTGAGGCCGCCGAAGAGGAAGCCATTGCTAATGCAGACAAGTGAAAGGGAAAAATAACAGGGGAGAACTGGTCTAAGTTAATGGCAAACTAAGGGAAATTGGAATAAAAGCAAATAACGACGATTTAAAACGTACGTTTATTTCCCAATCTCTTTATCTGCCAACGAAAACCACTCGAAAAGACAGTCTAAATGGTTAACGTCCACAAAATCGTTCTGTAGCATTTACTGCCTGCCACTTCTTTTTTATCGTGGAGAGTACGACGCTATTTACGCAATGATTATTGTTATAATGTAGAAGGTTTGATTAACCGTTAAATGGTATACACTACTTATACACATTTTATGAATATGAAAATGTTGCGTGTGTGTGTTAAAGAAATGAGCATATGTAGAGAGTAGAGTGAATATATATTTGGAGGTTGTGTAGTTGTGGGGAAGCATGTGTTATATTATTTTATATTTTATATTTTATATTGTATATTGTATATTGTATATTGTATGTTTTATTGCCATCTATTATTATTGTAATATTGTACCTTTTATTGTCATTCATATTTATTTTATATATATTTTATTATTTTGTGATATTGTTGGGTGAGCTAGTGTTTGGTCTATTTGTATCTCCGGTGCTCTCAATTTAGAAGATGATGTGTTTTGGTGCTTGATAGATGAATAGGGTATGCTAATTGTGAGGATGTGTTTGACGATCTATGATGGGCCAACTAATATGGTTGTGATGCACAAAGACTAGAGGTGTTAACAATGTTACGTTTGTTGGAGTTGGAATTTGTGGTGAAATGTACATAGTGATAAAGTGTTGATTAGCTTGCTTCCATCATTATCGAAAGGGCAACATAAATATGAATAAAGTGTGTGAATAATTTATGTGCATTATGCAAGACATGATCGTCACCACTACAAAAGAGAAATGAAATCTTGTTGAAAGAATTTTCACTTTTAGTCTGGTCCCATTGTTTCTCCTCATTTTGACAAAATCACTTTCTATTAGAAAGACATTAAAAAAATTTGCTACTTTCCCCACCCTTTTCTAAAATCGAAAAGATAATTCTTTTTTTATTTTCTTTTTAATGAGATTTTTACACAAAATAGATATACATTTAATTTAATGTTAGAAGTTCAAAACTCATACGCGATTATTAAAAAAATATTGAAAAGTCTTAATAGAGCCCTTAATTAATCTTGATGGAGCCTAGAATCTACTGTGAATAACCTAGGCGCGTTGCCACATCACTCAGCCTGAGCTGAGCGCTCACCCAAAGCGCGCAAAGGTATCAGGCCCCTCTTTAGAGTTGCGTATGCAGGATGTTAGTGTGATGATGATAAAACATATTCAGATCCATAATTAAAATAAACATTCCACAGGGCATATTTCAGATCTAGATCTTAGAGAATCATGAATTAAACAATAACTATAATAAGATTAACCATACATGAACCAAATTCATTTAATTCTAATACAATTATTCAGCCAATATACTCCATTATATTAAACACTGTAAAAAATAGAAGTTTCTTACATTATAAAGTATATCCATAAGTCATGCGCGCATCAGATCCAACAACATAACTCTATAATAATTCACCACTCACTAACCTACATGGTTCAATACATATTTATAGAGGTGGGGACTTACCCTTCACCGCCCATGCACTCCTCGAAATAGGTCACATGTTGATAATAGCCACGTGCCTTTACAATAGCACGCATATATGCAAGTGTGCTAATAATAGATCTCCTATAGTTAACTGGAAGTAGAAATCCTATTATTAGTTTTAACCATGCATAGCGCTTATCAGTCGCTTGTTCCCAAAATACCATTATGTGTCACACAATTTTCCATCTCTATGTGTGCTCCACACGCTATTTCAAAAAAAAGCCCTTGTCTGATGCGCTAGAATTAGCAGGAACTTGACAAGGTCATAACTTGAGCTTCGGGTGTCCGTTTGAGTCTGCTTTTTTTGTTGAAACCACGTGTTTCGATGAGATGAACACAATGGTAACGCGCCCTACCAGTTGGGGCAAGTTTTTGACACGTTTTCGGGCCCTAAATCTGCCATCTTGAGGCCAAAAATTAGGATTTAAGTTATAGTTTGATTTTTTCCTATTTTTGGGCATTAGTTAATTTTAGTCTATTAGTTGCATTATGAGTTAGAAAGTTGGCAATTCCTCTAATTTAGGGATGTAGAAGATGCATGGAAATTGATGTGCTCGTAGGAATAAGCATGCGAAATTACTAAGAATAGCAGGTTCTAGTAAACTGCTAAAAATAGTAATTTCAGCCACCTATAGTAGATTTAGTTAGAGTTAGCTAGATTTTACTTGGCAACTCGAGTTGGGAGTTGTTTTCCTATTTAGAAAATTTTTTAATTCATTATTCAATAACAAAGAAGGAGATCTATTTACTTTTGGAGTTCATATTATTTGCAGTATATCTGGTTTGTTCATAATTTGGTTACATTATTGTCCATAAAAAATGACTAAGTCTTGAGCCAAACTATTTTGGTGTGTATTTCCTTTCCTATCTTTTCGTGCCTTGTTCCCGTGCGCGTATCCTTTGTGTGTCGTCTCCTTAGAGCAACATTTTTTCTTCTCAACATTACCCCACACCAAAGTACATTGTCATTCCAACAATGAGAATTCTTTCTAATGTTCCCAATAATAAAGAATAAGAATTGAAAGAATTAAAGAATCACTGTACAAAATAATGAATCTTTACTCTGTAGCTCCCTCTTCTTCAACTAGGAGGATTAGCTCCGGATATTCATTCTTGATCTCAACCTCCAATGTCTGCGATTCACTTAGCGCGGTCCTTGTCTTTTCTAGAATATTTGTGGCTATGGCATCTAGTTCGTCCTGAGAAATCTTTCCCTTCTCATTTTGTAGTACTTGGACAACATTGGCCATAATTGTCATCATTCCTTCCAAGAGGTCCATATTCTGCGCTATGAGCTTCCCAATCTCATCTATCCTCTCCTTATGCAGATCCTGGACTGTTGCAAGGGCCTCGCGCTTTTGTATCACCAGTGTCAATTTTTTTGCGCATCTTAGTGTCTCATCTTTCATGGCCTTTAGAACTTCATTATCTTCAATTAGAGTTCTGGTCCTTATTATGGCGTCAGACGCCGCACACAACTTGAGAGCTTGGTCAGATTTCTTCAGCTCATCCTTCAAGGTCTGGAGCAACGCCTCGTAAGTTTATATTTTGTAGATCTCATAGAGGCCTTTGCTCTTTCTGCTTCTTGTTTAACATATTTTGGTGCTGGCATTCGAATTGGTCCATCCTCTAACAACAAATGGACCAAAGTGCACACATAATGCATAGCAAAAGGAAAGTTTTATGGAACCTTAGGTTCTAGATGAGCCTTTCCTTAAGGATGTAATCACCAATTTCCTCTGCCATGCTAATGAAGGTCTCATTATTTTTCCTTTATTTTTCCTTCTCTTCCTTTAACCATGCTATCTCTGCATTTTTAGCCTTGTTATCTTTAATCAGTGCTCAAATGGTGGCAGCCTTATCAATGTTTTTGTGCACCAATTCTGTAGATACCTTGACCAAGGAATTCCTTACCTGCTCAGAAGACATTAGAGTAGGTTTTACTATCATGTGTCTTCTCTGGGGTGCCTTCTTCACTCTTCGTGAGACACAAGACTCCTCGCACACATCAAATTCTGGTTTATCCACATGGGTCTGCATGGACTAGGCTAATTTCTTCCTTGTGTGCGTAGTGGCCATATCTTGATCCATCAACTCCCACCCATATAAATCCTTAATGTCCACAGTGCTCTGGAATCGGTCATGAATGATTTTTCTTGTGTCCTCAGCATAGCCCATACTAGGGACAACATACTCCTCACTTGTCCTTTCTCTTTTTGTTCTTGGCCCCTTAGGAACCTGGGCGCCAAGGTATGGAGTTGGTCCTTCTCCTACCTAAGTCGTAACGGGGGCGTTGGATTGCTCTTGCACAGTTACTTCTTCTTCCTTCACCCCTTCCTCTTCATCTTTCATTTTCTTGTCCCAGGGTTCCTCCACATCCTCAAGTTTAACTGGGGTACCTGGCACGCTCTCTTCAGACTTATCCTCATTAAGTTTTAGCTTTCTTCTTCTCTTTTTCTCAGCTACTTCTTTATAAAGGGAGAGTCAAGGTGACCTATGTAAAGGTTATGATGTTCCTGCTCCTTGGGTCCTGGTTCTTTTGAACACCTTCTTAAACTGGCACTCCTCTTGGATTGTACCCACATCCAAGTATTCTTCTCCTCCTTACGCTTTTGGGGTAGTATCTGTGTGCTCAATCTCCACTTTATCTGTGGGCTACCTTTTCCCTCTATGGTCCAAGCCTCCACTATCCTCGTCGAGCTCTTCTTCCTCGTCTTCTTCTCTAGTCGAGGTAGGCTTTGGAGCTGCCACATTCTCAATTATGTGTTTTCCCTTAGGCGTCCTTGGGAGCATAAACTCATTCTCCACATACTTTTTATTCTCCAACCTAGGATTAAGCTGGAGATAGACAAGTGTGGTTCCACTATCTCTAATAGCCAAAATTACCGACTTCATGCTTATAACATCATAAATGAGCCTCTCAATGTAGGAAAATTTACCTGGATATACATAAGTTTTTCTCAATGTATGGTAGTAACAATCTACCTTGTTCACATTAAATCTCCACTGGGGCGCATCAGTAAACATGTGTATTGCTGCCTAGAAGTAGCGTGTTGTAAACGTATAAGGTAACTTACACTATGGACTCCATGTCCTAGCTTTCATTACAAAGTGCGCAAAGCAAAAATTCTGATATACTACAAATTGTACTTTTTTATCCACTATTGATGGCATCTCCTTAGGAATTATCCATTCCTCCTCAAATGTGGCACAAAGTCGATCATACCATAGTTCAGCCCTTTATTTGAATGGGCCACTCATTGTTCCTTCACATAAATATTTCTCAAACCTCCTTGCGAGGGCCATATTTTCCGTGGGGTATTCCCAAATTTTGTTCTTTGGCCCATTGGGCACTCCAATTTCTACAAACACAAGAGAGAGTAGGATAGCGCCAAAACTTATCTTTTCACCTGCGCGCGCTTCCTCAATAATTGTTTCTGCTATGTAGCCTGCTAAATTGTATACTTCCCCTTGTGACATCTTCTTTGCAATATGGAGCCATATGGTATTTATCTGTGACCATCTCTCTTTCTCATTTAGTTTGGTGATAAGATGCGCAGTTTCCTGCACCACATGGTACTTCCTTAACTTATAGATGTCCATTGCGCGTGGAGCTTTGGAGTATCCCAACTCCTTGCTGGTGGCTATAACAGGTACCTTATCACTCATATCACTAATAATACATGTCCATGTGCTCTTTAGTCCTGTCAATATGGTAATTAGGGCTGCTATGATTTTTACCCTCCGTCCAGTAAAATAGAAGAAGTCCTCATAGACTCTACTCATAAGACATTGGTATAAATTTTCTGGTTTTCCAAAATATGGGAGTTCATAAAACTGATACAGCCCTACCTTCTTGAGAAAATTCTCTCTAGCATCATCATATACTGACATATCATCCACTGTGCGCTTGTTGGTCTTCTTATTCAACAGTGCATCTAACTCCCCTTTGTTGTCAGTGGTGTGGTGGTTGTAATAACTTACTTTGCATCTATGGATATGGGAATCCCAATTCCGTTTGACTATAACTCCTTTGGGATACTACATATCTGAAAAATTGCTCTTGGGAGCAATTTCAACCTCGACTTCTACGTTCTTCTTCCCCTTCGTACCTGTTACAGGTGTTTTCCTTGGTGGCATTATAAAAATATCACCTTTTATCTTATGTTGAGTAATCTTTCGTGCCCTATCTCAAAACCCCGTGCCCTAGCTTGAAACTACGTGTCCTAGCACCTTCTCAATTCGTCTGCTTTGCTCAAACCCTTCTCCAATGGGGATGCAAGCCACTTCTTCACAAAAATCTACTCTCCATGCCTGGTTTCGTAACTCTCCACACCTCAACATGTTTTGCTTGGCTCTGTCACAACTAGCTTGCTTGAGTACTTGTGATTGTAAAGGTAAAAATGAACCTGCATCACGTCTTTATATAGATTTTTGAAAAGTTATTACATTTATTACTCCTTCACCTACCACCAATCCCCTCATTAATTAACCATTTTCCAAAATTTCGAGTGGTACACCTTCATGCCCCATCTATAACCTTCTAGTGCACCTTCCTACCTTCTGGCTATAGACCTCCTTCTTCACACTTCCATGCACCGAAGTACCTCACCACTATGCCTTCCCCTGGTAGTTTCCATGGTCGCAACTTACCTCACGTTATATTGTTCATTCATTTCTTTCCAGTTATAGTCTTCTCTAGGATCAATCTTCTTTCTAGCAGCTCATTTCCATCCTTGAATAGCACCTGTAATAGTTTGTTCTTATGTGTACCCATATTTGAATAATAAATAACAACCACCCCACACCAATCGTATGTGCAGTCCTCTACACATAGAAATAATTTAGATTGTAATCATCTTCCAGTGCACGAATGCATTTATTACAAAAAAACACCAAACTAAATAGACAAAGAATAGTGATGAAGAAGGAAATACATCAAAAGAAATACAAAAAGGGAAATCTATACTAAATGGCAATATTATCTTATTACAAACACCAAGAAGACTTATTTATAATAGGTCTTCAGCCTACTCCCATTGAAGTAATCGAGTAACCATGTTCCATTAAGCGCCTCTAACTGAAAAGTGCCTGATCCAAGTATGTGAGTGATAATATATGGTCCCAACCAATGCACTTTAAGTTTTCCTAGATGGCATAGAAACTTGGAATCATAAAGAAGTACCATCTGTCCAACCTTAAGCTTCTTGTCTTTGATGTGTCTGTCATGCCATGATTTCTTCCTAGCCTTTTCTTTCTTCTAACTCCAACGTGATATGGCACGCCTCTCATCCAATTGTATCAACTTATCGATTCTTTCTTCTAAGGCATGTTCATTGGCTAGACCTCCTGCGTGTGTAATACAAAAATATGGTAACATGAATTCCATGGGAAGAACTACTTCTGTGCCAAACCACCATCACAAACCTGACCCTTCTCAGCTGACCTTCAACCATTTACCAATCATCGCTTCGCCCATACTTTTTTACACTGGTGTGCCTAGAAAGGTTTTGGATTTTGTTTTTATGACCAAGGTCGTCACACTGTCATCTCATGTACCACGTATAAGCACAATGATCATAGTGGAATCAGTTTTACCAAACTACCTACCAAAAAGCTCTGCATTGAACTCATCGAAGACGTTGACCCCTCTCCACCCTCTTCACCTACTCTACCTTCACCACCTTCCCCAACAAAGTCGATGGATCCTGAATCTATCCCTCCTAACTTTTTTTTTCATAAACATCATTTCCTTTGGACCTCTGACTTATTAACGCGATGGCAGGGTTCCTTCTTCTTTTCCTTTCTTATATCCTAACATGATCAAGGACGATACTCCTTCCATTAATGTTGTTGAATGTCAGGATGATGAGTCCATACTCACCTACCTCGGTGCTGAAGACTCTTATATTCATCGGTCATTACCTTCTGAGATGCAAACAATGTTGAATGAATCGATTATCGAAGTCAACATCCACACTCAAAATGAACCCCACATTCTCAAGATTGGCCAATCTCTAGATGCTGCTGAACAAGAAGCGCTCACTTATTTTCTTAAAGATCATAACCATGCTTTCGCTTATTCCTATGCTGATATGCCTAGTATTGATCCCACTATCGTGGTCCACAATATCGTAACCATTCACGAAGCCAAACCTATAAAACAAAAGTTGAGGAAAATGCACCCTCGCATTACTCTTCTTATCAAAGAAGAACTTCAACGCCTTCTATCAGTTTCCTTCATCTTACCCATCGATTACCCCCAATGGATTTCTAACATCGTTCTTGTCACTAAGGCAACAGGGGGACTTCCAATTTGCACCAATTTCCATGACCTCAACCTCGCTTGCCCAAAAGATTATTTTCCTCTGCCTAGTATTGACCAGTTGGTTGACCTTACCGCTAGTCATGAGTTGCTATCACTTATGGATGGCTTCTCGGGTTATAACCAAATCTTGCTCGCCCCAGAGGATCAACACAAAACCACATTCATCACCCCTTGGGGAACCTTTTGTTGTCGAGTCATGCCTTTTGGTCTTAAAAATGCTGGTGCCACATATCAGCAGGCTATGACCTACATTTTCCATGACATCATGCACCATATATTATAATATTACATAGATGATCTTCTCTCCAAGTCCAAACATCGATCTGAACATCTTACTGTCTTGAAAACTATCTTTGATCGCATCATAAAGTATTGTGTTCACCTTTAACCAAAAAAATACGTCTTCGCGGTTCTCTCAGGAAAGCTCCTGGGATTTATCGTTTCCCTACGTGGTATAGAGGTTGACCCTGCTAAAGTCAAGGCCATTCTTGAAATTCCTCCACCCACTAACCTTTGCCAACTTTGTATTTTGTAGGGAAAGTTTTAATCTATTCGTCGATTTATTTCCCAACTCTCCGACCGTTGTCAACTGTTTATCACCTTCTTAAAAAATTTGTCTCTTTCAAATGGGATGACGACTGCCACAAAGCTTTTGAGGCCCTAAAATAATACCCTCTCCAACCACCCGTGCTCATCCCACCTAAAGACGATCAACCTTTTTACCTATACATCTCAGCTATCGATCACTCTTTAGGGGCCATGCTCGCTCATCATGATGAACAACATAGGGAGAAGGTGGTTTATTACATAACCCATACTCTTCTGGACTACAAAACCCAATACACCCATCCGGAAATTTTTTTCTTATGCTTAGTTTTTGTTGCCACCAAACTTCGCCATTACCTACTCAACCACAAAACCTATGTTGTGACCAACACTGACCCCTTACACTTCATGGATGCCAAACCCTACCAAAATCAATGTGCAGCACGTTGGCTCATGCTTCTTGTTGACCTAGATCTTAAATTCATTCACCAAAAATTTGTCAAGGGTCAGGTCATTACTGACCAGCTCACTGATGCACATCTTTTTTGGAATCAACCTTAGAACTTTGATTTCCCTGACGAATCCATTGCTACCCTCTCTTTGGATGATGACCCTTACCAAATGACCTTATTCTTTGACAATTCCAAATGTCAGCGTGGGGGTGGTATAGGCATTATCCTCATTCCTCTTGATGGTGAACCCATGCCCTTATTATTCAAACTCGACTTCGAGTGCACCAAGAATATCGCCAAATACGAAGCACTCGTATTAGGTCTCATGACTACCTATGCCTTAGATGTTAAGTCCATTAATATCTTTGATGATTCTCAACTAGTAGTAAACCAAGTCAATGGTGTTTATCAGTGTCGTAATGAAATGCTTCAAGAGTAAAAACATTACGTCAGCATCATGTTGACTACCTTCGATCGTTATAAAATTCAAACCATTCTACGATCCACTAATAAATTCACAGATACCATGGCCTTCCTCGCTTCCCAAATACCCGCTTCACTTACCAATTTAGACATCTTTGTTACCATAAAATGCATACCAAGACCTTCTTATAAACCTTGTTGTGTTAAACTTGTCCAAACCACCTCACTAAACACACAAGATCTTTGGTATAAGCAGTTTGCAGACTACCTTTCCCTTTCTATCTTACCCCCTGACCTCACCCGTAATGGACAACACACCTTTCTCAAAAAGGCATCTTGTTATGTCACCAGGGGTGGTATCCTCTACAAACATAGCTTTGACAGTATCCTCCTACGATGCCTTACCATCTTTGAGATCCCCTATACCATTAAAGAAGTTCACGATGGCATATGTGGAGGTCACTTCAGTGGCCTTGCTGTTGCTAAATGCATTCTTCACCTAGGCTATTACTGACCGACCCTCAATCACGATTGTTGTGACTACATTAAGCATTGTGTAAAATGCCAACAACATGCCAACCTTCATCATTCACCTATTCATGCCTTACAGGTCGCTCGTGACCTTTGGCCTTTCTCTCAATGGCATTTGGATCTTGTCGGAGAGATCAATCCTCACTCTTTCTTAAGACATCAATGGATCATCACCGCTTCCGAATACTATACCTAATGGGTTGAAGTTGTACCCCTCATCTCCACGAAATCTGAGAAAATATGTGAGTTCATCAATCATCAAATTATTTGTCGCTTTGGTGTTCCACATCGCCTTATCACTGATAATGGAAAACAATTCAAAAACAAAACTCTACAGAAACTTTGTGATGCCTTCGGCATCCAGCTAAGCTTCTCCTCACCATATTACCCACAAACCAATGGCCAAGCTGAATCCACCAACAAAACCCTAAACAAAATTCTCATGAAAGTGGTTAACGATACTGGGAAGGATTGGCATACGCACATTCCTTTCGCTCTTTGGGCATACCGTACTAGTATTCACACTTCCACCGTTGCCACTCCCTTTTCTCTGGTCTATGGTATCGAGGCTATTTTACCTCTCGAAGTCTAGATCCCATCTCTTTGTATCTCTCTTCAAGATATGCTCACTGATGATGACTTTCGCCAAGATCATTTAGCATAACTTGAGTTATTGGATGAACATCATCTTCATGCTCTCGACCATCTCCAAGTCTACCAAAAATACATCAAGCGTACCTATGATAAATGTGTCCATGAATGCACCTTCAAGTTCAGTGATCTCGTCCTCAAGGAAAATCAACACGTAACCAAAGTAGAAAAAAGCAAATGGGGCAAGTTTTCTCCTAATTGGCTTGGACCATACATCATGACCCATGACTATAGATCAGGTGCTTATCGTTTGTCTTCACTAGATGGTAAGCCCAAACTTGAACCCCTCAATTCCTTGCATCTTCGACCATTCTACTGTTGACTTCTAGTCCTACATCACTCTTGATCTATTTTTTACTCGTCCCTTGAGCGCCATTTACCCTTCTCTTTTCTGCACTTCATTCCTAACAATTAGACAAAACTCATGGGATTACCCATCACTCTTTTGCCTTCTCTTAAATATGTGAACCATGGCTCTACACATGGAATGATTCTCATGGATACTTTTCATCTTCTTTTAGATGAGATCCCATGGTCATTCACCCTTTCCTTTTGAACAAGAACCAAATGCTTCGTTATAGTCTCGTCCATGACTTAAAATTGAAAAAAAAAATAATTCTTTCCAAAAATAAAGGTATCAACTCCTTGAGTCAAACTTCCAATACAAAGATGAATCCCTCAAAAGGACATCTTCCGCTATAAGTAGACTACTCCCTCGAAGGACAGCTATAAAAAGCTCACAACTCTCTATATAGTCTATCCAAAAATAGGATCATTTCCTCAAAAATAAAGATTCAGAAGCTTCCCGCATCGATCAGCTTCGCGAAGACCTCAAGGAGACATATATTCATCCCGTATAGACTTCCTGCATTGATCAGTCTATCTAACAAAGTCAAAAGAAAAAGAAAAGTAAAATTTTTCGTCATGGACTTGCCTATTGTGATCTTGGCTCTATTGCCCAAGGCATTCTACTTCCCATCTTATGACCCAATTACCTTCACCTCCTTACCCATTATCTCTTCACCTCATACTGCCTCAAGTGACCTACTGAAACTATGACATTTGGTGATTATGTGACTATTCTTCACCTTTAGAGTAATCAATCATGCAATGTCTTTAGGGTCTTATGTTCACTAGCCTATCTACATATGTGGTTCACCCATTTTGATCCTTGTCAATCAGGTGGCTCTCTTGCCTCCTCTTATCTTTTCACTTCTTTGTTACCTTTTGATCATCCTATATAGGACTAGCCCCTCGACGTTGGTTTTTTGGGATTTTCTTCTCTCACCTCAATCCACCTAAAATCACCCATACCTATCTACCTATACTCCACCAAAACCTAAAGGACCTTGACCAAATTATACCTATGACCTCGAATCAAACCCACCTATCACCCTACCTACAACTTCTTATATCTCCTCATATTATTCCCGAGCTTATGGGATAACTACATCGGTCTGAGGTCCCTTTTCATCGGGACTATGTAGGTAGAACTTCCATGGCATGGGGCCCTGGAAGGTTAGCTCGACCACTCTTCACCCTAACCATTTTCCCTGTTTTTATTCTGATTACCCGTTCGTATCAAAACCTTGACATCTAAACCATGTCCACATCATTTATATTACCTATATACACCATGTATCACATAAATTTTACCTCTTACATTAGTTCACATTTCCATTTATTACCAAAATAAACAATCCATGCCTATAATCTGACTCCATCCATTCCTAACCCGACTCGACTCAATCCATACCTACACTAACCTGACTCGATCCATGCCTATGACCTGACTCAATCCATGCCTAAACCGACTTGACTCTCCATACCTACACCAACTTGACTCGATCCTATGCCTATGACCTGACTCAATCCATGCCTAAAATGACCTGACTCAATCCATGCCTTAACCGACCTGACTCAATCCATACCTAAACTAACCTAACTCGATCCATGCCTATAACCTGATTCTTTCATGCCTAAATCATCTAGTTTCCATCCATATCATAATAAAGTAAACAACATACACATCACAACACATAATCATATAAACCTCATAAATATCATCATATAAATACCTATGTATCAAAACAATGTAGACTCATCTCAAAAATACATGTGTCTCTCATACATCATCGGCTCACAGGCTGCTATCCAATACAAAAATGTCTTCGGCTCGCAGGCCAGTATCATGTACAAAAAAAATAAATACAAAATCTCTTCGGCACGTAGGCGGGTGTATATCATATATATAACATACAAAAATCACTTAGCACGTAGGCCAGTCATATCAAAACCATCTCCCCAATTGATGTTGAGGAATAGCCCCATGAATCTCTCTCCCGGGTCTATCACACCTGTATACTCCTCTGCTCCTGCTAAGGGCCCTGGTCTAGCTGTTGATGGCCCCTCACCTAGGGCTGACCTCTGCACACTAGTGGCCTCGCCGTGTCCCTGTCTTGGGCTCTCCATCCCCCTGTACTCTCCACACTTTAAGTGTGGGATCTAGTCCTCTCACTGGAGGCCTGTTGTGCTCTGTACTCAGCATAGGAGGGCATATCTAGCTCAACAGCTACCAAATGGTCTTGATAATATTGTGCCTCTACTAGGGCATCCCTGAACCTGACCATGGTCACTATCTATGGGGGTACCATGGGTCTCCCTACCTGTGTGGATGCCTATACAACAGGACCCTATCTCGAAGTCTGCCTTGTGCCATGTGCCAGTACCATGGCCTGACTCGGCCCTGCGAGCTGTGCCTGTGCCTGAATCTTGGCATGAAGAGTAGTAATCTAGGCCTGTGCCGTTGTCAGTTAGCTCTGTAGACCCATAACCTCTCCCTGTGTTGTGGCCAACTAGCCCTGTAGATCCTGTACCTATGCCTGTAGAGTGGCTACCTACCCTCCCTCTCTGCCTACCTCCTCTCCATCTCCATCTCCCCCTACCTCTGCCTGTGTGGGTACCTATCCCTGCCCTGCCTGAGCCTGCAGCGTAGCTATCTAGGCCTGTAAGATGGCAACCTGTGCCTCTGAACCTGTAAGCTACCCCTGCATGATCTCGAGCTACATCACCAACGTAGCCACCTGCCCCTATAGGGTGTCTCTCTGAACTGTGATGGTGGCTAAGTCTAGCTGCCCTGGCCTGGGTGGTACTACTCGTAACTGTGTCACCCACCACTGCCTATACCCATCTGCCACCCCAGCATCATCAATCTGTGAATCTATAGGTTGCTCCTCCTATCCAGTCGGCACTGTGGGTCGTGGTGGAGACATAGGTCTCTCCACGTCATCTCTCCTATACTGTGGGAAAGGAGGTGGTACATCCTGTACTAGCCCGAACTGGCACCTAACCCACTCTACGAGTATCCGCTCATGCTCTCCAGCTCTCCTCCCCTCTATCCATAGATATATCTGCAGCCCATCTAGCTCTGTGGCCATCTGTCGATATGCGGGGTAGCCTACGTAAGGCCTCCAAAAGATGTCCACCCCAGACAAACCCTCAAGTAACCTCCTGTAATAGGCTACATCATGTGTAGCTCTGGCACCTCGGGCCTCTCCAATGGCCAGTACCCACTACCTGTACCCAACTCTCAAAACTCTCTCTGGGAATGCATCTTCCCTTGGCATCCCCACTAGTCAAACACAAGCAATGTGCTCGTAGGCCCAGCAATGTAATAGTAAGGCCCCACAGATGTTGAACCTCCGCAATCGCCCATAGGCCCATAGCTCTCTATACACCTGCATCAGCAATGCAGGTGCCCATGCGAATCTGGTCCGCTGTATCATCATGTCATGTAATATCCCCATCAGTGACCTCGGGAACCGGCCACCCTCTACATCTGGTAGTGCGAAGCAGCACACTATCTCCATCAAAAGCACCACTAACCTCATCCCCTCTAGATGAGCTCTATACATCGCTCCATAGCCCATGCTAGCACTATGGAACGTTAGATCTACTACACTCTCACCAAAAATGGGTGCTAGTAGCTCCTTAAACACCTCAGAGGAGATAGAATAAACCTTGGCCCCCAATATGGGCAACTGCGCGACCCTATAGACGTCCTCCAGGGTGATCGTCATCTCCCCGTCGGCAAGTGGAAGGTGTTGGATGCCGAGTCCCATCTATTGATGAAGGAAACCATCAGACTCACCTCCCAGACTACATGCCTGTAACGCCTCACACCTATCAGCCCCACCTCTGCAATATGCTGCCACTCCTCCGGTGTCGTGCTCACCCATATTGTCAAAAATAAGGGCGGCACCAGGTGCCTCATCTGCAGCTCGTCTCGGGCCTGCATCCAAAAAGCATAATATATTAATACTCCTTCCCAACTTACCCTATTTCACCCCAAATCCCTACCTAATCTCTTTACCCACTCCCATCTCTATTTGCCCTATGTACCCTAACCCTTCTATCCATTTACCCTATCTTATCTACCCTAACCCTTCTACTCTCACCTATCTACCCTAACCTCTCTACCCTAACCTACCTACCCTAACCCCTCCCCACCTACCATTAAACCCTCCCCATCTCCCCTAATCCTTGTCCATCTCACCTACCCCTTACCCACTTACCCTATTTTCCCTCCCTACCCTTACTTTCTCCCCCCCTTTTTTTGGCCCAAACTTAACCTTCGGCCAACCGGTGCCGGTCATCATTGACCGACCCCGGTTATCCCCTGACTGACCATGGTCTCCTCTTCACCGGCATCGGTCACTGTTCTTGTGACCGATACCGGTCACTACCCACCGACGTCGGCCACATGCTGACCGACATCGGTCATTGTCGTGCCACCCGCCACGACTTCCAAACCCTAATTTTTCCCTTCCTACTCCTTCTACCCACTTAAACCCCTCCTTAAACCCCTAATTATTCCTATACTACCCTTTTACTCTACCCCCTACCCTTCCCCATTTCCATTTCCCCTTTTTTTTCCTTATTTTCAAATTTCTTCCCCCCAACCCCAATTTTTCCCAATTTTTTATATTTTACCCAATTTCACTAAAAAATCAATAAACAAGGTTTGGCACTTACCACATCCCGCTGCCACCATCGTGGTGGAACCTCTGGATTCCGTGCCACTCCTCTTGATCCCTCTCCGGCCTCCTCCATCCTCGAATGACCTCTCACTCCCCCCACCAATCACCTTGCTCGATCCAATCTCACAGCCCCACCTCTCACCCAATCAATCTCACCTATGTGGCTCACCAACCAAGCTCTCTGACGCTCTCTTTTTTCCTCTTCCTCTTTTCTCTCTTCTTGTCCTTTTCTCCTTTTCACAATGCACAAATGAATTTTAAAAACCGTGGGTTTTTCACTTTTTATAACCTACCCAACTCAACTGACATCGGTTAACCCTTGACCGATGTCAGTCTGTTGCCCTAGATAACCACTGTCGGTTCCCCTACACCATCATCAGTTCATACCGACGCAATGTCGGTTACCCTGACATATTCATTACCCTCACATTTACCTAATTTTTCTTACCTCCTCTTTCTTTTTCCTCCCCTACACCTACCTGGACCACTTTACCTTCCCCTCTAGCCCTCCACCTTCTTTAACCTTACCTGATTAGCCATTGAAACCTCCTTATTTTACCCCTACCCCGGCCTTACCCGTGCTATGACCTATCTACCTGGACCCCAAACATTGTTTGTGACCTTTGAACTAATGTGCTCACTATACCTTGTGACACTGTTACTCTGTGTTGTTTGACCTCGTGACCTTACCTTTCCTATTGTCGTGATGTCTATCCTGACCCAACCTTGGTGTACCAGAACCTACCTACACGTTCCTACACCTGACCCATGTTGTGTTTCCCAACCCTATCCTATACCTGGATACTGGAATCGCTTCAACCTTGTTTGGATAAACCTATCGACCTTAGATGATGTAGAGTTTGCAAGCTCTTCAACCTGGTACCGTGTCACAATTTATATGTGTGCGTGTGTTCAACTGCCCCTACCTTTGACCTTGGCCCATTTACCCATTTACCTGATTTTCCCTCTACTTTATTTCCCCATTTTTTTTTCACCATCCTTCTTCACATCCACTTTTATCAAACCACTCGCCGATTCACTCTGTCACCTCATCAGTTCTTGGTTTGAGGGGGATCACCTTCACCCTCACATGGGGCAACCACATCTTATTTTTGTTAACGTCACTTACCAGTACAAGCTACGCAACAAAAAGGGGTAAAATGTAGACATCAAAATCAGGTCACGCTTCCCTTAGCCCCTTAGTGATCAATCGACTCAAACTAACTCATCTAACCATGGCCCCCTTGCCCCCCACACTACATTAATTTAATTACTTTAATTAAATTAATCAATTACATTAATTTTAATTATTATTTAATTACCTTAATTAACTAATACCTACCCCTCCACCTCATCTAGCCACCTCACCTAGACACCTCACCCTAAGCCTATTATTAGTAACTTGCCATAACTAACTAAAACCTAACTAACAAACCCAAATTAAAGACTTAAACTCCATCCTCACAGACACAACAGATACACCCCCGCACATGTCCAGATGAATAGTGAGATCTGGCAGCCGTTTGATCCATGATATCCTATTTTTAGCATGTCCTAGGGAATCCTCCCCTAACCGTCACCCTGAACCGACCCATAGCCTGTGTCGTCGGTTACCATTAATGCCTCTTTCTTACCTCATTCTGGAGGTGGGCACATTCAGAAAGACATGATTCTCACATGCAAGCAAAAAAAAGACATTCTCTCTCACACACAAGCATACCAGCATCCATCCAGAGGCCATCCAACACACATCCCAGCTGAGATTTGAGACAGAACCAAGCAAGAAGGAGCCCAGGAAGTCCATGCAAGAGCTCTGACAACACTTGGTGATTCCTCCACACCACTCAGCTTCATACCAGCACCTCTAATCCATCTGCACATCCACATGCACCAATTTTAAGGTAAGTAGAAAGTATCTTGCTCTACTATTTTCCTTTCCTTTTGTACTGCTTTTCCCTTATTACTGTATTATATTCATTTCTGTTACATGTACTTTGTTATCTAAGCCACCCATAGATCATCCTCATACATTTACACCCCTACACCTCTGTAAAGCCTCACCAAAACCCATTCAAACCTCTCAAAAACCTACTTTAACCAATCTTGTCCTTTGTGCAATCACAAAGGAGACCCAGAGCCATTACTGTCATGGATTTCCAATATTCCACAGTAACTGGCACCGGTTAGTCCATAACCAACGTCGGTTACCCTACAGTATCTTAAACTCACCCAGATCTTCCTTAACTCACCTAATACTCACCTCACCCCTGCCAAAAACCCAGCCAAGCCCACCTCTTGACCTACTAACCCTACTAGACCTCACCAATACCCCATTCAACCCTCTGACAACCTGAGAAACTCTCTCTCAGACCTCTGGTTTTGACCCCTGTCAAACTACCAGTGACCTGAGGTCATGGTTAACCCTAACCGGCACCGGTTACACCCAGACTGACATTGGTCTCTGTGTTCCCTGCCCTGACCCATAACAGAATACTAAAACACCATACCTATTGACCCAGTTTTCCTAGAATCATTCCCTGACCTATACCTACACTTTTGACAATACCTTACCTCTTTAGATCTGATCACAACCTAGCCTGTTACTTTTGGATTTGTTTATTATACTTAAGTGAGATACCTAAATCAGTTAATTACAATAGATTTTGCTTTACTGTTTTACATTAATTTGTTTAAAATAGTGGACTGAGAGTTGGCTAGGAAATATCGCACTTCCTAGAACTAGCTCATGCTAGGAAGTCTACTACCATATATCATTTAATCTCTCTTTTATGGTCTTGCTTTGTATTTCAGGTAGTTCCTCCCAGCCAAAAGGAAGCTCTTACGGTCAGCTTTAGATCGAGGAGTCATCACGCGTGCACAACCTTCAACCATCTAAAATAGGTATTCCTCTTACCACCTTTACCTTATCTATTTCGTCAAATACTTCTCAGAAAACTAAGAAATCAGCCCTGTGAAGAATGCACATTTTTTGCATTTATTTATCCATGAGTAGCAATCAATAAACATCATAGGTCAATAGTAGCCATGCTTCATGATCTTGAGAGATGTTACTCATGGAGAAAATGGCCTCCTACTTCCTTGTCATGGAATTAATGTAATACTTTCCCGACTTGACCTATTCCAATGCATCTCATTAGAACACCATTGATGGCTTCCTTGAACTAGACACTATAAATAAGCACATATGGAATGTCTTGTAATATAAAGTATCTTCTCTTTGTTTTTCTCATTCCTAGAGGGCACAAACCTATTTGGAGATAATGCAACAGTTCTTATGTCTAACATGGAATGGTTGCATTGTAAGCCGGCTGTTCTTGATCATCTTGTAGTAGTAGGACAACCTCTTCTTCATCTATTGACTTAGCTTGTTGTTTAGAAACGAGCTACTCACACAAACCTTTTCCAAAAACCAACTTATTCACTTTGATTTCAATATCATACTCCACTACATGAGTGATCCAACCTTCTCTCTTCTCATTCAGATCCTTGTTCAGGAGAAAATACTTGAGACAAACATGAGACACTAGTAGTTGATTTTTGTTGTTTGAGACCAAGTGTCTGAACTTGTTTAAACCCCTTATAATAGCAAGGACATTTTTTTCAATGAAAGATTACTTGACTTCATAATCTTCCAGGATTTGACTGAAGAATGCTATGGGTTGTTCTAACCCTTCTTCATTCAGTTGAGAATGTATCAAATCCTCCAAAAGCATACAACATGAAGTCCTTTGAAAAGTATGGGTTAATAACAGTTGGATCTTGTGATATCAAATGCTTATTAGCCTCAAAACTATCTTTACCCTATGTTGTGCATTTGAATGTAAGACTCTTCTTCAACAATATTGTTAAGGGCTTCACGAGAGTGGCAAAATCAGGCACAAATTTGTGGACGAATTTTATCCTTTTAAAGAAGATTTAGAGATATTTCTTTTGATGTGGCAATGGAAGTGTTTAGATGCCTTCAAATCTTTTAGGATCAATTGGTAACCCTTCTCTTAAGACAATATGGCCCAACAATTTTCCCTCTTGTGCCAATAATACACACTTTTTTAGATTCAGTGACACTCCAAACCTTCTAAACCTTTAAAATACTTTCCTAATCTGAAAGAGGTGTTCTACTACATTCTTTGAGAACACAGTGATATCATCTATATATACCAGCACTATTTTGTTAATTAATCCCTTGAAAACCATATCCATAGCTCACGAAAATGTTGCTCTAGAATTTGACAGTACAAATGGCACCTTCTTATAAGCATATGTGCACCATTTCGTGGTGAAGGATGTCTTGAACTGATCTTATTATTTCACCATTATCTGATTATAGCCTGAGTATCCATTTAGCAATGAAAACCTTTCTAAACCAGCTACAACCTACAATATTTTCTCCATTGATGGAAGTGGATAATGATCCTTGTGTGATGCTCTCTTTAGATCATGGAAGTCTACCCACAATCTGATTTCTCCATTTCTCTTCCTCACTACAACCAAGTTTGGAACCCAAATTGAATGTTTGATATGAAATATGATGCTAGCTTCAATCAGCTTGCTCAACTCTTTCCTCGTGAGGGGTTCAATGTGGGGATTCACTAGCCTTTACTTATGTCTGATGGGCTTAGATTATGGGTCCAGCTCAATAGTATGTTGTGCCAACTTTGGGTTAAAACATATTAAGTCCTTGTAAGTCCAAGCAAAGACATATGGGAATTCTTAACAAAGTTTAAGAAATTCATATTTCTCTTGTGGGGTACTTACTTTACCAAATTGCAATGTCTTTCCTTCATCTACTGACATGGTTGCTTAATGTCCCTTATTTCTCTACTTCTAGAGCTCAAGGGGCCAATGAAAAGGGTGACTTCTCCTTCTCATTGGAATATGGTTGGGAGGAGAGTGTTGCTTACTCCCCCTTCCTTTTCTTTTGATTTGGAGATGAATAAAATGAAGGAGCTCAATTTGAAGCCTTGGACATAGTTTCATTTTGTAGAAGAAAAATAAGGATAAAGTTTTTTTAAAAAAAAAATGTCCATGTTATCTCCACCTAAATGGAGGGATTTTGTAACTTGAATTGCAAATTGGAGTTCTTTGTAAGTGTGTTATGGAAATTTTATTTGTATCATTTATTCAAGAAATGTATATGTTAGAAAAGAGGCATGTGAATATTGCAATTTCTTTGTAATAATGGGTTGGGAATATGTATGGTTAGAGAGAGAGCTATTTTTTAAAATTTGAACATGTTGATCCCATATTGTGGGAGGGTTTTCCAACTTTTATTTTAACTTAAT
The DNA here is from genome assembly GCA_019776745.2 of Taxus chinensis. Taxonomy (NCBI): domain Eukaryota; kingdom Viridiplantae; phylum Streptophyta; class Pinopsida; order Cupressales; family Taxaceae; genus Taxus; species Taxus chinensis. Next base: position 363,142,154 of record CM034155.1, read on the forward strand.
CTCATTTTTAAAGGAACCTTTTAAATATACAATGTATTAATTAGACATGTAATTTTTTTCTTCTCATTATTATTGTCATATTCCTTTCTACTTGATTTAAAATTTCAGAAAATTTTACTATTACTTGCATCTTATTTAAATTTTGTGAAGGAAATGGCTTAGGTGTTTAGAAAAACAAAGGAAGCAAAAAAATAATTGTTGTATTCTAAACCAAAAAATAAAATAAAAACTTAGAATTCCTTTATATTAAATCATATAAATAAACGAGGTTTATTATTGTTTGAAAATAGTTAAACAATAATAATCATATATATATATATATATATATATATATAATTTGAACAAACATGAACTGGTTGTGTGCATCCATTTGGAGTAAAGTTATTAAATGGAAAAAGTTAAATAAAGTTAATTGATTTGCATGGGGGCTGAAAACCCCCCACCATATTTTATTTTTCTTAGTAAATAAAAAAAGAGGTGGGTGGCCATGGCTGACCCACACCGCCATATACAATATGGGGAGTGGATCGGCCATGGCCATCCACCCCTAAACCCAAAAAAAATAAACAATAAACCAACATGGCATCGTGATCCTTAGGGCTGAATCTTATTGCACACAACCATTGGAATTATTAATATAAATGTTGATTGTTTTATTTGTATATATATAATATATGTATGTATGTATCTATACAAATAAAACTTGTCGTATTTCTTCAAGCCACCTTATTTAAAATTGGCATTTAAAAAAAACAAGTTTAAAACAATTGTATATTTATATACACACACACAAACCCTAAACCCATGAGTATATACTTTTTTTTTAACAAAATGAGGAAAACAATTCCCATAACCCGAATAGGGCAGATCCTCCACTTAGTACATGTAGAAAATAATATAAACCTAATACAAACCCTTGAACATCACTCAAATTTGTGTGTATATCCATCCAAAATGGGAAAAACCTCCATAGCTCCTTGCAAGCTCTATGGCCTCCGTCCTTAATCTGAAGAAGTGCAAATGCAATGGAATTACGGAAAAAGTGCATAAAAAATCCGATAAGGATTTTTGGAGCTTGTTGGGTGAAACCTAGATCTAAGGGCTCTAGTAGATTTAATCCTATGGTAGAGATTTAATCCTATATGTTTAAGTGGTTGCCATTTTTATGGGAATGGGTCTTGTTTTCACCCTCAAAATTCCCCTCATTTTTGAATACCAGTTTCAAATATTTTGAGTTTGTACTATTGAAGAATGTTTAAAATAGAGTAAGAAGTTTAGAGAGATGGAGAAATTCATTCTTTGAAGTTGTTGGTGCTCGTTTTTTAATAGTTCCCCTTTCATTTAAGATTCTCTAATATGTGTGGTCTGATAAACTTTTTATCTCCCCGTATGGATGCTTAAAAATTGTTTCCTTCATTTGAATGAAATTATCACTCTTTTTCTTCAGCTATGGTTCACATCGGGTTTGGTATTATTTGTAGATTCTTTGTCCACAGAGAAAAATTTGAATTTGGGCGTGAATGGAGGTTTTCCCCTGAATTTTTAATTTCCTGCAGTCGTGTTCTCCCTGTTAATTTCTTTCCCAACATCTACAAATATGTGGACATATCTGATTGGATGTGGCATGGCAGATTCTTTTGGTGAACTTAGCACTTTTGTTATTTTTCGCAAAAATGTTAAATTGGCCCTGTGGCCTGAAGGATCTTGATTGGCTAAGTCGAATGGTGGTGAAAAGGCGGGCCCTTTTTGTGTTTTAAGGCATTATGGTGAAAAGGGCGTAAAGTTATAAAGTGAAGCGCAACCCCGTCGGCCCATTTTCAAGTTCAAAGTGGAGAGGCGGATCATCGGAACACTTTAGATTTTTTGGATTTTTTTTGGCAAAAGGAATAAAAGTGATAAAGTGAGCCACAACTCCACCATTGATAAGTCAAAAGTGGAAAGGCAGATCATGGGGTTACTTTGGGAAACTTCAACTTTATTTTGAAAAGAATAAATTTTTTAAAATGATTTGTGACTCCGCTGGGACTAAATATAGTCAAATGTTGAGCCCGCATCAAAGTCAAAGCGGGAAGGGGGATCATTGGAGCACTTTGGGAATTTTGACCTCATTTGAAAAGGAGTAAAGTTACAAAATGAGCCGTAACTCTGTTGAAGCCAGGTATTGAATATGTGTTGAAAATTCAAAGCGGAGAGGCAGGTCGTCAAAGCATTTTGGGAATTTTAACCTTTTCTCAAAATAAAGTAAAATTGTAAAAGTAAACCACGACCCAGGTGATGCCCAGGGAGAGCCATGTGTCAGGATTATATCAAAAGTAAATTGCAGGGATGAGGGAGAATTTTGTACTTTGCATTTTTTTTGCTAAAAGGTGCAATTTCAATTTTAGGCCCACATATCCATTTTGCAAAAGTTGCATTTTCACCATTTTTGTACGGATTCAATTCAAATATTCAAATGGGTGTAACTTTCGATCTAGTGCTCAAAATTCAACAAATTTTATACCATTAGAAAGCTCTCGACCTCCTCTATGCCATACAAGCTTAAAATATTATTTTAAAAGGATTTGATGGGTGGGAATATCGAAAATGTATTTCACGCCATTAATATGGAATCTGATTGCTTTACCAGATCAGATTTGATTCGATCCACCATTCTCCCTTCTTCAACACTCCAAATAGACTTGGAGAACCAACTGGATATTTGGATTTGATGGAAAACATATTTCATGCCATTAATATGTGATCATATTTCTTCGAGAACCACATTTGATTCATTCTTCCATCTTTCCTTCTCCAGCACATTAAACAGACATGAAGAACCATACTTGACATATTGAAGACAGATTTGTAGAGGCATTGATGTTTAGTGGTTGATCTTCCAAATCTGATTTCTCTCATCCTCTTCTTCTCCTCTCTTCACTTCATCTATAAATGTAAGAGCATTGGCTCATTGCAAGTAGTTAGATCCTAGTACTCTGTAAATGTTATAGATTTGAAAGTGATCAATATAGAAGTTTTTCCCCCTTCTTCCTCTATTATTCCTTCTTTCCTTGTCTGAAACTTGTGAATCATCTATCTTTTATGATAAGAAACTTTGTGTTCTTGGTAATGTGATTTATGGAACTTTGTGTCTATGAAATTGTATCTATTATGAAAGTGAATGATTCTATTCTGCTTCTCCCTTTCTCAATACGTATAAGGTTATACTTTGTTATCTATATTTCCTGAAAGTATTGATATTTTATTCCTCTCCTATCTCCTTAGTTCTTCTATTATTTTGTATTGATAATATGTTTTGACATGAAACATTTCAAAGTATCAGGATTCCTCACTTTGAAATTTGTACATTTGTATATAAGTTTTGTTGCTTGCTTTCAATAAGGGAACCTCTCCCATTAAAGAGGAGGGACGTGTTGTCCCCTGACTGTGGTTTATTAAAATTACTATTTTAAAACCAAATTTTTTTTGGCAACTCCACTGGGGAATTCATTTCAATGTATCCCTTTCCAAAATAACTTCAAGATAATTTTTCGGTCTGGAGACTCTATGATATACATGTGGGAAGAAAGCTCTCAGGGTAGAAGATTCTCATTTTCAATCTGGAGCAAAAAAAATTCTCTCTTCTTCCAGCAAGAAGGAACAAAATAACTTGTTCTGTGAGCACACATCCTATTAAAGACAAAAATTCCAAGAATATCATCCCTCCAAAACAACTCAGTCCTAATCTTCGTGCTTTGATACTTGCTGGTGTTTCAGTTCCCCTTTAGACAATCTTCCCATAGATGGCAGCACCTTTGCCTTGGGGACAACGGATTGGGCCTCTTTCTCTTCCTCAACCATTGCATGAGTTACCCAGGAGTATTAGGAAATGTTTTCCTAAATTTCGAGGTGATGGGAAAGTACACCCAAATGAACACATTGCAGCCTTCAGTGTTGCATGTGGGATTCTTGGGATTGAACATGAAGATGTTTCTATCAGACTCTATGAGGAAACATTGCAAGACAATGTTGCTAATTGGTTCTATCATCTTCTTGCTGGGTCAATTATTGATTGGGCCACCCTAACAATTCAGTTTGAGTAACGTTTCAAACCTACTGAATATGTGCATGCTCTCTTGGATCAAATATCTCATATAAAAAAGGAACCACATGAACCCATGCGAGAGTTTGTGGCTAAATTCAACAAGATGATTCATAAAATTCTACAGAACACTCATCCTATTGATTAAATCCAAAAATGCTTCTTCCTCAATGCTCAGTTTCCTGAAGTGAGTTTTTGATGCAGGAGCATCCTAGTTAGTTAAAAATGAAATAAAATAACTATGTTTTATTTTGTTGTTAATTTTGTCATGTGTGAGGGTTGGAAGTTGTTTCCTCATTTCCCTCCACTTGTCTGTTTGAATCAAACGGGATGGGGATGAACAACAACCTTGAGCTAAATAAGGCCCAATTTGGTTTTAGGCTAAAATAAGGATTTGTTTTTTTTTAGGATAGAAGGGAATAAAATAGGAGGACAAACTGATCTCCGGGGGTTTTTTTTGGAACTTTGTTAAGCAGAGAAAGTCAGGTCCAGGTAGGGAAAATGGAGGAGAAATAGTGAAATCTGGTGTTTATTCTAAATTTAGAGGTTTTGCTTAAGGGGATATAGAGGAATTCGATGGGGGAAGAAATGATGGCATGGAAGAAGATGTAAACAGGACAGGAGAATAATGAAAGGGTTCCTTTTTTCTGATTTATTTTGAAAAGAAATAAATGTTTGTAGAAAAGAATTGTGTTTTTTCTGTATTAAAAATCTGTCTTCTCCTTCAGGGGCGTGGTTTTGAAATTGACAGGGTTGTGGGAAGCCTCCAAACCCGATTGTGATGATAGCTGGAGATTGGAGGAGCTGAAACGGGATCCCACTAACTGTTATTTGCTGTGCAGTCCCTTCACACACATATACAAGGCGGTTTGGGTGAAAAACGCGGGTTTAGGGCTCGCTGGATCTCGAGCTACACACAGAGAGGGGTCCTAAGATTTACACGACACCATTGGCATATGAAAACGACCCTGTACCTGTAATTTGGGGTCTTGCAGCCATCGGGAGCCCTCCTAACCGTGGATCCATTTTGCACGGGTCGTTTTGGAATTTTGGTGTTAAAAATTTAATATTTTTTTCACATTTTGTTGCTGGTACAGTCCCACCAACGGTATGAACAAGTTTGAACTTCCTTATTACTCTTATTGATCACGTATAAGAGGTGGAAGGAGAAGCTCTTGAGAATTTTCATGTTTTGCATCCAATACAAGCCTGAGAAACCGAATCAGGTTCGCGGGACAGTCTTGGAAAAAAAAAGAGAAAACCGTAGCTTGTAACATGACTTGATTAATAAAAACAAATGTGTGTGAGAGCTGAGTCGAAAAGAGATCCACAAGAACGAAGCATGCACTTATGGAAGAGAGTGCATTGAGAGCAGGAAGAGTGAAATCTTGAGTGAACCGAGGCAGTCATCAGTTGCAGAGAAAGCACTCATCATTTGTGGTATCAGAGCGATTGATTGTGCACAATCTAAGGATCCAGGGAAAAAAAAAAAAGAAGTGACAGAACAAGATGCCACCAAGGAGAGCAATTCAAGTAGCCCAAGCAGCCCAATTAGCATTGGCTGAAGACATCCGGAACCTGACAGCTAGGTTGAGGGACCTAGAAGAGGCACAAAGAAGAGGAACAAAGATGGCAGAAGTCAGTGATGGTGAGCAAGAGCCACCAGAGGAGGAGCTGACGGCAGAGGTGGAGGAAGAGACACCTGAAGAGAGATTGATTAGAGCCATCATGAAGGTGAACACAAAACCAAGATGGAGGTTCCCATGTACGAAGGTAACTTGAATGTGGAAGAATTGATTGATTGGATCAAAGCACTGGACAAGTACTTTGATTTTGAAGGAATAGTGGAAGATGACAGAAAAGTGAAATTTGCCATGACCAGATTGCATAAGCATGCAGCCCTGTGGTGGGATGGAGTGCAAGAAGAAAGGAAAAGAAAAGGCAAAGCAAAAATTAAGAGCTGGGATAGAATGGTAGCCAAAATGAAGGGCAAATTCATTCCCAGAGATTATGAGGTAAACCTATTTAAGAAGTTGCAAAATTTGAGGCAAAAGGAGTTGTCTGTGAAAGAATATACTGAAGAATTCTACAGGATAACAATCAGATCAGGTCACATAGAAGAAGATTTGGAAAAGGTAGCTAGATACATCAATGGACTAAGATTCAACATCCAGGATGAGATCAGCCTCCTTACTCCCAAGACCATTGAGGAGGCCTACCAGGTTGCTCTAAAAGCAGAAGAGAAAATAGCCAGGAGACAAAATACTGTCTCAAGAGGAAGGGGCAGGTCATTCAGAGGAAGAGGTGCTCCTAGTGATAGAAGACAGCTGCAAACAAGTGCTGAAGATGGGAGCAGCTCCAGTAGCCCACAGAACACAAGAGGCGGTTCACCGTTCAAAGCAAGGAGACCCTTTCGGGGTTATCAAAGAGGTAGAGGCAGATTTTTGGGTAAGTGTTTCCGGTGCAACAAGTATGCTGGTCATAGATCCTATGAGTGTCCAGAGAACTCTCAAAACAGCCATGGAAAGAATATGTATATTGCTTCAAATGAAGAGCAAGGTGGAGAGCTAGATGTAGCTCCTAAACTAGAGAATATCCCGGAAGATGGCGAGTCTCTTCTCATGAAGAGAGTGCTGCTGAAACCCAACAAGGAGGCAATGGAACCCCCTCAGAGGAAGAATTTGTTTAGGACCAGGTGCAAGAGCAAAGGGAAGTGCTGCAAGGTGGTGATTGATAGTGGGAGTACAGACAACCTTGTGTCTGTTGAGATGGTAGAAAAGTTGGGCTTGAAAAGAGAGCCACACCCCACTCCATATAAAGTGTCTTGGCTGCAAAAAGGACATCAGCTGTTGGTAAATGAACAATGTAAGGTAGAATTCCAGATTGGAGCCTATAAAGATCAAGTCATGTGTGACATCATGCCTATGGATGTTTGCCATATCCTTTTAGGAAGACCTTGGCAGTTTGACAACAAAGCCATTCACGATGGGAGGAAGAATACTTACACCTTCAAGAAGGATGGAGTAGAGCATACACTCATACCTCTGAAGGAAGAGAATGACACAGCTGAATCCAGTTAAAAAGTAATGATGGTAAGTGGCAAAGAATTTTTACGAAGCATGAAGAAGGAAGAGGTAAGTTTTGCAGTCATTGGTAAATTGAAAAGTGTAGTGACTAACACTCCATTGAGTGATTTACCTCTTGAAGTCCAGGAGATGCTGAGAGAATATGTAGACATTGTGGTGGATGAGCTACCGAATGAGCTGCCACCTGTGAGAAGTATCAGCCATCACATAGATCTGATCCCAGGTGCAAGTTTGCCAAACAAGGCAGCCTACCGGATGACACCAAGGGAGAATGAAGAGATCAAGCAACAAGTTCAAGAGTTGTTGGACAAAGGATTGATAAAGGAGAGTTTGAGTCCATGTGCTGTACCTACAGTGCTCAGTCCCAAGAAAGATGGAACATGGAGAATGTGTACAGACTCCAGGACCATCAACAAGATCACCATAAGGTATAGATTTCCTTTGCCTAGGATAGATGACTTACTTGATTGTTTGAGTGGATCAGTTTACTTCTCTAAGATAGACTTGAAGAGTGGATACCATCAGATAAGAATCAGAGAGGGAGATGAATGGAAGACAGCATTCAAGACAAATGACGGGTTGTATGAGTGGCTGGTTATGCCCTTTGGGTTGACCAATGCTCCTAGTACCTTCATGAGACTGATGAATGAGGTGCTTAAAAGTTTCACGGGTAAGTTTGTCATTGTGTATTTGGATGAAATTTTGGTATTTAGTCAGAGTAGAGAAGAACATTTATTGCATTTGAGAATGGTACTAAATAAGTTACAGGAAGAGAAACTGTTGATCAATGTGAAAAAGTGCAGTTTTCTACAAACTGAGCTGGTGTATTTGGGGTTTGTCCTATCAAAGGAAGGACTGAGAATGGATAAGGATAAGATCAAAGCCATCCTTGAATGGCCAACACCCAAGAGTGTGTTTGAGGTAAGAAGTTTCCATGGGTTAGCTAGTTTTTATAGGAAATTTATCAGAAATTTCAGTGGTATTGTAACTCCCATAATAGAGACTATAAAAGGTGATAAGAAACATTTTCAGTGGACTGAAGCAGCAGAGAGGGGATTTCAATTGCTGAAAAAGAAAGTAACAGAAGAGCCCATTTTAGTTCTACCTGATTTTAACAAATTGTTCCAGGTAGAGTGTGATGCTAGTGGCTTAGCAATTGGGGCAGTTTTGAGCCAAGAAGGCAAACCAGTTGCTTTCTTCAGTGAAAAACTCAGTGAAGCAAAAAGAAAGTATTCATCCTATGATCAAGAATTCTATGCAATAGTTCAGGCACTAAAAAAATGGAGACACTACCTGTTGCCTAAAGAATTCGTGTTGTTTACTGATAACTATGCCCTACAATTTATTAGTAATCAACCTAAATTGAATCAAAGACATGTCAAATGGGTGGAGTACTTGCAAAATTATACTTTCAGCATTAAACACAAGAAAGGACAGGCCAACAAAGTGGCAGATGCTTTGAGCAGGAGGGTGCTGGTTGCACAAGAGCTGCAGGTGAGTGTGATGGGTTTTGAGAACTTGAGAGAGCAATATGAAGAGGATGATGATTTCAGCGAGGCTTACAAAGCTTGTAAGCAACCCACAGTGATGGACAGGAGTCCATGGATGGACTATATGCTGCAAGAAGGACTGCTGTTCAAGGGCAGCCAGTTATGTATTCCTAAAGGTTCAATGAGGGAGAACCTGATTCGAGAAAAACACAGTGGAAGTTTATCAGGACATTTTGGTCAAAACAAAACATTAGCCCAGTTGAGCGCACACTATTTTTGGCCAAGAATGAGTCAGGATGTGAAGAAATTTGTAGAAAGATGCAGGATATGTCAGTACAGTAAAGGGACTAGCCAAAATGCTGGTTTGTATCAGCCACTTCCTATTCCCAGCAGACCATGGGATTGTTTGAGCATGGACTTTATACTGGGATTGCCCAAGACTCAGAAGGGACATGACTCCATCTTTGTAGTTGTTGACAGGTTACTAAGATGGCACACTTCATTCCATGCACAAAAACTAGTGATGCTACCCATATAGCTAACTTATTCTTTCAGGAGATAGTAAGACTGCATGGATTGCCAAGGAGTATTGTATCAGACAGGGATACAAAGTTTGTTGGGAATTTTGGAGAACGCTTTGGAAGAAGTTGGGAACTCACCTGAGTTTTAGTTCAGCCTACCATCCACAAACAGATGGACAGACTGAAGTAGTCAACAGGAGCCTTGGAAACATCCTGAGGAGTTTGGTGAGCATGCACCCAAAACAGTGGGATCTAGCACTTGCACAGGCTGAATTTGCTTACAATGATTCACCCAACAGGAGTACAGGCATGAGTCCTTTCCAAATCATGTATGGGCAGCACCAAAGGGGTGTATATGAGCTGAGAGACTTGGAGAAAATGGAAGGTAGGAGTGCAGATGCAGAAGAATTTGCTAAGGCAATGCAGGACATCCATGAACAGGTAAAGAAGAACCTTGAAGAAAATGCCAACAAGTACAAGCAGAGAGCTGATCAGAGGAGGAAGGAAGTCAGTTTTGAAGTTGGTGATGAAGTACTTGCCCACTTGAGGAAAGAGAGATTTCCCAGGAAAGAGTATAACAAGCTGAAAGTCAAAAAGATTGGTCCCTGTAAATACTCAGAAAATTTTCCAACAATGCTTACGAATTGAAACTCCTGAAGGCATTGGGATTTCTCCAATCTTCAATGTTGCAGACCTATATGAGTACAGAGGAGAAGAAGGAGCGGAAGAGAAGTCTGAAATAGGACAGCAGAACACAGATTGGCAGGCACAACTGCCTAGAACGAAGCCCAAGGAGATAGAGCAGCTGTTGGACAAAAAGACTATCAAGAAGACCAGAGACAAAGAATACTACCAGTATCTGATCAAGTGGAGAGGTTTTCCAGTTGAGGATGCAACGTGGATGACGGAAGGAGACCTGATCAAGCTGGGGGTCAAGATTGAAGACCTGCAAAAGACAAACCAGCCATGAAGAAGATCTTTCCTCTCCAGGGTAGAATGATGCAGGAGCATCCTAGTTAGTTAAAAATAAAATAAAATAACTATGTTTTATTTTGTTGTTAATTTTGTCATGTGTGAGGGTTGGAAGTTGTTTCCTCATTTCCCTCCACTTGTCTGTTTGAATCAAACGGGATGGGGATGAACAACAACCTTGAGCTAAATAAGGCCCAATTTGGTTTTAGGCTAAAATAAGGATTTGTTTTTTTTTAGGATAGAAGGGAATAAAATAGGAGGACAAACTGATCTCCGGGGGTTTTTTTTGGAACTTTGTTAAGCAGAGAAAGTCAGGTCCAGGTAGGGAAAATGGAGGAGAAATAGTGAAATCTGGTGTTTATTCTAAATTTAGAGGTTTTGCTTAAGGGGATATAGAGGAATTCGATGGGGGAAGAAATGATGGCATGGAAGAAGATGTAAACAGGACAGGAGAATAATGAAAGGGTTCCTTTTTCTGATTTATTTTGAAAAGAAATAAATGTTTGTAGAAAAGAATTGTGTGTTTTTCTGTATTAAAAATCTGTCTTCTGCTTCAGGGGCGTGGTTTTGAAATTGACAGGGTTGTGGGAAGCCTCCAAACCCGACTGTGATGATAGCTGGAGATTGGAGGAGCTGAAACGGGATCCCACTAACTGTTATTTGCTGTGCAGTCCCTTCACACACATATACAAGGCGGTTTGGGTGAAAAACGCGGGTTTAGGGCTCGCTGGATCTCGAGCTACACACAGAGAGGGGTCCTAAGATTTACACGACACCATTGGCATATGAAAACGACCCTGTACCTGTAATTTGGGGTCTTGTAGCCATCGGGAGCCCTCCTAACCGTGGATCCATTTTGCACGGGTCGTTTTGGAATTTTGGTGTTAAAATTTAATATTTTTTTCACATTTTGTTGCTGGTACAGTCCCACCAACTGGTATGAAACAAGTTTGAACTTCCTTATTACTCTTATTGATCACGTATAAGAGGTGGAAGGAGAAGCTCTTAATAATTTTCATGTTTTGCATCCAATACAAGCCTGAGAAACTGAATCAGGTTCGCGGGACAGTCTTGAAAAAAAAAAGAAAACCGTAACTTGTGTTTCAAAGCGGTCTCATCCAGTTTGTAACATGACTTGATTAATCAAAAAAAAAAGTGTGTGAAAGCTGAGTCAAAAAGAGATCCACAAGAACGAAGCAGGCAAAGATGGAAGAGAGTGCATTGAAAGAAGGAAGAGAGAAATCTTGAGTGAACCGAGGCAGTCACCAGTTGTTAGAGAAAGCACTCATCATTTGTGGTATCAGAGCGATTGATTGTGCACAATCTAAAGATCCAGAGTAGAAAAGGAAAGAATAAGAAGTGACAGAACAAGATGCCACCAAGGAGAGAAATTCAAGTAGCCCAAGTAGCCCAATTAGCATTGGCTGAAGACATCCGGAACCTGACAGCTAGGTTTGAGGGACCTAGAAGAGGCACAAAGAAGAGGAACACAGATGGCAGAAGTCAGTGATGGTGAGCAAGAGCCACCAGAGGAGGAGTTGACTGCAGAGGTGGAGGAAGAGACACCTGAAGAGAGATTGATTAGAGCCATCATGAAGGTGAACACAAAACCAAAGATGGAGGTTCCCATGTACGAAGGTAACTTGAATGTGGAAGAATTGATTGATTGGATCAAAGCACTGGACAAGTACTTTGATTTTGAAGGTATAGTGGAAGATGACAGAAAAGTGAAATTTTCCATGACCAGATTGCATAAGCATGCAGCCCTGTGGTGGGATGGAGTGCAAGAAGAGAGGAAAAGAAAAGGCAAAGCAAAAATTAAGAGCTGGGACAGAATGGTAGCCAAAATGAAGGGCAAATTCATTCCCAGAGATTATGAGGTAAACCTATTTAAGAAGTTGCAAAATTTGAGGCAAAAGGAGTTGTCTGTGAAAGAATATACTGAAGAATTCTACAGGCTAACAATCAGATCAGGTCACATAGAAGAAGATTTGGAAAAGGTAGCTAGATACATCAATGGACTGAGATTCAACATCCAGGATGAGATCAGCCTTCTTACTCCCAAGACCATTGAGGAGGCCTACCAGGTTGCTCTAAAAGTAGAGGAGAAAATAGCCAGGAGACAAAATACTGTCTCAAGAGGAAGGGGCAGGTCATTCAGAGGAAGAGGTGCTCCTAGTGATAGAAGACAGCTGCAAACAAGTGCTGAAGATGGGAGCAGCTCCAGTAGCATACAGAACACAAGAGGCGGTTCACCATTCAGAGGAAGGAGACCCTATCAAGGTTATCAAAGAGGTAGAGGCAGATTTTTGGGTAAGTGTTTCCGGTGCAAACAAGTATGCTGGTCATAGGTCCTATGAGTGTCCAGAGAACTCTCAAAACAGCCATGGAAAGAATATGTATATTGCTTCAAATGAAGAGCAAGGTGGAGAGCTAGATGTAGCTCCTAAACTAGAGAATATCCCGGAAGATGGCGATTCTCTTCTCATGAAGAGAGTGCTGCTGAAACCCAACAAGGAGGCAATGGAACCCCCTCAGAGGAAGAATTTGTTTAGGACCAGGTGCAAGAGCAAAGGGAAGTGCTGCAAGGTGGTGATTGATAGTGGAAGTACATACAACCTTGTGTCTGTTGAGATGGTAGAAAAGTTGGGCTTGAAAAGAGAGCCACACCCCACTCCATATAAAGTGTCTTGGCTGCAAAAAGGACATCAGCTATTGGTAAATGAACAATGTAAGGTAGAATTCCAGATTGGAGCCTATAAAGATCAGGTCATGTGTGACATCATGCCTATGGATGTTTGCCATATCCTTTTAGGAAGACCTTGGCAGTTTGACAACAAAGCCATTCACGATGGGAGGAAAAATACTTACACCTTCAAGAAGGATGGAGTAGAGCATACACTCATACCTCTAAAGGAAGAGAATGATACAGCTGAATCCAGTTCAAAAGTAATGATGGTAAGTGGCAAAGAATTTTTACAAAGCATGAAGAAGGAAGAGGTAAGTTTTGCAGTCATTGGTAAATTGAAAAGTGTAGTGACTAACACTCCATTGAGTGATTTACCTCTTGAAGTCCAGGAGATGCTGAGAGAATATGTAGACATTGTGGTGGATGAGCTACCGAATGAGCTGCCACCTGTGAGAAGTATCAGCCATCACATAGATCTGATCCCAGGTGCAAGTTTTCCAAACAAGGCAGCCTACTGGATGACACCAAGGGAGAATGAAGAGATCAAGCAACAAGTTCAAGAGTTGTTGGACAAAAGGATTGATAAGGGAGAGTTTGATTCCATGTGCTGTACCTACAGTGCTCAGTCCTAAGAAAGATGGAACATGGAGAATGTGCACAGACTCCAGGACCATCAACAAGATCACCATAAGGTATAGATTTCCTTTGCCCAGGATAGATGACTTACTTGATTGTTTGAGTGGATCAGTTTACTTCTCTAAGATAGATTTGAAGAGTGGATACCATCAGATAAGAATCAGAGAGGGAGATGAATGGAATACAACATTCAAGACAAATGACGGGTTGTATGAGTGGCTGGTTATGCCCTTTGGGTTGACCAATGCTCCTAGTACCTTCATGAGACTGATGAATGAGGTGCTTAAAATTTTCATGGGTAAGTTTGTCATTGTGTATTTGGATGACATTTTGGTATTTAGTCAGAGTAGAGAAGAACATTTATTGCATTTGAGAATGGTACTAAATAAGTTACAGGAAGAGAAACTGCTGATCAATGTGAAAAAGTGCAGTTTTCTACAAACTGAGCTGGTGTACTTGGGGTTTGTCCTATCAAAGGAAGGACTGAGAATGGATAAGGATAAGATCAAAGCCATCCTTGAATGGCCAACACCCAGGAGTGTGTTTGAGGTAAGAAGTTTCCATGGGTTAGCTAGTTTTTATAGGAAATTTATCAGAAATTTCAGTGGTATTGTAGCTCCCATAATAGAGACTATAAAAGGTGATAAGAAAAATTTTCAGTGGACTGAAGCAGCAGAGAGGGGATTTCAATTGCTGAAAAAGAAAGTAACAGAAGAGCCCATTTTAGTTCTACCTGATTTTAACAAATTGTTCCAGGTAGAGTGTGATGCTAGTGGCTTAGCAATTGGGGCAGTTTTGAGCCAAGAAGGCAAACCAGTTGCTTTCTTCAGTGAAAAACTCAGTGAAGCAAAAAGAAAGTATTCATCCTATGATCAAGAATTCTATGCAATAGTTCAGGCACTAAAAAAATGGAGACACTACCTGTTTCCTAAAGAATTCGTGTTGTTTACTGATAATTATGCCCTGCAATTTATTAGTAATCAGCCTAAATTGAATCAAAGACATGTCAAATGGGTGGAGTACTTGCAAAATTATACTTTCAGCATTAAACACAAGAAAGGAAAGGCCAACAAAGTGGCAGATGCTTTGAGCAGGAGGGTGCTGGTTGTACAAGAGCTGCAGGTGAGTGTGATGGGTTTTGAGAACTTGAGAGAGCAATATAAAAAGGATGATGATTTCAGTGAGGCTTACAAAGCTTGTAAGCAACCCATAGTGATGGATAAAAGTCCATGGATGGACTATATGCTACAAGAAGGACTGTTGTTCAAGGGCAGCCAGTTATGCATTCCTAAAGGTTCAATGAGGGAGAACCTGATTCGAGAAAAACACAGTGGAAGTTTATCAGGACATTTTGGTCAAAACAAAACATTAGCCCAGTTGAGCGCACACTATTTTTGGCCAAGAATGAGTCAGGATGTGAAGAAATTTGTAGAAAGATGCAGGATATGTCAGTACAGTAAAGGGACTAGCCAAAATGCTGGTTTGTATCAGCCACTTCCTATTCCCAGCAGACCATGGGATTGTTTGAGCATGGACTTTATACTGGGATTGCCCAAGACTCAGAAGGGACATGACTCCATCTTTGTAGTTGTTGACAGGTTTACTAAGATGGCACACTTCATTCCATGCACAAAAACTAGTGATGCTACCCATATAGCTAACTTATTCTTTCAGAAGATAGTAAGACTGCATGGATTACCAAGGAGTATTGTATCAGACAGGGATACAAAGTTTGTTGGGAATTTTTGGAGAACGCTTTGGAAGAAGTTGGGAACTCACCTGAGTTTTAGTTCAGCCTACCATCCACAAACAGATGGACATACTGAAGTAGTCAACAGGAGCCTTGGAAACATCCTGAGGAGCTTGGTGAGCATGCACCCAAAACAGTGGGATCTAGCACTTGCACAGGCTGAATTTGCTTACAATGATTCACCCAACAGGAGTACAGGCATGAGTCCTTTCCAAATCATGTATGGGCAGCACCCAAGGGGTGTATATGAGCTGAAAGACTTGGGGGAAAATGGAAGGTAGGAGTGCAGATGCAGAAGAATTTTGCTAAGGCAATGCAGGACATCCATGAACAGGTAAAGAAGAACCTTGAAGAAAGTGCCAACAAGTACAAGCAGAGAGCTGATCAGAGGAGGAAGGAAGTCAGTTTTGAAGTTGGAGATGAAGTACTTGCCCACTTGAGGAAAGAGAGATTTCCCAGGAAAGAGTATAACAAGCTGAAAGTCAAAAAGATTGGTCCCTGTAAAATACTCAGAAAATTTTCCAACAATGCTTACGAATTGAAACTCCCTGAAGACATTGGGATTTCTCCAATCTTCAATGTTGCAGACCTATATGAGTACAGAGGAGAAGAAGGAGCGGAAGAGAAGTCTGAAATAGGACAGCAGAACACAGATTGGCAGGCACAACTGCCTAGAACGAAACCCAAGGAGATAGAGTAGATGTTGGACAAAAAGGCTATCAAAAAGACCAGAGACAAAGAATACTACCAGTATCTGATCAAGTGGAGAGGTTTTTCCAGCTGAGGATGCAACGTGGATGACGGAAGGAGACCTGATCAAGCTGGGAGTCAAGATTGAAGACCTGCAAAAGACAAACCAGCCATGAAGAAGATCTTTCCTCTCCAGGGTAGAATGATGCAGGAGCATCCTAGTTAGTTAAAAATAAAATAAAATAACTATGTTTTATTTTGTTGTTAATTTTGTCATGTGTGAGGGTTGGAAGTTGTTTCCTCATTTCCCTCCACTTGTCTGTTTGAATCAAACGGGATGGGGATGAACAACAGCCTTGAGCTAAATAAGGCCCAATTTGGTTTTAGGCTAAAATAAGGATTTGTTTTTTTTTTAGGATAGAAGGGAATAAAATAGGAGGACAAACTGATCTCCGGGGGTTTTTTTTGGAACTTTGTTAAGCAGAGAAAGTCAGGTCCAGGTAGGGAAAATGGAGGAGAAATAGTGAAATCTGGTGTTTATTCTAAATTTAGAGGTTTTGCTTAAGGGGATATAGAGGAATTCGATGGGGGAAGAAATGATGGCATGGAAGAAGATGTAAACAGGACAGGAGAATAATGAAAGGGTTCCTTTTTTCTGATTTATTTTGAAAAGAAATAAATGTTTGTAGAAAAGAATTGTGTGTTTTTCTGTATTAAAAATCTGTCTTCTGCTTCAGGGGCGTGGTTTTGAAATTGACAGGGTTGTGGGAAGCCTCCAAACCCGACTGTGATGATAGCTGGAGATTGGAGGAGCTGAAACGGGATCCCACTAACTGTTATTTGCTGTGCAGTCCCTTCACACGCATATACAAGGCGGTTTGGGTGAAAAACGCGGGTTTAGGGCTCGCTGGATCTCGAGCTACACACAGAGAGGGGTCCTAAGATTTACACGACACCATTGGCATATGAAAACGACCCTGTACCTGTAATTTGGGGTCTTGTAGCCATCGGGAGCCCTCCTAACCGTGGATCCATTTTGCACGGGTCGTTTTGGAATTTTGGTGTTAAAAATTTAATATTTTTTTCACATTTTGTTGCTGGTACAATCCCACCAATGGTATGAACAAGTTTGAACTTCCTTATTACTCTTATTGATCACGTATAAGAGGTGGAAGGAGAAGCTCTTGAGAATTTTCATGTTTTGCATCCAATACAAGCCTGAGAAACCGAATCAGGTTCGCGGGACAGTCTTGGAAAAAAAAAGAGAAAACCGTAGCTTGTAACATGACTTGATTAATAAAAACAAATGTGTGTGAGAGCTGAGTCGAAAAGAGATCCACAAGAACGAAGCATGCACTTATGGAAGAGAGTGCATTGAGAGCAGGAAGAGTGAAATCTTGAGTGAACCGAGGCAGTCATCAGTTGCAGAGAAAGCACTCATCAGTTTTTCACAAAGAAGAGCTAACCTTGCAACTCTAGATGTTGATCAAAGATTGACTATCAGTGTTGAGGATGACCTGATCATGTCTGGTAAATTGAAAAGAGAACCTTCTAAATCTAAAGCATCTTCTTATTCCTCTCCTGGAGCCAACTCAGATCAGTTAGTGTAGAAGTTAGAAAATGATCTCATTGCCATTAAAAATAAATTGGCTCAACATGCTCCTTATCAAGACATTCCAAGGAAGAATTTTCATCCTAGGAACCGGTTACCTTCTTCTCATACTAGATTGGCTATTGAAGGCCCACCCATCAAGGTTCCATTCAATGCAACTTGTGAAGTTCAATAATATGATGATGAGGAGGTTAATGAATACTATGAAGAACCAGAAGAAGAGGTTAATGAAGAACTGGAGGAGCTTGAGGGATCTAGAGTTCATTTCCTCACCACTGAAGGTTTGGATAATGAAGATGACTATGATGAAGTAGTGATAGATATGAATAGTGATTCATATGTTGTTATAACTTGGGAGCAAACAAACAGAAAAGAAAAAGTGATTCAGCCTGCTAAGAAATCCAAGGAATATCCTATAACTATTCCAGTAGTTGCAAGAAGAGGAGCCCATGTTCTCACTACCTCCACACAAAAGGTAAGTAATGTTAATCATTCTCCTTCTATTTCTATTTTAAAAAATTCTTCTCCTCTAGATCCTAAAACTGATAAATCAACATTTTCTCCTATTCCTAGTAATGATGCCCCATCCACCTCTAGATATTTTGATATAATTTACCACCTCAAGAAGACCAACATCCAAATCTTATAGGAAGAGTTTTACTAGACTCATCCAAAAGATTTTGCTAAAATTGTAAACTTTGTCAATTCCAAATACAAAGCTTCATCCAATACTTCTAAAGGTCTTTTTCCCACTCCATATTCCTCACCTCAACTAATTATTGTGGTTGCAGTCACTTCCCTTAATGAGAAAATTAAACCATTCTATGTGACTCTCCTCATGGATGGCCATAAACTCAGTAATTATGTTATAGACTCAGGAGAATCAGACAATGTAATGCCTGCAAAAGTATCTCATGCTTTAGGCCTGACTCTAACACGTACCTTTGGTTCCTGATATTCCATGGAGAGTAGAGAAGTGCCTTTGGTTTGGAGGATTAAAGATGCACAAGTAGCCTTTGCTATTTTTCTAGAGAAAGGGTTAAAGCCACTATTTTGGTTGTTGATATTCCCCCCTCCTATGGTATGTTGCTGAGTAGAAACTTTTGTAAGGAGGTAGGAGGTGAAATTCAGATGTATTGGTCACATGCTTTGATCCTGGTCAATGGAAAAATAAATAATCTACTACCAGAGAAGTAAACTGAGTATATTGTGCAAAATACTGATGATCCAAAAGCACAAATACTCTATGAAGATATAGGGCATGTTAACTACATGATCATGTCAGAAGATGAGGAAAAACTTCCTAAGGGAGTGATTCATGATCCCAATGGCATTTGAACTTTGGATTTTCATGGAAGTTGCTCTTCAGCTGATTACGGAGCTGGTGTGGTGTTGATTTCTCTGAAAGGGAAGATTAATCCTTCTTCATTTAAGCTTCATTTTGAAAATACAAATAATAAAGCTGAATATAAGGCTCTCACCTTGGGATTGAATGTGGAAAAATAAATGGGAGTGAAGACTCTCTTTTCTCGTGGTGATGCAGAGTTGATTGTGAAATAGGTAAGGGATCTTTACCAAGACAAGAATAGGAGATTGAAACATTATAGAAGTCTTGTTTGGGATTCCATTGAATTCCTTGATGATTTCTCAATTGAAGTTGTGCGAAGAGAAAATAATACTAGAGATGATTCTCTAGCTGTCTTAGGATCTCTATTGATACCTCACCCAGATTTCTCTCAAGAGAAATTTACCATTGAAATGATTCATAGGCCTAGTTTTCCTGATAATGCAAGCAACTAGAATTTTTTCAATGATGATCAACATTTTCTCTCTTTCTTGGAGCTTAAGGATAAATTTGACCAATTATATTTTGAAGGAAGTGAAACTCTACCTAGAGAGTATGTGCCCTCTAATGAATATGATATCAAGGAAGAAATGGATCAGGATGGTTGTATTAAGTTGATGGGTAACAAGATTCCCAAACGGCTGGTGAGTATAGAAAAATATGTTTAATAAACATGATAGGTCCATCAAATCTAAATCTTCTCAAGGGACTCAATAATCTGTTGAGTATTAGAAGGTCAAGATTGGAAGCAATGATGAACCCAAGATGGTGAATATTGGGAAATGTTGCACTCAAGAAGAAAGAAGGAAGGCATCAGACCTATTGAAAAAGTATGCTGATGTTATTGCCTATTCAGATGATGATCTCAAGGATTTTCAACCAAAGGAGATGCATCACTATATACCTCTGAAACCTGGGATCAAACCTTTCAAAAAGAAGTAAAGGAAGTACAATCCCAAGGTTGCTGATACCATCTTTAAGGATATCCAGAAGTTGCTGAAATCAAAGATTATTTTCCCTATACATCATTCAACATGGATTGCCAACATTGTGCCTGTGAGGAAGAAGAATGGTGAGATCCGCATCTTTGTGGATTTCAGGAATTTAAATTATGCCTCTCTAAAAGTAAACTATCCTCTCCCCATGATGGATTAAGTTTTACAAGTTGTCTCAATCTCTAGAATGTTGTCTATGCTAGATGGATTCTCTGGATACAATCAGGTGGAAGTCAGTACTCCAGATCAGCACAAAACTACTTTCACTACTCCTTGGGGCACCTTTTCCTATAAGAGGATGCCATTTGGCCTTATCAATGCTGGTGCCACTTTTAAGAGGGAAATGGATTTAGATTTTTGCAGTCTAAAGGGAAAGTGAATTGTTTTGTATCTTGATGATTTGACTATGTTTTCCAAGGCTAGGGCAGATCATTTTCAGCATCTTGAGATATTTTTTCAACAATGTAGAGAACATGGAGTTTATCTCAATCCTAAGAAGTTTGTCTTCTATGTTACTGAAGGTAATTTTCTGGGGCATATTGTCTCTAAAGAAGGAATCAAGATATATCTAGAAAGAGTTCAAGAAATCTAGCAAATTCCTCTTCCCACAAGCAAGAAGGGTGTTCACTCTTTCTTTGGCAAGATAAACTTCTTGAGGAGATTCATTCCAGATTTTACAGAACTGACTATGATCATTTCTCAGATGATGAAAGGAAAACAAAGCCTTGGTTCAACTTCTGAAGGTAAAGAAGCATTTTAAGGTATCAAGAAAGCCATTGCTAAAACTCCCATCTTAGCATGTCCTGATTCTAGCAAGGATTTTATCATCTAATGCTATGATACAGAGAGTACCTTTGCTACTATTCTAACTCAAAAAATTTCTGAGGATCATGAACTTCCAATTGCCTTCATGAGCTATGTTCTGTAATATCATGAATTGAAATATACTATGATGGAGAAACATGATTTTGCAGTAGTCAAATATGTTAAGCAATTTCGATTTTATATTTTTAATTCTCACTTTGTTGTGCTTGTACCTAATACAACCATCAAGTCTATTCTTACACAACAGGAGTTTGGAACTAAGAGGGGAAATTAGGTAGCTAAAGTCCAAGAATATGACCTTGATATCAAGTGAACTAAGCTAGTCTGGGATAAAGGCTTGTGTGAACTTATTGATGAGGGAGATATAGAATAATATTCCACAGAAGTAGTTGATGTTCCTATTGTTCTCTTTCTTAGTTCAACAGATGGGTGGTATGCTGATATTGCACATTTTCTTACCTATGGAGAATGTCCATCCCACTTGATTGCCAAGGAAAAGAGAGCTATTAAGCTAAGGTCTGCACAATATGTATTATGGGAAAATGCTTTATTCAAAAGAGGCATAGATGGAAGATTCCTGAAGTATGTGGACAAAGAGCAACAAAAGAAGTTCTTTTTAGCTTTTCATGACCAAGCTTGTGGAGGGTAGTTTTATTCTATTTTCACTGCTCATAAAATCCTTCATGTAGGGTACTATTGGCCTACATTGTTTAGAGATGCATCAAAATGGGTAGGTAATTGTGAAGCTTGTCAGAATTTTGTTGGGAGAACTAAGTTGGCTTCTTTACCACTCAAACTGGTAGTAATTGATGAGCCTTTTCAACAGTGGGGATTAAATTTTATTGGAACTCTTAACCCACCTTCCAATACTGGGCATACTTACGTGCTAATTGCTAAAAATTACTTCACAAAGTGGGTAGAGGCTATTCCAATAAAAAACACTACTTTTGAGGTGGTGTGTAATTTCATCAAAGACAACATCTTGATAAGGTTTGGGGTGCCAAACAAAATTGTAATTGATAATGCTTCCAATTTTTCTTCTTCTGAGATGATGGATTTTTTTTATGGCTATGAAATTTCCCTTGTCCATTCTTTAGATTATTATCCTCAAGGGAATGGACAAGTAGAATCAACAAATAAGAATTTGGAAACCATTGTTCGGAAGCTTGTCAATTACTCTCAAAGGAATTGGCACAAGAAGCTCTATGATGCTCTCTGGGCAGATAGAATTACACCCAAAAGAGAAATTGGGATGTCTCCATTCTAGGTGGTGTATGGTGTTGAAGCTTAGCTTCTAGTAATAGTGGAATTACCAGCCTTGCACTTAATGAAGGATATTGAGGACACAAGATTCATCAATTCTTTGGAAAAGAGGATCATGTATCTTCAGAAGCTAGATGAAGACATGATGTAAGTTTTTGATAGAATATCAGCTCATCAACTAAAGGTGAAGGATTTGTTTGACAAGAAGGCTCGAACCAGAGATTTCCAAGTGGGAGACATTGTTATGCTATGGGACAAAAGACATGAACCTCGAGGGAGCCATGGTAAGTTTGATTCTCTTTGGCTTGGTCCTTTCAAAATAAGACACTTTGCTGGAGAAAATTATTTCTACTTGGATTATATGGATGGATCCCCTCTCCCACTTCCTTATAGTAGGTAGTATTTGAAGTTGTTCAAGTCCTACGTGACTATCCAGTCCTTTTGTATATATTGTATGTGGTGTTTTGTTTTTAGTTTTTTCCTTTTTGGTTTGTTTCCCTTTTGTGTGTTATCTTCTGTATTTCTTCACCTTTTACTCTATTTTCCCAATGGATAAGGCACTAGTCTACTTTCCTAGAAGTTTTTCTATGGTTCTTGATCTTACCTCATTCCTATGTCCAAGCCAAGTCATCCCCATAAAGAGCCAGTTGTTTTCGCCCTCAAAATTCCCCTCATTTTTGAAGACCAGTTTCAAACATTTTGAGTTGGTTCCATTGAAGAATGTTTAAAATAGAGTAAGAAGTCTGGAGATATGGAGAAATTCATGCTTTGAAGTTGTTGGTTGTTGGTTTTTAATTCTTTCCCCTTTCGTTTAAGATTCTCCAGTCTGTGTGGTTTGATAAACATTTTGTCTTCCCGTCTGGATGCTTAAAAATTGTTTCCTTCATTCGAATGAAATTATCAATCCTTTTCTTTAGATATGGATCACGTTAGGCCTAGTATTGTTTGCAGATTCTCTATCCATGGAGAAAAATTTGAATTTGGGCATGAATGGCAAGGTTTTCCCCTACATTTTTAATTTCCCGTAGTCATGTTTTCCCTGTCAATTTCTTTCTCAACATCCGCAGATATGTGGACATCTCTGATTGGATGCGGCATGGAGGATTCTTTTGGTGAACTTAGCACTTTTTTATTTTTTGCAAAAATGTTAAATTGACCTTATGGCCCAAAGGATCCTAATTGGCTAAGTCCAACGGTGGCGGAAAGGTCGGCCCTTTTTGTGTTTTAAGGCATTATGACGAAAAGGGCGTAAAGTTATAAAGTGAAGTGCGACCCCATCGGCCCATTTTCAAGTTCAAAGCGAAGAGGTGGATCGTCTGATCATTTTAGAGTTTTTGGCTTTGTTTTTGAAAAAGGAATAAAAGTGATAAAGTGAGCCGCAACTCTACCATTGATAATTCAAAAGTGGAAAGGTGGATCATCGAGTTACTTTGGGAAACTTCAGCTTTATTTTGAAAAGAGTAAAATTGTTAAAATGATCCGTGACTCCGCTGGGACTGAATAAAGTCAAATGTTGAGCACACATCAAAGTCAAAGTGGGAAGGCGGATCATCGGAGCACTTTGGGAATTTCAACCTCATTTGAAAAGGAGTAAAGTTACAAAATGAGCCAAAACTCTACTGAAACTAGGTATTGAATATGCATTGAAAATTCAAAGTGGAGAGGTGGGTCATCAGAGCATTTTCAGAATTTTAACCTTTTCTCAAAATAAAGTTAAATTGTAAAAGTAAACCACGACCCCGGTGATGCCTAGGGAGATCCACGTGTCAGGCTTATATCAAAAGTAAATTGCGGGGATGTGGGAGACATTTTCACTTCACATTTTTTACATGAAAAGGCATAATTTCAATTTCAGCCCCACGGATCTGTTTTGCAAAAGTTGCATTTTTACCATTTTTGTACAGATTCGATTCAAATATTCAAATGGGCATAACTTTCGATCCAGTGCTCGAAATTCAAAAAAAATTATACCATTGGAAATATCTCGACCTCCTCTATGCCATGGAAGCATAAAATATTATTTTTAGTAGGATTTTATGGGTGGGAATATATAAAACATATTTCACGCCATTAATATGAAATCTGATTGCTTTACCAGATCAGATTTGATTCGATCTGCCATTCTTCCTTCTCCAACACTCCAAACAGACTTGGAGAACCAACTGGATATTTGGATTTGATGGAAAACATCTTTCATGCCATTAATATGTGATCATATTGCTTCGAGAACCACATTTGATTCATTCTTCCATCTTTCCTTCTCTAGCACGTTAAACAGACATGAAGAACTAGACTTGAGAGATTGAAGACGGATTTGCAGGGCATTGATGTTTGGTGGTTGAGCTTCCAAATCTGATTTCCCTCCTCCTCTTCTTCTCCTCTCTTCACTTCATCTATAAATGTAAGAGCATTGGCTCATTGTAAGTAGTTGGATCCTGGTACTCTGTAAATGTTATAGATTTGAAAGTTATCAATACATAAGTTTTTTCCCCTTCTTCCTCTGCTATTCCTTATTTCCTTGTCTAAAACTTGTGAATCATCTATATTTTATGATAAGAAACTTTGTGTTCTTGTTAATGTGATTTCTGGAACTTTGTGTCTATGAAATTGTATCTGTTATGAAAGTGAATGATTCTATTCTGCATATCCTTTACTCAATACGTATAAGGTTATACTCTGCTATCTATATTTACTGAAAGTATTGATATGTTCTTCCTCTCCCATCTCCTTAGTTCTTCAATTCTTTTATATTGATAAATTTTTGACATGAAACATTTCAAAGTATCAGGATTCCTCACTTTGAAAGTTGTACATTTATATATAAGATTTGTTGCTTGCTTTCAATAAGGTAACCTCTCCCATTAAAGAGGAGGGAATTGTTGTCCCCTAACTGTGGTTTATTAAAAGTACTATTTTAAAACCTAAAAGGATCAAAACCATGTCTCTTGTTTTCCCATTCATCAAGGGTAAAGTCTGGAATACATCCAACCTTGGTATTAGCTTCATGGGTGGTTGGATAATCCTCTTAGTCAAATGCTGAACAATTTGCATTGATTGGAATTGGTGTATGAGGCTCTATATGAAAGTTTGCAATGGGCTCAGATCTGATTGTAGCCTTAGCTCCATACCTTGTTTTGAATAACATGTGTGACCAATCAGTAGACAAATAACCTCTAATATTAGCATTGAAGTCTCTTGACAAACACAATTCAAAGAGTGGTGGAAAGTTTATGACTGAAACATATTGCAAGATGATCACATTGGGACATGCATGTATTGCAAGACTCAAATATTTGATTACTCCAACCATTGTTACTACTATCCCATCCTATTGCACCACACCTTTAGAGATGACTTCATATTGAAGACCCAGCTAATCAACTATTTGTTTTGGCATTACAGAGCTACTTTCTCTAGAATCAATCATGCAATCAGGCACCAATTTATCTCCAATTATCAATGAGATATATAATGGTGGGGGCTTCAATAATTTACCTTGTTAGCCTCCTTGATTCGCTCTTTGCTAAACTGCATTGGTAAGCACTTTGTTTTGTTGATTGGATGGCTGATTTGATGTTGACCAATTTTCCATAACATCTTGCAATATGTCTCTTTTTCCTGGGAAATCCAATGACTCCCACACTGAGATGTTTACATTTGTTTTCTTCATCTACTCAATGATATTGAATGGATATGAACTATCCTTTTACTTCCCTTTGAATTGTACGTTCTTCTCCTGCACCTGAAATGTAATAACTGGCACTTGGGTTGGTTTAGGAGGTGACTTAGTCTAACCTTTCACATTGGGAGTTGCACTTTGATTTCCAGTTCCTTGTGGAGTAATAGAGGGTTGTGGATCACTTACATTAGATTATTTTCCCTCTCCAATATTCCTTTTCTTAAATTGTGTATTAGCAACTACACTTTGAGAAGGTGTTTGATTCATACCACATAAAATTTCCACCTTCCATTGAAAAGTGTGGTCTCTCTTGGAGGTGCCTCTTTATAAGCTTCTTGTTGTTGATTTCCCTCCTGACTTGGTTCTTAGGACATACCAATGGTTTGTACCATCAGAGCTTGAGTCAAAGCACCATTGAAACACATTAACTGGTTATGAGGTTGATTGCATGGGAAACACCAGTCATATTATTGAGACATGTTATTTTGCACTGGTACCAAAGCTCTAGATATGGATGTAACATTAGGATTGTAAGGCTGGAATGGTCTATTAGTAGTAGGCTTGACCTGGTTCTGATTTGTAGTTTGGATGGGTGGCCTACTGGGATGAGTTTAAGGCTGATATGATCTGAAATTTTGAGCTTGCTTCCTCTTAAGTGTCACCAACTCATTACCTAAGTTTTGTAGTTTCTTCATGACCTCTTGGAGCTCATTTGAGGTGCTAGAAGATGAGGTAGAGGCTTCAATTTAACTCTGATTCCTTGGAGTAGGGATGGGAGTTAATGTTGGTTCTTGACTAGTGTTTGGACTTCCTAAATTTGGATAAAGAGGCATAGGTGGCCTAGGTGCAAGTTTACCAGCCCGAATCAAACAATTTTCAGCTCTAATGGAAATGTTATAGGCTGCAGGTAAAGTTATACCTCCCATGGATTGAATCATCACTGCAATATAAGAATTTAAATCTTTAAGAAAGTATATGAAATCACCTTCAGTTTTTGGTCTCATGGACAATGGTATCCTGTCCCATGTCCTTTGAAATCTGAAGTTGAAATCAGTCAACTATTCGTTAGGATCCCTCTTAATGGTTGTCAATTGCTCACATAGATACAATTTATCTCCCTTTTCCCCAAATTGATTGTGAAGAGCTGTGCACATATGGTCCCAATTTTGAATGGAGCCTATTGTTAGACTCTTAAACCATTGCAAAGCTTTACCCTTAAATGAAGATGCTAAAAATTTGACTGCAATGTCCATCTCAATAATTTCATGAATTACACAGACATTTGCAATGTCTTGAATGTGGTCAATCAGAGTTGTCTAGTTCTCCCCAGTGAAATATTGAATGTTCTTCAATAATGAAACTGGAACTAGATTTTGTGCATTGAGAGCAAGTGGGCTGCTGTAAGTGAAGTTGACATAGGGATTGGGGTGTGGATGTGCCATTATGATTGGCCTAAGAAACCTAGTTGATGCGAGAAAAGGTCTACCATGTGGAGGTGTAGATAAGATTCTATTTGGTGGAGATGGATACCTTTGAGCTCTTCTTCCTATCCTTTCTCTATTTGGGGACAAATGTAAATGGATAAATAGTCCCTCTTCTCTATTTCTTGATCTAGTTTGAATTCTTCTCATAAATCTGCCAAGTTTGGACTACTGAAACTAGTGGATTCTGCCTCTTTTGGAGTTTCCAGATGTGTAATTTCAAAGCTCCTTACAAGCTGAAAACTTACAAAAAGTGTACATCAATCTTTCTGTAATTAAAATGAAGACCTCTTGGTCCCATCAGGCTTGCCAAAACTATTGCTACAAAATCACAGCACCCCTGAAGGTCTGCAACTCGATTGGTTGAGACTCCCAGTGTGATTACACAACATGGATCTTCTCTCAAAGTGTGGGACTTTGCAATTGAGAGAGCTCTCTGGATGAAGGCTAGTTCCTATTCCTCTGTTCATGTGTACACATATAATTGTAGAGGACCTACTCTAAAATCTACTATAACTTTCCAAGGAGACAAGATTTAAGAAGATGCAAGAAAATAAACATAAACTAACAGATGTGATACACCAAAGGAATGTTGAACATTTTATTTGCTATTAAACACAAAACATAGAAATGTAATACAATCACCATGCACAGACAACAAAAAATTGCAATGAAAGATCAGGAGGATGTAATGAAGGTAAGAGAGGGTTGAAAATCACCCACATACTTGTATTATTGCTCCACACATTTGATACAATACATCAAAATGGACGAGAGGCACAAAATTGCATTAAAACTTGAGTGGGAGGTTTGAAACTCTAGGAATCCACTTACAGACAAGAGAAGAAAGGAGGGTGAAAACCCAAAATGTCCAATCCTTTATAATGAGCCAAGCTCTTACATTTATATATGAAGTGAAGAAAGGAGAAAAATGGAAGGAGGGAAATCTGATTTGAAATATTAACTACCAACCATCAATTCCCTAAAAATCCATCCACAATATATCAAGCGTGGTTCTCCATGTCTATTTGGTGTGTTGGAGAAGGAAGGATGACAAATCAGATCATATCTGGGTAGTTGAAGCAATCAGATCGTATATTAATGGTATGAAAGAAGTTTTACAAATTCTTACCCACTTAATCTTATCAACATCAATATTTCAGGCTTCCATGGTGTAGAGGATGTCTAGTGATTTTCAACGGCGTAAAATTCGTTGAATTTCAAGTATTGGATCGAAAGTTATGCTCATTTGAAATTTTGCATCGAATCCATACAAAAATGGCAAAAATGCAATTTTTTCAAAACGGACCCGTGGGCCCGTAATGGAAAACTACACCATTTGTAAAAATGCTAAATTTTTTAAAACTCCCGCAGCCTGAAAATTCACTTTGGCGAAAAAGCCTCCATGGGCTGAAAATTCACTTTCGCCCAAAATCGCTTCGTGGGCCCGAAATTGAAATTGTGCCTTTTGTGTAAAAATTGCAAAAGTGTAAAAGTTCCCCGCAAGCCCATAAGCCCGCAAATTCACGTTTTACATTTGGAGAACAAACCTCTTTGGGCTCATGGGGCCGCACTTATAACTTGTGCCTTTTGTAAAAAGTGCAAAATGCCAAAATATTTCCCGCCGGCCCGCCGGTTCGTAATTTTCCCCTTTGGCAAAAATTCTTCCCCAAGCCTGTTGGCCACAACTTACAAAATATGAAGAGTTAGAAGGACTTCTTTATATTTTCAGAAATGGGAAGAAATTTCCTATCTAATGAAGATGCTTTCAAGAATCCTTAAGTACTTATAATGTATGAAAAATCAGATTGAAGAACAAAAGGGAAAAAGGGGTGGTTAGTTGACCAAAAATAAGTATGAGCCTATTTTGGATAACAGTTTGGTGACTCATAGGGGACATCTTTCTGCTAGATGAGATGATCAGTGGCCTTGAAGCATCTATTGGGCATCAAATCTACCTAGTAATTTCAAATATGGTCTGGAACTGCCTTCCACTGCATGCACTCTCATCTTTGTAAAAAAAATTAGATTCAAGATTTGTGAGAGTAAAGAGTTGTCTGAAACTTGGAAACTTTCCCCTCATTTGATTTTCTACAAATCTGATCTGTTGGAGTGCAATGAAAACATCCAAACCTACTCCAATATGGATACTTTGCTGATTTAATTCTCTTGTGGCTACAAGTCTCTTCCATGAGTGAGATGAACTATATATAAGCATACACCATAAGAAATAGAGCATGTGCACCAGCACTTAGGGAAATTAGACCTATTCTAACAACAATACAATGTGCACAAGAACTTAGAGGAATTGGAAATTTTAGACTAATATGTACAAGGGTAAGGAATTATCCTTTCAGTAGCAACGTTTGAGATGGATTCCATTGAATAGAATCTATAATTCTTCACCATCCAACTTAGCTGGCCAAAAATCATTGTTACCTTTGCGTTCAATGATCATGTATGTACCACTCTATATAGCATAAAACTTGGAATGCTTTCCTAGATTTACACAATGAGCATCCAACTTTAGTACCAAATCCCCATCTTGGAATGTCCTGGCCTTATCATTGTTGGCAAAGCTCCTCTTGATCAATGCTTGATCCTTCTCCATGGTCTGTCTTGCATGTTCTCTTATTTGTTCTAGTTCCATTAGCTTTGGATACTTGATTTCCATGGGCTCATATTCAATTAGTTCTAACTATTTCATGAGTTCAAATTTTGTCAACTCAAGTGATATAGGTAGAAATGCTTCTTTCCTGTATACAAGCTTTAATGGAGAGCTTTATGTAGACCTCTTAGGTGTGATCCTATCAACCCATAGAGCTAATTTGAGATTTGTGTGCCAAGTCCTTTAATTCTCATCAAGGGTCCTTCTGACGATTCTCAGTAGTTTTTTGTTTATGGACTCTGTTTGGCCATTACCCTAAGGGTAATAGTTTGATGAAGTGCTCAAGTAGATTCTATTCTTGATAGCCCATTCGGTGATCCTTGTACCAATAAATTCCAATACATTATCTAATATGATAGTGTCAGGGAATCCAAACCTAGTGACTATCCCTTCATAGAAATCTAAGATGTTGGATGTATTTACCTCCTTAAGTGTTACTGCTTCAGTCCACTTGGTGAAATAGTCAGTTGTTGTAAGTATCCATTTATGGCCTTGGCTTAAATTTGGGTTGATTACTCTGATGAAGTCTAACCCCCATTACATGAATGGCTGATCTACTAAAATTGGACAAAGGGGCAGGGTTGTTAATCTTTCTTTCCCTGTGAAAAATACGCACTTCTTGCATTTCTTGATCTATGAGTAGTAATCACTAAACACCGTAGGACAAGAGTAACCAGCTTTCATGATTTTGAGAGATGTTACTTGAGGAGCAAAGTGTCCTCCTACTTTTGCGTCATGGAACTCATGTAATATCTTCCCAACTTGACATGTTTCAATGCATATCAGCAGAACACTATTGATGTCTTTCTTGAACAAGACACCACTAATAAGCACATATGGGATGGATTGCAGTCTAAAGTATCTCCTCTTTGCTTTACTCATTTATGGAGGGAATAAACCTATTTGGAGATAATGCACTAAGTATTGGGTCCAACATGGAATGGGTGCATCATTAGATGGTTGTTCTTGATCATTTTACAGTAGCACGATAGCCTCTTCTTCTCTTTTTTATTTATTATGTTGTTTGGAAGTGATCTTCTCACACAGAACTTTGCCATGAACCATCCTAATCACCTTGATTTCAATATCATACTCCATTACATGGGTGATCCACCATGCTCTCTTCTCATTTAAGTCCTTGCTCAGGAGAAATTCCTTGACACCAAAATGATACACTAGCAGTTGAATCTTATTGTTCGAGACCAAGTTTTTAAACTTCTTCAAAATCTTAATGACAATGAGGACATGCTTTTAAATAAAATAATACCTCACCTCGTAATCTTCTAGGCTCTGATTGAAGAATGCTATGGGATGTTCTGAACCTTCTCTATTTAGTTGGACCATGATAGATGAGATTATGTCTGATCCTCCAAAATCATACAACATGAAGTCCTTTGAGAAGTATGGGTTGATGAGAGTTGGAGCCTTTGATATTGCATGTTTGATGGCTTCAAAACTCTCTTTTCCTTCTATTGTCCATTTGAATGCAAGAATCTTCTTCAACATCATTGTCAAAGGCTTCACAAGAGTGGAAAAATTAGGCACAAATCTATGTACAAATTTTATCCTTCCCAAGAAGCTTTGGAGAGATTTCTTGTGATGTGGCAATGGAAGTGTTTGGATGGATTAAATTCTTGAAGGATATATTTTCAACCCTTCTCTTGAGACGATGTGGCCCAAAAAATTTCCCTCCTGTGCCAGGAATACACACTTATTTGGACTCAATGACACTCTGAATCTTCTACATCTTTGAAATACCTTCCTGAGGTGAAAGAGGTGGTTTTCTGCACTCTTTGAGAATATGGTTATATCATCTAGATACACCAGAACTATCTTATTGATTAATCCTTTGAATCCCATGTCCATAGCTCACTGAAATGTTGCTCCGGCATTTAACAATCCAAATGGAATATTCCTATAAGCATATGTACCCCATTTCGTGGTGAATGTTGTCTTGAACTGATCTTCTTCTTTCACCATTATTTGATTATAGCCTGACTATCCATCTAGCAATGAAAATCTTTCAAAACTAGCTACAACCTACAAGATTTGTTCCATTGGAGGAAGTGGATAGTGATCATTGAGTGATGCTCTATTTAGATCACGAAAGTCGAGATGCAATCTGATTTATCCATTCCTTTTCCTCATAGCACCAATTTTTTAACCCAACTCAAATGTTAGATAGGGAAGATGATTCTAGCCTCAATCATCTTGTTCAACTCTTTCCTCATGAGAGGTTCAATGTGAGGATTCACTGGCCTTTGCTTCTATCTTAAGGGATTGGATTCAGGATTTAAATCAATAGTATGCTTAGCCAATATTTGTTTGAAACCTCTTAAATCCTTATAAGTCCATGTAAAAACATCTGGGAATTCTTGACAAAGTTGAAAAAAATCAGCTTTCTCTTGTGGAGTACTTACTTTTCCAATTTGCAATGTCATGCCTTCATCTACTGAAATGAGCTCTGAATCTTCACCCTTTACTTGAATGTTTGCTTTCTCCTTCTGGAACTGATGGCTTCAACTCTTGAAGGATATATTGTCAACCCTTCTCTTGAGATGATGTGGCCCAACAATTTTCCCTCTTGTGTCAGGAATACACACTTCTTTGGATTCAATGACACTCTGAATCTTCTACATCCTTGAAATACTAGCCTGAGGTGAAAGATGTTGTATGCTTCACTCTTTGAGAAGACGTTGATATCATCTAGATACACTAGCACTATCTTATATATTAAGCCTTTAAATGCCATTTCTATAGCTCGCTGAAATTTGGCTCCGGCATTTGACTGTCCAAATAAAATCTTCTTATAAGCATATGTACCCCATTTCATGGTGAATGTTATCTTGAAATGATCTTCTTCTTTCACCATTATCTGATTATAGCTTGACTATCCATCTAGCAATGAAAATCTTTCAAAACCAGCTACAACATGCAAGATTTTTTCCATTGAAGGAAGTGGATAGTGATCTTTAAGTGATGCTCTATTTAGATCACAGAAGTTGACACACAATCTGATTTCTCCATTCCTTTTCCTCACTGGCACCAAATTTGAAACCCAACTCGAATGTTTGATAGGGAAGATGATGCTAGCCTTAATCATCTTGTTCAAATCTTTCCTAATGAGAGGTTTAATGTGAGGATTCACTGGCCTTTGCTTTTGTTTGAAGGACTTGGATTCATGATTTAACTCAATAGTATGTTCATCCAATCTTGGGTTGAAACCTCTTAAATCCTTATAAGTCCATGAAAAAACATATTGGAATTCTGGACAAAGTTGAACAAATTCAACTTTCTCTTATGGAGTACTTACTTTTCCAATTTGTAATGTCTTGCCTTCATCTACTGAAATTAGCTTTGAATCTTCACCCTTTACTTGAATGTTTACTTTCTCCTTCCAAAACTAATCATTTGGGTTGAATATTGACTCCAAGGTTACAATACATTTTGGTAATTTGTTATTTCTTAGCTGTACCACTTGGTCGCCATACTTCTGTTCCAATTTTTCTTGGTTTTTTACAGAGAACTCAGCTTCTTCTTGTAGAAAATTGACAATTTGCTGATCATTCTCGAAGACTTGCCAAATTGTGTTGTTATCTGGAACAGCTGGCCTTACAACCACCTTGATATGGGGCTGAGACTTATCACTTTTTAGACTTTCTACAACATCAAAGGCTACCCCAATTGTTGCCAGTCTATCTACTGCTTCATTTTTCCTTCTTGGGATGGAATTGATGGTAAAAGCTTCAAAATCTTCAATGAGATCCAATAACCTATTTTTGTAGCTCTTTAGCAAGTCATTATTTGCAGCATGTTTTCCTTTGACTTGATTCACAGTCAACTCGCTATCACCAAATACTTACCAATTCTTTATGCCTATTTTCCTAGCCCAATGAAGTCCATGAATCAAAGCCTCATATTCAGCTATGTTGCTTGAGAAAGAAAACTGAAATATGAAAGCTAAATAATACTTGATGCTCTATGGTGAAATGTGTTAGGATCAATATTATTGTTTAACATTATTAATCATTATTATTTGTTAGGTCTGTTATTATATTTGTTTATATGTGAAGTTGTTAATAAACAACTCACGTGAATAGGAGTTTGGCGAGAGATTTAAGGAGAGGTTATAGCTACCTCCTATCTTTTAGGAAAGCTATTTCCTATATAAATGGCTGTGTAATATGAAAATGTATGGAATATATTGAATATCTTCCTTGATTATTAATTTGTATCCTGTGAAAATCTGGTTGTTCCACTTTATTTGGTATCAGAGCGACTGTGATTCTTGTAGGTTTTCAGTATGGGCTGTTAATGTGTTAGGGGCACCGTTCAAAGAAATTGCCCCTTTGGATGAGAATATCTTGATTTGTAAATGATTTCTTGAGTGCCCTCTGACTTCTAATTGCACAGTTCATATTCCATCGATTAAACGTTCCAATAGATATTATGTGTTTTCACAATTGGATTTTATTTTATTGAGATCATATTCTTACCTGTGAAACGTGCCTCGCCAGTCACTATTTATGCGGGATGTCTCTGCAAGATCAGTATTAAACACATATTTATAAGATTTGCAAGCTTGGACTAGGTATATCTTTCACATACTACGTGATCACAAGGAGATTCGTGTCAAGATCATGTTATTTCTAGCATCGATCTCTTCAAATTGTTTTAAGTGACGTTGAGAAAGGAAATGTGGTGCATTTGAAATAATATCCCGAGCTTGTTGATCAACTCAGTTATTTTTTCAATCTGTGTGGCGATAGAGTCTAACAGGCTCTCAATCCTTTAGCGTGAGTTCCTCTAAAGCGTGTATTGACATCTCCTCTCATCCTGCGCGTGGTTGATCAAGTATTTAGCTTCAGTTGGCTCACAGGAATCTGCGTATTTTCTGCACCAATATTTTTAGGATCTACTATGCAAATATCACGCGGATATTGTCAAAATTTAAGTTAGTCACGACATCAGTTATTCATTTCCAGCTGACTTCAAGCTGTCATCGATTCCATTGACATTTACTCCAAAACAGGGAGTAAACTGTGTATGCACAGTCGTGACACCATGGAGCGAATCGTGACAAGTTTAGCAAGGGTCTTCACGACATTGACATTTGGTATTTCATGTTTATATATTTATAGTGAGTCGTGCCATGTATGTTTATTTATATGTTTAATGGCATGTCAATGAAGAGAAATAATGTGGCATAGTGTCTTTTATGTGAAGTAGTGTTTGTCGTTAAAAGTTGTGGTTGTATACAAGTCAAATGTCATTTGTGAATCACTATCAAAAAGTTGTCAAAATTTATATTGTCAGTCAATACCATCGTCCAAAGTTTGAAAAATAAAATAAAAATTGCCCAGATTTCAATTTTGGACGCATTTTTGCTTGTACGCGACGTCCAAATTATTGAATGTATTTTGAGCTTCATGATCACATCCAGCTGAACTAGCAGCATGAAACTGGAGGATGGAGGCACAGGAGGATGGAGGACAAGCAGCATCCTCTCGTTAGTTGCCAACGACGGGGCCGCATACTGATCTGGTGACATGTGTGCAGTGTGGTTTTTCATTTTCAGTGTTCTTATTTTATAGAGTGATGGTTTTCTGAATAAACCCTTTTCAGAACTTTTTGGAGGAGTCATGTTTTCAGAATACTCATTTTTGGGAGCAGGAGAATATTACGAGGTAGATTCAAGGGATGGTTATCCAGCTAGTGTGAAGCTTGTGGATCTTGGAGATTCAGAATTCGGGCGCCCAGAGAGGAAGGGAAAGTCCCACAGGAACCCAAAGAGGAAGGGAGCATTCCTGCATAATTCAGCTCGACACTACGCCTTTAGGAGGGTAAAGAGATAATCTATGGAGTCTGTACCTAGTCTAAGAAGTGCTTTCAGGAATTTTGAGCTTGCTGCCTCTTAAGTGTCACCAACTCATTACCTAAGTTTTGTAGTTGCTTCATGACTTCTTGGAGCTCATTTGAGGTTCTAGAGGATGAGGTAGAGGCTTCAGTTGAACTCTGATTCCTTGGATCAGGGATGGGAGCTAATGTGGGTGCTTGACTAGTGATTAGACTTCCTAACTCTGGATAAAGAGGCAAAGGTGGCCTAGGTGCAAGTTTACTATCCTGAATAAAAAAAATTCAGCTCTAATGGAAATGTTATAGGTTGCAAGTAGAGTTATGCCTTCTATGGATTGAATCATCATTGTAATATTTGAATTTAAATCTTTAAGAAAGTATAGGAAAGCACCTTCATCTATTGGTATCATGACCAATGGAATCCTGTCCCATGTCCTTTGAAATATGAATTTGAAATCAGTCAAATGTTTGTTAGGATCCCTCTTAATGGTTTTAATTTACTCCAATAGATACAAGTTATCTCCTTTTCCCCAAATTTATTATGAAGAGTTGTACACAGATGGTCCCAATTCTGAATAGAGCCTGTTGTTAGACTCATGAACCATTACAAAGCTTTACCCTTGAATGAAGAGGCTAACAATTTGACTGCAGTGTCCATCTCAATAATTTCATGAATTGCACAGACATTTGCAATGTCTTGAATGTGGTCAATTAGATTTATTTGGTTCTCCCCAGTGAAATATGGAATGTTCTTCAATGTTGTAACTGGAACTGGATTTTGTGCATTGAGAGAAAATGGGCTGCTACCAGTGAAGTTGACATAGGGATTGGGTTGTGGATGTGCCATTATGATTGGCCTAAGAACCCTGGTTGATGTGAGAAAAGGTCTACTAGGTGGAGGTGTAGATAAGGTTATATTTGGTGGATATGGAGACCTTTGAACTCTTCCTCCTCTTAATGCTCTATCTGGGGACAAATGTAAATGGATAAATAGTTCCTCTTCTCTAGTTCTTGATCTAGTTTGAATTATTCTCGTAAATCTACCAGTTTTGGACTGCTGAAACTAGTGGATTCTGCCTCTTTTAGAGTCACCAGATGTGCAATTTCAAAGCTCCTTACAAGCTGAAAACTTACAACAAGTGCACATCAATCTTGATGCAATTAAAATGAAGACCCCTTGGTCCCACCGGGCATGCCAAAATTGTTGCTGCAAAATCACATCACCCCTGAATGTTTGCAACTACATGGGTTGAGACTCTAAATGTGATTGCACAACATGGAGATTCTCTCAAAGTGTTGGAATTTGTAATCGAGAGAGCTCTCTAGATGAAGGCTGGTTCATATTCCTCTGTTCAGGTGCACACATAGAATTACAGAGGACCTACTCTAAAATATAATCTAACTTGCTAAGGAGACAGAGTTTAAGAAGATGCAATAAAATAAACCTAAACTAACAGAGGTGATGCACTAAATGAATGTTGAACATTTTCTTTGCTATTAAACAAAAACTATAGAAATGTAATACAATCACCATGCATAGACAACAAAAATTGCAATGAAATATCAGGAGGATGCAATGAACGTAAGAGAGGGTTGAAAATCACCCACATACTTGTATTATTTCTCCACACATTTGATACAATACATCACAATGGCTTAGAGGCACAACCTTGCATTACAACTTGAATGGGAGTTTTGAAACTCCATGAATCCACTTGCAGACAAGAGAAGAATGGAGGGTGCAAATCCAGAATGTCCAACCCTATACAATGAGCCAAGCTCTTATCTTTATAGATGAAGTGAAGAAAGGAGAAGAAGGGAAGGAGGGAAATCTGATTTGAAATATCAACCACCAACCATCAATGCCCTACAAATCCACCCACAATCTGTCAAGTGTGGTTCTCCATGTCCATTTGGTGTGTTGGAGAAGGAAGGATGGAAAATCATATTAGATCTGGGTAGTTAAAGCAATCGGATCGCATATTAATGACATGAAATACGTTTTCCAATTTCTTACACACCTAATATTGTCAACATCAATATTTCAGGATTCTATGGTGTAGAGGATATCCAAAGCTTTCTAAGGGCATAAAATTCTTTGAATTTTGACCACTGGATCGAAAGTTATGCTCATTTGAAATTTTACATTGAATCTGTACAAAAATAGTGAAAATACATTTTTTTCCAAAATGGACCCACAGACCCGTAATGGAAAACTATGCCATTTGCAAAAACTACAAAGATTTTGAAAACTCCTGTAGCCCTGCAGCCTAAAAATTCACTTTGGTGAAAAAACCTCCGCGAGCTAAAAATTAAATTTTTCCCAAAAAAGCTTCGCGGGACCGAAATTTAAATTGTGCCTTTTGCGCAAAATTTGCAAAAGTGCAAAAGTTCCCCGCAAGCTTGCACCTTCACATTTTGCATTTGGCAAACAACCCTCCTCAGGCTCGCGGGCCCGCACTTATAACTTGTACCTTTTGTGAAAAGTGCAAAATGCCAAAATATCTCCTGTCACCCCACCGGTCCGTAATTTTCTCCTTTGGCAAAAAGTCTTCCCTACACCCGTTGGCCCGCAACTTGCAAAATATGAAGAGTTAGAAGGAATTATTTATATTTTCAGAAAGGGGAAGAAATTTCCTATCTGATGAAGATGTGTTCAGGAATCCTTAAGTACTTAGAATTTATGAAAAATCAGATTGAAGCACAAAAGGGGAAAAAAGAGGGGTTAGGTTACCAAGAATAAGTATGAGCTTATTTTGGATAACAATAGGATTAATCAAATCATCAATGAGACCAATAGGAATATTTGTCTTGAACGTAAAAACAAAAAGCAAGCTATGTTGGCTCAGAAGGATCTAGGAGTAAAATATTGTACTCAGCAAATAGAAAATAATTTTGGTTGTTCTTTGCCAAAAAATAGCAAGTACAAAAAGTTCAAGAAAAAATTCAAACAAAAATGGCAATGTACTGATTGTATGACCAGAGCAATGTAAAACCCCAAAGAAAGTTCTTCCAGCAAAATAAATATTTCCCTAAGAATAAAACCATTGCATAATTTATTTGTAAGGGAAACCATTATAGCAGAGATTGTCCCCAAAAGGGACAAAAAGCCAAGGCCAAAGTTTATTCTATTCATGACAAACATATTATTGAAGATGGGTATGTTTTAATATTTGAGAATGAAAGTTGCATTTCAGATATTGAATACCCAAAATTAATTGTTGCAACCAATCAATAGATAGAATCATCCTCCGAAGAGATTTTTTCTGAATCTGACAAAGGCTATGATTATATGCCATATTTTAAATGAAACATGAATCAAAGTTCTTATGAACATCCTCTCATACCACCAAGCTCTATTTTCCTCAAACAAAAGTTGGAGCACGTCAAGCTAGCTCTTACAAACTACCCTCCACATATGGTTCATCACCAATTCTCTTTGCAGTCCCAAATTTATGATCTTTAGCTTAAACTCCAAGATAAGCTTCAGCTTGAACAAGAAGAGGACCTGTATAAAGCACAAAGAACAAAATGGTTACATCAGCCTAATTTTTCACTAACATAATGAGGATCTGTATTATTTTTTTATGTCTCCTGGAAGAGAGCGTGGTAGAAGAACACAAGGATGAAGTCCCAGACCACCCAGACACTTCCCATTTATATTTATTGAAGAAAAAGAAGAAATATTATCTCATCTGAGTCCAACCATGCTCCAAAATTTAATCATGTTCCCTCTCCAAGAACACTTGAATGAAAATTTTGGAGACAACACTCAGATCAATCTGTTAGAAAAAGCAATCAAAAAATCTAGAGAAGAGTTCCAAGCTTTACTCCAAGAAGAAGAATCTACTCTTATTCCAGACAACTGATGAAGAAGCAAGTATACAGGATTGATAATGGATAAATCCTATGAGTAGTATGAGGCAGAATGCAATACAGAGGTAAGCACTATTAAAACCTCTTGCAATCCTTTTTGCAAAATACAATTCTACATTCCCAACATCAAGCCTTACTTTCTTGATGCTATGATAGATATAGGAGATTAGATTAGTCTGTTCAAAACTAATGTTATCCCAAGAGATTGCTGGGATATAGAACCCCTCCAAATTAGTTTTGATTCCAAAAAAATATTTTCTTCCTACTCTACCTTCAATACCAGTGAAATTAGGAAATATGCAGACCACATTTAAAGTCCATCAGTTTGATCTATCTACAATATGATATGTTGTTAATATATGATAATCTCAACAAATACATGTCATACACTATCAGTCAAGAATAATATTATTTTTCCTTAAGGGATCTATACCCAGGCTCAATACTTTTCAATTCTATCATCCCATCAGTAGCCTAAGCCTCAAAATATTTCTAATCTAGACTAGATTCACAAATCCATATCTCTCAATGCCTCCTCTATTGATGTCATCATCAACAAGATTAAAACAAAATGCAACCTTTGATAATCCTCATGCCTTTATCCACTGAAAAAAGTCATTTCTGTCATTTAGAATTCCAAACCACTACTGCCTCCCAAGTTCAAATCTCATCACATAGGCATGCCTCCTGAAGAAAGAGTTGAATGCCAAGAATAGAAATCAATAATCTACTTAAGGGTAGTTTCATTCAGCCATCCAAATCCCCCTGGACTTGTCCTTCTTTTTATGTCAACAAGTGGAGTGAGATAGTCAGAGGCAAAAAGAGGCTAGTGGTTAATTATAAACCACTTAACAAATACATATTTCCCATTCAACATCCAATTCCCAGTAAAGATGATTTGTTGACGATAAATCAGTAGCAGTAAAATATATAGTAAATTTGATCTCAAGTTCAGTTTCTGATAAAATATTCCTACAATAATGAATACACTTATAAATCAGCTTTCAGCATTCCCGGGTGCTTAGTATGAATGGAAAGTATTACCCTTCGGGCTCAATACTGCACCATCTATTTTTCAGAAAGAAAATGGATCGAATCTTTGGTCATCTAGATAAGTTTCTCATAGTTTACATAGATGACATTTTTATTT
This sequence comes from Taxus chinensis, assembly GCA_019776745.2. Lineage (NCBI taxonomy): Eukaryota > Viridiplantae > Streptophyta > Pinopsida > Cupressales > Taxaceae > Taxus > Taxus chinensis. The sequence goes on from CM034155.1 coordinate 363,182,816, forward strand.
TCTCACAAAATACCAAAGATCATATGGACCATCTAAATCATTTCTACCAGGTGTGTATATGAAAATGGTCTTTACCTCAGTCCTACCAAAATGGAAACCTTTAAGGACTCTATTCAGTTTTTGGGCATTACTCTCAAAGATGGTACCATTACTATACAAAACCACATTGTTTCAAAAAATCATCTTATTTCCAGATGAATTGTAGGATAAAACTCAACTCCAAAGGTTTTTGGGATGTGTTAATTATATAGCCAGTTTTTATAAAAATGTTGTTGCTAACTGCTTAATTCTTAAACAAGATGGCTCTAGATCCAATGCTCTAGCATGGAATTTAAAAATGACTCAGGTTGTCAAAAGAATTAAATAGTCATGTCGAAATCCTTCCTCCCATGTCTCTCCCAGGAAAAGGTCTCAAAATTTTTGAAACAGATGTTTCGGAACAACATCAGGGAGCATAGTGCTCAAAGAAAAATTACCCAATAAAATGCTGAGAAGAATTTGCAGATTTGCTTCAGGATCATTTAAAGGACCTAGAGTTCAAATATCATTCCAGCCAAAAAGAAATACTTGCTGTGAAAAAAGGCTATTCAAGATTTTTTATTCTTTCTACAACATGAAAAGTTCTTATTAAGAGCTGATTTACAACACTTCAAGGGAAGAATCTATAAGGGTGATCCAACTAATAAGACTTCTTATGGTCTTCTGTACAATGATGGGCACAGTGGTTTGATGGTTATGAATTTGATGTTGAACACATATCTTGGAACAAATAATGCTCTTGCAGCATTTTTCTAGCTGATAATTTCCCATAGCTAATGTTAGTCTTGTTGAAGTAAGTACTCAGTTTTTTAATGCCTCTATAGAAACTACAAAATCTAAGTCCTTTCTTTCTAAGTTCAAAATGAAAATAATACCTGAGATGTGTCAAGAAGTTGTAGAATGGTTATCAGATAGAGAAACTCATTGATAATGTTTATAAATACCCCACGACAATCATCTCTGACACTTCCTCTGATCCTGATGATCCCATTCCATATCACCGACAAGGTGATCCTTTGAGTTCTTGCAATCTCAATTGGCCATACTGGTGGTCATGTGATACTGAACCTGAAGGATATCCAATAGAGTGTACCACGTTTTATCAAATGGTCTGAAAACCAAATACATTATGGAGAATCTATTTTGATTTGGAATGGCCTGAAAGCCATCCATTAGAATTTAATCTTTGGGATTCTCTAGGTTTTCCAAAATATATCAAATTGTTCCTTGAAGCTTATATGCCATCTAATATATCTGATGATCCACAATTACAGATGTCTCCCACTACTGCAAGAAATATTTTGATCTAGACAAAAAAGACATGGAGCATGAAAAATCAAATATTTCGCTATTTGTTCCTCTTATATCCATCCAACTCATACTCAAGGACAATTATGGGCCAATATTTATAAACAACATCATCTAATATTATTACCATCATCTCCTTCTCAAAGGATATGAATTGATCATGTCGATCTCTTTCCAGTTCATCGTATTCAACAACAACTAATCAGGTGTTATATCAATCATGGTAATGGAAGAATTGTGTATTCATCCTCATCAGAAGATGAATCATCCTCAGCTGGCTCTGGACCTTGAAGAACTTTTCCATGTGTCAAAAAAGTTGCATAGGAAGGACCTTGGATGCGTGTAAAGTTTCAACCTTTACCTTAGGGTGATTGCAACAAGTTTACCACTCCGATCAGGCCATAGGAGTATAAAGATTGTGGGCCTGACTCTCATTCTCTTTTCTTTGGTCTTGTCATTAAAGACGAAGCGAAAACTGGCAGAAAAGAATCCCAGAATACAATAATATGTTCCATTATGATGATTTAAAGGAACATTCTCATCTTTTCTCTAATGTATTAGATGACAATGCTATGAAAAATTGGAATCTTTCACTGTCATTAGTACTCTGCGTTTTTATCGATCTTCTAGGTTTTCCTTTAGGTGTGATCTGGTATACCCATGGAAAATCTTATTTCTTCTCTATAAATAGAGACAAAGGATTTAGTCACTACCTTGGTGTTTTATCAGGTATTAGGAAGTTCTAAGTCTGTAGTCTATCCATGTTATGTTTTATTTTAGTATCAATTTGAATGTACTAGTTTGAGTTTTATTGTATCAATTGGAGTATTAAGTAATATATACCTTTGTGCAAGAATATTTTAATAATGGAGTTTTGATCTTATTGTTTGTTTTTTATTTAGATCCAATGTAATGGAGTATTGAGTAATATATATACCTCAGTAATGGTATCAAAACGGGTTGTTTATTCTTTCCTTCAAAAAAATATTCACCCTGTTCGTTCTGTCTATTTTGCTTTCTCATTTTTCCTAAATCCCGTAAGACACACACAATGAGTGTGAGCCTTGTTTTCCCAGGGAAGGGTGTGTTGTGACTATTAAAATCAAGTAATATGTGGTGAAGGATAGTTAAATCCTTGTGAAATGGATACCGAAGAATGGGTTGCATCTACTTCTGGAGAGCAAGACGCTGATCATGAAGAGAATTAAGTGAATCTCTCTGATCTTATTGATGTAAATGATGATGCACAAATAATGGAAGAAGACAATCCTTTACCAGGTTGGAAACTTCCTAAGCTCCCTTATAATGAAGTATATCAAAAATCTAAAGTTTTTCATTTATTAGCCAGTACTGCAATTAGATCAAGAGAATCATGTATCCAGGTTAAGACTTCTAAGAAATCAGAGTATGATATTCCGTTGATTTCTCCTAGTGATATAAAATACCTTAAAAATAGACTATTTATAATTTTGTACAATTTGGTTGTGTTCAGATAGGAATTACCCCTCTGTTTAGACAAAGATTAAATGCATCTGTTTTATGTTTCCTTCTCAACTCATGTCATGAAAGTTTCAAAGATTGTCTATTAGCTGCTCTTCAAACCAACCTTAGTAATGGACCTATTCACTTCAATTTTTCCCCTAACTATCCTGTGTCCATCCAAACTGACAATCTCTTAGATAAGGTTTTAAAGCTTCACCTCCAAACCACGGGCTTAAACATGAAACCATGATCGTCTCCCTTAGCCATATTTTATCGAATCATCTTAGAATTAACTAATACAACACATCCTGCAATTAAACATGGCCCCTCTAAAGGAAGCAGTATTTTCATGCACGCTAGCCTAACCACCTAGAAGATTGAAACAAAGGTTGTCTCTTGGGATAAATAAGAGTCCCTAGAGAATGGAATATCTCCACCAAATGTATCTCTGACCCTACTTCTTCTGTCCAAACTTCCTCAAAATTGATTGAAACAAAAGGAAAGGCTACTATCTCTTTTAGAAGGTCTAGCTCTATTAAACCCCATTTATCCACATCTTCCTCCATTCAGTTTTTTCTATCTGAAAACCTAAAAATCCATGAAGAGGATCTTTCCCAGTGCAACCATCCTTTTTTAGTACATGATCTAGACACTGATTGTCTCTGGTGTGATAGATGTCAATCTCTTATTCAACAAAAATACATTCCTAAAAATGGTACCCATATAAATATGAATAGATATTCCTTATCTAGTCCTTATCAAACCCTTGCCTCTACCAAAGATTTGCTAAAAAAGGCCTAGATTTCTATGGATACCAAGGAAGCATCAACTTCAGAAATTGAGTCTGAATATTTTCCCCCTCCAGCATATATTACTCAATATTACATTACATTGGATCTATTAGATTATCCCTGTGAACCATCCACCAATGCATTGTCGTCCTAAGCAAGGTATACACTATCATATTTCTTCTCTCAACTTGATTCTTCCACTTCTCCTTCTCTAGTGTACCTGGGTATAGAGTTGTTACCTATTCTCCTAATAAAAAGAGGTTTATTCCTCTATGCAAATGTGCTTCTTACCTCGCGCCCAACTATCTCATAGGTGACATGTGCCCAATTATCAAAAGCAATACTTGTAGTATCACTAATAGACTGTGCATCTTCCCATTGGAGGATTTCTTCCTTAGATAGTTACAGGACTTCTGGATCTCGAATGGTGCACACATAAATTATGCTCAGGTCTTCCTCACTCAAAAGTTCAATATAAGTTGCAGATTTTCCATCTGTTAAAGGGATAATAACTCTTTATTATTTGTTCTCAAAACTTATATACCCCTTGTTGAACCGTAGGTCAGCATTATTTACATAACACCAAGGGCATCCAAGCAGAGCTAGGAAGTTCTCTTCTTTTGCAAGTGCTAAAACCTCAAAGTCCCCAGTGAACTTGGCCCCTGTATTGTAATGGATGCATCCTTTAAAACTCCGATTGGAATGGCGTTAGTATGATTAGAAATAAATAGTACATTAGAGGATGGATGCAATGGATGTCTACCCATTTGTACCCATGCATCTAAAGTAAGCACATTCACTTATGCGCCTATGTGTTTCACTTGATTTATTAGTTTTTCTTATAAGTAAAGATGAAACAGATAAGGTAATGGGCATAGGAGGAATACCTTTTATAGATGGTTAAAGGTTGTTACTGACTCCTTGATCTAGAGATGACCGTGAGAGCTTCCTTTTAGATGGGAGGAACTACCTGAAAGACAAAACAAGAGTTAAATGATATATGACAGTAGACTGCCTAGCATGTACTAGTTCCAAGAAGTGTGATACTTCCTTGCTGGTTGTCAGTCCACTATTTAAAACAAATTAATGTAAAATAGTAAATAAATCTCTATTGTAATTAACTGATTTAGGTATCTCACTTAAATACAATAAATAAATCTAAAAGTACCAGGCTAAGCTACGATCAGATTCAGAGGGGTAAGGTGTTATCACAAGTTCAGGTACTGGTCAGGGTATGATTATGGGCAATCTGGTCAATAGGTAGGATGTTTGGTAGTTATGTTCTAGTTCAAGGTGGGAAATACTGAGACTGATGTCGGTCTGGATGTAACCAGGGCCGGTTAGGGATGACTGATGCCGGTTACTGGTAGTTTAATAGAGGGTCAAAACCAAAGTCTGAGAGAGATTTTTCAGGTTTTCAGAGGGCTGAATGGGGTTTGGGTGAGGTCTAGAGGGGTTAGCAGGTTAGGGGATGGGTTTGGCAGGGTTTTGGTAGAGGGAGAATGAGTATTAGGTGAGTTAAGGAAAAAGTAGGTGAGGTTAAGGCACTGCAGGGTAACCGACGCCGGTTATGGACTAATTGGTGCCGGTTACTGTAGAATACTAGAAATCCTACATAAACGGTTTGGGTCTCCTTTATGATTACACAAAGGAAAAGATTAGTTAGGGTGGGTTTCTAAGAGGTTTGAATGGGCTTTAGTGACATTTACAGAGATGTAGGGGTGTAGGTATGAAGGATGGTCTAAAGGTGGCTTAGCAAATAAAGGGCATGCATAGAAAAAGGGATATAAATGTAGCAATAAGGAAAATAAAGTGCAAAAGGACATGAAATAGAAGAGCAAAGAATTTCTACTTACCTTAAGATTGATGCATGTGGATGTGCATGAGGATTTGAGGGGCTGGTATGAAGATGAGTGGTATGGAGGAATCACTAAGTGCTGCAGAGATCTTGCATGGACTACTTGGGCTCCTTCTTACTTGGTTCTACTCCAATGTCAGCTTGAATGAGTCTTGGATGGCCTCTGTATGGATGTTGGTAAACCTGTGTGCGAGAGATAAGTTGTTTTCTTGCTTACATGCGAGAATGTTCGTTCTGAATCTACCAACCTCTAGAATGAGGTAAGAAATAGGCATTAATGGTAACTGACGGCAGTTACGGGCTGACCGACGTTGGTTCAGGGGTGACCGGCGTCGATTAAGGTGGGATTCCCTAGGTATGCTAAAAATAGGATATCATGGCTCTAACGGTCGCCAGATCCCACTATTCATCCGAACATGAGCGGGAGTGACCGTTGTGTCTGTGAGAATGAGGTTTGGGTCTTTAATTTTAGGTTGTTAGTTAGGTTTTAGTTGTTTAAGGAAACTTGCTAATAATAGGCTTAGGGTGAGGTGGCTAGGTGAGGTGGAGGGGTGAGTATTTAGTTAATTAGGATAATTAAATAATAATTATAATAGGTACAAATGATTAATTTAATTTAAGTGATTAAATTAATATAGTGTGGGGTGAAAGAGGGCCATGGTTAGGTGAATGTGTTTAGGTCGATTAATAATAAGGGGCTAAGGGGAGCGTGACCTAATTTTGATGTCTACACTATGTCAATCAATATATAGTCAAAAATCCACCCATCCACAATAGAATTCAGAGTGATTTCCTTGTCATAATCCAAGCTATGAGGGGGAAGATTAGCATGCAGGATCAGTCATATATTATCAATACCTGCTCGTGGAGTGTTTCCCTTTTAACCAATTCCCTAGTAATGGAATAATATTCTCCTGGTGCATCATCTTGCATACTTCTCTCAAATCATCAATATCTGACTGGACCATCTCTATTTCCTTCTTTTGCTCCAACTTTCTTAACTATTCCTTTAAACATTGTATTTCACCCTGAAGATTTCGAAGTACCTCCATGGTTTCCTGATAAACCTCCTTATGATGTGTAAGTTCTAGGTACCTTACATGTAAAAGCTTCTCCTTAGTAATGGTAGGATTCTTTTGTAACATCTCTCTAGTGCGCGCAACTTCAACGTATGTAGTAATCTTCACAAGTAATACGTCAGGTTCTAGTGCAAACTTTGGCATTCACTAATTTTCTATGGCACCTTGTATTCTAACCATCCTTAAGCCCTTGTTTTCCTGCTTATGATGCTTGCTAAGATGCTCATATAATTCTAGGCATTCCTCATAGTTATGATTCTTCCCATAAAAATTACAAGTAATATTATGAGGGAATTCATTCCTGTAGTGGTTAGGAGATCCACACATATAACATGTCCCACAAGGAAACTCGCCTCATCCACCACCATGGCCTTGGCCCCCAAATCCACCATGGTATCCTCGACCTCTACCACGACTTCCTTCAAATCAACCTTCATCCTGATCGTAGCACCCTTGATTATGATCATGATCATGGTGCTCACTTTTACTTTGAGAGTTATCTAATACTCCTATATGTCATACACCAATATCGATAACATCATGGATCTGACCAATCCACTTGTAATATTTTGTATTATGAGTCATGGACTGGAAAATATTGCAATAGCAAGATACATTCTTTCTTAACACGCATTATAACAATGTTCAGTGTCTTGAATCATGGTCTAAATGACATATCTCGTAGTCCAGAAATATGAACGTACTAATCTGCAAGGAAAAATATCCTTAGTGTTCCCTTCCACTTCAAAATCTCTACTCAAAATCCTAGTGTGTGTCTCATGTGTTGAATTGGATGATAGTTTCTCCAACTTCTTTGCCATAGCTGCAATTTATGCTTCCAGGAATGGTCTCACCCCAGTGTCTATACTTTTGACTGCCTCAATGCACAACACTACTTCAAGTGCTTTGTGTGGATCCATTTATGTCTTATGTGAAAACACCCTCCTAAAATGTGTGATCTAACCCTCTATGAACCACTGTGCATGTTGGCTTGCATGAATATCATAAGAAAGTTTAGACAAAAATGTTTTTAAACGGGCATCATATTCCCAAACACTCTCAGTAGTGCCCTGATTAATATCCTTGAGTGCACTTATAATCTTCTACTCAAACTCGGGGATATAACACTCCTTAAGGAAGGCATTCTTCAATGTTACATAAGCTACACAAGTATGATTAGGGTCAAACTTCCTATACCAACTATGTGCACATCCCTACAATGTAGTTTCAAATTGAATTTCCTTGTGTTCAGAAGCCATGATTCCTTTTACGCGCCACAGTATCTCACACATGTGCACGTGATCACCAACATCTTTTATTCCCCTATACTTTGGAAGACGAAGTGACATCTCTATGTAAATATTATGGGATTGTTTAGGACCATGCCCACCTGATCAAGAACCTCCTGTGTTACCTATACCTCTAGACCCACTAGAACTAGAGCCACCTATGCCCCCTGATCCTCCACCTGTAGCTAGAAGCAGACCAGTGGATGTACTTCCTTATGTCCCAACAATGTTACTAAACTGAACTCCTATAGTCTTCGAGGTAGTATTACTCCCAGAAGTGAGTCCAAAATTTTGCATGCTTGAGTTTTGTGTTGATGATGCACCTGAAAAGGTACCTCTAAATAACAAAGAAGACATTTTCCCAACCGTAGATTCACTTGCTATTTTATTTAATCATGTTCTTCTACTACCTAAACTAGCTTGCTAACTACTAGTTGTATTAGATACTAGAAAACATAGTGCAAGGGATAGGTCGCTAGGTAGATTCAGATGCACACTTGCAGCCCATGTCGTCTCTACTGGCATGAGCTCATATGAGGCTGATGAGGGTTCCCTTTCATGCTTTCCCAAATTGGGGAGTTCCAGTTGCTCTGGCTCCATGCCTTCTATATGAGCTCCAAATCCTTCACAATCCATCTCTCTCCTCAATGTCATCCACTCTGCAATATCACGTTGCTTCTCTATCTCCCTCTCACGCACCTAATTATACTTAATCCGCCTTTATTCTCTCTACCTATCTACCACTAGGTCCACCATCCTTCATCAAACCTGTTCCTGCCCCAACGTGTGGTGGGGTTTAGCTAGCCATCGACTTTTCTTCCAAGTTCAGGGTTGCCATCAAGAATTTGATCGTCAGTGGAATACCTTGCAGATAAGTTCCCCTTGGTTATCATAAAATTGGAACTCATCTACCTCTGGGAAAGAATAAGTGTAAATTGAATACTCCAAAATATAGCTATTCGGAACAACATAGAGCCAAGAGTCCACAGCGCGCATCCAAATCAGATCAGCATCATATAAGGCCTGAAATTCTTCCTACGTCCAAACAAGTGTGCGATACCTCCAATTCCTTTTAGATGCATAAACAACCAACAACTCATATAGCGCTATTGGAAAGATAACAAAGAAACTCTCATATAAACAACCATACAAGTTCTGCTCCACCCACGTGTGTGCGTCAAACTCAGATCTAGTTGTAGACACTAGAATTAGGTCACATTCCCCTTAGTCCCTCGTCAAATAACCAACTCAAAAATATTCAACTAACCATGTCCCCTTCCACCCCACATTAATATTAATTTAATCAACCTAATAAAATTAATACCCATCTCCACAATATTCATTACTTAATTGTGCTAATTTCCACCTCACCCCACCACCTCACCTAGACACCTCATAAAACCCTAAACCTATTTTTAGTATTTTACCCACTCACCATAACTAACTAAGACTTAGCCTCACCTGCCATTAATTAACTAAGACCTAGCTCAACCCTAAAAATCAATGCCTATGATCCCTCTAACCACATTCCCGCCCATTAGAAGGAAGCTTTTGTTTTGATCCGCAAAGATAAACCAACTTAGCCTAAGATATTGAGAAGATCTGCCATTTTTAGTAAACATAGGGAATCCTGCCTTAACTGATGCCACTCATACCTAAACTGACGCTGGTCAAGTCGGAACTACCATCGTTTACCATTTATTCACCTTAACAACCTTGTTTGAGAGGTTGGCACATTTTCGAATCAAGGAAGAGAGAGCCGAGCTGCATGCAAGCAGAACCAACATTCTTTCATGCTTCTGGACATCCACAACCAGCTCCAGAGCAGATTCAAAGGTATTGTACTCATGGAAGCGTTCTGGGAACCATTATCATGAAACCAAACACCATTTCTCTGATCAATCACTCTCACCATCCAGCCATTGAACCTGCATCACAATAAATGTTTCCTTAACCAACATTGTCTATTTTTAGTTAGCAGCGTCCATTACTCCTGTTTTTAGTTTAAACCTTGCATATTTATTTCTCCATCTTTTTCAAGTCTATAAACTTGTTGGTGGTAAAATCTGTCGCTTGGGCAGATTTATGGATAGATGAACCAATAGTGTGTAGGGCATAGCCCCTCTTTGAGTCAGCAAAGTGAAACTGGTTTATTGCTATTTTACCAGCAGGAATTTGTGCAAGTCTCACAATATTCTGCCTTCGGGGGTTTGGGATCTCATCCCAGTAGGGTGTTTCCAACTACGAAAAGAAAGGAATGAAAGAGAGGATGAAGAAAGATCAGGTCCAAAGGGAGAAAAGAAATGAATTCCAAAGTAGAAAGGTCAGAAGGTTTATGTTTTGGGATTGGTAGTAAACAGAGCCAAACCTACTTGCATAAATGAGCAAAGCAATACTGATGAATAAATGACGATAAAACAGAAGCAGATCTAACAGAATAAACACACAGATCTGACGTAAGAAAGATCTGATGCATATAACACATGTATTCAGTACAAAGTCTAAATATTGTATTAATATTTCTTCCTATTAAAAAAAGCTCAAAGTCTTTTCTCCTCACTTCTATTTTTCATCTGAAAGATATCCACCACCCAAAAATAACAAGTATTTGAGTATTTATAGAAGAAGGAGAAGAAGGAATGCAAAAAGGAACCAACCACCTATTTACAAAATATCTACAAAAATATCTCAAAGTCATGTTGACTTTTGACAACTTGATGGATGACATCATCCCATGGTGCAACATGGATGATGTCATCATTTGTGCCAACATACTTTAGACATTTTACAAAAAGAAAGTCAAAGGAGAGAGAGAGAGAGAAGAAGAGAAAGAATTCATTCATCGTCGTCATCCTGTGGCCGAAAGGGGGTATCCTACTTCTGTTGCTGCTCAGGTGACGAGATGTGGAATTGGGCATAGGTATTCCATGAACTTACTGATCATGGGCTCTAGTTGATCCTGGGAAGGATCCTTGTGTCGCTCGCTGATCACCTCGCAAGTCTCCCGCTCGTCTATGAGCTTCTCTGGGAGTTAGGAATATTCTTTCTCTGCTTCTATTAGGAACCCGATGAAGTCCCGACAGGCCAGCAGGTTATTGATGGACTCTGCGTCAAAAGTGACCTCTGGCCCCAGCCCTTGTGAAATGATCTCCTTGAAGATCTGGATGGTTTCATCAACTTTCCTTAAGGTGAAAGAAGGAGTAAGCAACCCTGGAGACATGTTGAGAACGATTTGTTCCATTTGGTGCATTGCGTCTAGGGCTTCTTCCTTTACCTTATCGATCTTTTCAAGGATGAATTCCAGTTGATCCATCCGGTAATCTAGAGTGGAAAGGATTTTATTGAGGGCCCTGGGGTGACTGAAAATGCCGAACTTGACCAGATCTTCGACTGAACAGTCGAACATTCTTTGAAAGGTCTCACGCTGCAGCCTAGCATGGTCCAGCTCTTCTGATATGGGTCCTGCTAATGCCTGGAGTTCTTTGTTCACCTTGTTGATGTTCAAGTACAAATCGGTGAACTTGGTGATCACTTTTTCACTGTCCTTGAGGATCTGGCTCCTCCAGGCGGAAACTGCCATACCCTGCTCGCCGATCTTTGCATATTCATTAATTTTATCCTGGCTCAGAGGCTCAGGAGTCTCGGTGGCAGTTGTGGGAGGTGCACTACCCATCTTCTGTAAGGCATGGAGCAGATGTTTATTTTTCTCTTTCAGTAGCCTTTTCTCTTCTTTTGCTTCTTGAAGCTTCTTGCAGAGGGCATCAACTACAGATAGGGCCTCTCCCTGAAGGCTTTCAGAAGACGTACCCATTGTGACTTGAGTCACTGTGTAATCTGTCGGAGACAGATCCTTTTTATCCTTCAGAGGATTGGGGTATGCGATCTCCATTACCCTCTCTCCCGAAGCACTCTGAGAGAAGCGTGTGACGGGCTTCTGCTTCTTTGCCCCTTTTGATGGGATTACGGAGAAGTCCATCGGAGTGATGGGAACTTTCCTTTTCTGCTGACTCAGGTGCTGGGAGATCCAAGCTGGACTTATGGGAGAAGGGCCAGAAACAGAGAAGGGGGCAGCTGCAGTAGTAGAAGGGAAAAATGTGGAGACACTTGGAGGTGGCATCGAGAGAACAGCTGAAGAAGTGCTCATGGGAGGAAGGGATACTGCAGGAGAGGAAGACATAGGAAGGGAAGGGAGCTTAGAGATGAGGGAAGAAATGGAGGGGGACAGCTCCGCGAGAGAAGAGAAGATGGATGAAGAAGCAGGAGGTATAGTAGAAGAAGGGGGAGAGGACACGACCAAAGGAATGGTCGCTTGGGTCACTCAAGGAGGGGAAGGAGGAGAGGGAGAAGGAACAAGAAGGGACCTTAATTGTTATAGCAGTGGCCACATCCTGAGTGGATGGGCCTATTGGAACATCTTCCACCACTTCTTCTTCTGAGAAGCCAGAGTTACAACTTGTTCTTGTGCAGCGGAAGGAGGACTTTCAGGAGCTTCCTCTTGGGTGGAACTGGATTCACCCTCTTTTACCTTTTCCTTTGCCCTTTGGCTGTTGTTTAGCCCGAGGAGGTGCGTTGCCCAACGGAGAGGTTGTGAAATCAACCCCGAGGTAGATGAGCCCGTTCATTTGGCACCAATGCTCTATTCTACGCAAAGTTTCCTTGACTCTCTCCTCAATTGTCTGAGGTGCTTTAGTTCTATCAATCAACGCGAAAGGCCAATCGTCCCCACCTGTGTCAAGATACACTTGATCCACTTCTTGCTCAGTAGTTTGGTAGCCTTTGGGGATGATGGCTACCCCGTACTGGATGATTTCTGCTAAGGCCAAGTGAGAATGATCCTTCCTCCTGAGCTCAACCTCATGATATATGTCAATGTAGATATCTTCGATCTGAGGGATGTGGATCGGGTCGAGCTTGGCCCTAGGCAAAAAATTTCTCGGGTCGAAGGTGGGCCTTGCTGGGAAGTCATGTTTCAGATTTAGCAGCTCCAGTTCTGCAAACATATCTTTTGCCTTGTGGTGAGTGAGACATGTATATCTACCCACTGTGAGGGGGAAAGGAGTTCCACCCTTCTTTCTCTTTAGGCACTTTTCATGATAAGTGACAAGCTGCCTCGACAGCTCCAACAGGATCAACTTGGGCCCGGCATACCTTGGCAGTCTATTCGGTTCCCCTAAGAAATTGACTGCCCTCAAATAGGTGAATGTGGGAAATTGAGTGAATAGGGCCCCCCACTTCTCAGTAACTGCCACTATGCTCTTGGTCGTAGTGACCGTGAGTCATATTCGACCTCAACAGGCAGATGATGAAGTAGAAGAATGCATCATTGATCTTTGTGAATTGGGGGATGCTATTTTCTAGCTTCATCTCTGGATAGTATTCATAAATTTTAACTTGGGGCCAAACCCCACTCCGCATCAGAGCTGGATAGTCCCTTTCTGAAGCTGCAGCATAGACCACGTAGGAGTTCATATAGAACCTCCCCGTTGTGTTAAGTTGTTGTAGCTGCTCAGAGATTGTGCTGCTTATGATTTCTGCCCATTCAAAGTGTTGATCGGGCACATTTTTGTTCATTGTCTCAAGGTACCGCAGCATCCACTTGTGAAAATAATGGGCATCAGGAAGCCCAAAGACTCTGCTCAGGAACGTAATTGTGTCGCTGAGTTCCTCTGAAAAGTCACTGCGATGAATGACTTGTGGCCACCGAGTCACTACTTTTTTGTTCTTTAGATAAACTTCATTCATCAGCTGCATGCACTGATCTTCATTGTCGTCCCAGGCCTTGATGCAATCTTCTTGGCTGACGGCCACAAAATGCCGGTGATGAGGAATGCCGAGCATTATCTCAAAGTGGCGGGCAGTGAGGTTAATTATGACCTCACCCTTCTCACCATGGACACATCTTTTTTGTAGCATCGGGCTACCACCATCATAAATTCATTGTTTACGGCACTAACTGGGATCCCACCAGCAAAGTGCAGGGCACTGCCTATCAGCTTGTCCATCCATGGACTTCTTGTGACCCTCTGGGTTCTGGCCCAGAAATCTTCCATGTCAATATGACCCAGTTCTGAGTCTCTGATGTCTAGGTCACACTCTGCTTGGGACTCGGGCATTCTGACCCTCTGATACTTATACTTCATTTCTTCTTCTGTGAGCTTGGCCTTGCCTTTAGATTTGATAGGTTTCTTGCTTGATGTTGACATATGTTCTTCTGAACTTAGTTGCTGATCTGCAACAATAAGAAGTGAAACCCAACGCAAGAAAGCCATGTCAGCTGTCTGATTTTCCATTGAAATGTTGACAGAAGAAAGAGTTAGCAATTTAAAGGCCTCAGGGCGCAGGGCGCATGAATACTGCAGGCTACAGGGCTAAATAGTAAGGCACACAGGAAAGGGCTGTTGCAGGGGATAAATCAGCGCCAAAGGGCGCATGGCGCATGGACACTGCAGGGTGCATTCTTTGTTGTTGTAAGCACAAGTGCGCCTGTGCCATATGTATGCATTTTATAAAGGGCGCATGGATTCTTTATGTTACACGGGAACAGGATGCGCCCGTGGCGCATATATTTTCATGTTGCATGGAACTTCGGTGCGCCAAAGGCGCATATAAGGTTTGTGTAACATATGCTTTTTGTGCGCTAAAGGGAACTTGGCGCGGCACATGAAAGGTATGCATAACATGATGTTGTTCTAATGAGGGATGTGCCTGCACCATTTAAAGCTTTGCACTTGGCGCATATTAAACTGGTGTTGCACAGATGCAGGGTGCGCCAAAGGGCGCAGGTTTTAGCGATGCAACAAATGAGTTTGGTGCGCCATGAGGGGGCATGGAAAGAAAGCGTTTGTAACAAACTAAGGAAGTGCGCCTTGAGGGCGCAGCTTTTCATTATGTAGCAAGTAGGGAATATGCACCATAGGCGCGGCTACTCTTTGTGTAACAGGGGCGACAGATGCGCCATTGGTGTAACTGTTCTTCATGTTACAGGGTGTGCCAATGCGCCAAAGGAGAAGAAAAATACAGTTTCTTTTAAAGCTTCAGATCTTTCTCTGAGGGGTTTTACATATGGTTAAGCTCCTTCTGCAGGGTCGTTTGGGTGATGAAATGGCTTAAACAAAGGGTTTCAAGCCATCATTTCAGGACAGAGCTTCCTCTACCAGCAGATCTGGAAAGAGGGGGAAGAACATGTGGAAGAATGGAAAAGACAGCAAAAGGGGGGGGCAAGTTCATGATTTCAGTCTTTCCAATCCAATCCATACCAACAAGCAGCCAAAAACCACAAACACAGTGCACAAAAGAAAGAGGACCTCTTACCCGGATATTTATAACGAAGAAATGTGCAAACGGGTCCACAAAACGATTCGAAAGCGACAGGGCTGGGTCAGTGCGCTGACAGGTACAGAGAAAATAATCACGTGATTTGCGTTGGTGACAATGACAGCGCAGACGTGCCTATTTATAGGCGAGGTAGCAATAAATGTGCCACCAACTTTTCAAGTGGCGCACCAAAAGAGCTGTCGACACAAGAAAACATGTGCCCTTTGGCGCACCAAAAAATCTTGCCAACACGATAATATGTGCGCCCTTGGCGCACTGAAAGTGGTGTCGACAGAGGAATATGTGTGCCCTTGGCGCACCAAAAAGAGGCGCAACAAAAGTTATGTTGACAGGAAGGCGCATGCGCCTTGGCGCACGCAAGGAAGACTCAACATAGAGAGACACCAAAACACCTGTTGACACAAGAAAACATGTGCCAAAGGCTTTAAAGGGGGCGCATGAACATTTGATGTTGCATAGTCATTATATGCGCCCGACCAAAAAAGACCAAAAATGGCTAAGTTCGGAAAACTAGATTTCCCGGGAAGGGATTTTGCAACGTTCCGAACGCAAGAAATCCCTGACGAGGGATCGGAACAAAATTTCGGTAGGGTTATCTGTAAAATTGCCCTTGCCAATTTTACGGGATAACAGCTGGCTCTTTCTGGGGACTATCCCTGAGCAAACCTCAGGGGTAGAGAATCCCAGATCTCATGTGCCTATCCATTGGGTAACAGAGTCAAAAACAAGGGCGACCGGAAAGGGAAACACACAACAAATAGAAAGCAAACACACGACAAAAACAAACACACAACTAAAGCAAACTGTACAAAGAAGAGAGCAAGCTCTACTTCCTGAAGATTTTCAGATGTTGCCCGCTGTAGGGAAGCAGGAGTTCGGTTCCATCCAGATATGAGAGATAGAAACTATTCTCTCCGTTGAGCTGCTTGATCTTGAAAGGCCCTCTCCACAGGGAATCAAACTTTCCGTGCATGCCTTTTGGCTCTCTTCGCTTGTCCCACAAAAGGACGAGGTCTCCCACCTGGAAATTTCTTTGCTTAGCTTTTTTATCGAACAGTCTCTTGACTTGATTCTGATGTTCGGTGATCTTGTCGACCACTCTTACTCTCTTTTCTTCGAGCTCTGTCAGATACATGATCCTCTTTTCAAGAGAATTTTGGAAAGTTTCATCTTCAATTGCTCGTGCCAAGCGCAGAGCAGGGATTTCAGCGGAAATGGGAAGCTCGGCATCAGTGCCATATAACACTTGAAAAGGTGACATACCGAGAGACCTCTTGGGAGTAATGCGATCTGCCCACAAAGCGTCGTATAAGGACTTGTGCCACATTCGTTGATTCTCATCCACTAGCTTTCGTATGATGGTCACCAAGTTTTTGTTACTGGATTCTGCCTGACCATTTCCCTGAGGGTAATAATCTGAGGCGTGAGCCAAAGTTATCCCGTATTCATAGCAAAAACTAATAACTTCCCGTGAGGAGAAGTTAGAAGCATTATCAGCAACAATCTTGTTGGGAACGCCAAACCTGACAATGATATTTTCTTTGATAAAACTGCAAACAACCTCGGAAGTGGCATGTTTGACAGGTATGGCTTCCACCCACTTGGTGAAGTAATCTATTGCTGTTAGGACATAACTATGTCCGGCACTCGATTGGGGATTGAGTGCACCAATAAAATCAATTCCCCACTGCTTGAATGGTTCGTTGACAATGACCGGCCTGAGGGGAAAAGCAGCCAACTTGGGCTTGCCGACGAACTGCTGGCAAGGTTCACACTTTGCTACCCAGGTGGCTGCATCTTGGAAGAGCGTCGGCCAATAGTACCTGGCTCGGATGATCTTGTGTGCTGTCACGGAAGAGGAGAAATGGCCTCCACAGGCTGAATTATGAAAACTTTCAAGTAACTTCACCTGCTGTGGCTTGTCGACACATCGCAAGAAGACACCATCTATCCCGCGTTTGTATAAACCGTCATCCCAGATGACATATTTGGCTGCTCTGAGCTTTATAGTGCGCTTCTCCTTTGCAGTTAGGTGAGCTGGACATTCACCGTAGGTGAGGAAGAAAGCAATATCGGAATACCACTCATCGCTGGTTGCGACAAATAGGACCAGAGGCAGAGAATGGGCTTTCTCCAGCTGGCTTTGTGCTTCATTGGTACAATCATCCTTTTCCTCAGGGTTTTCTGAATCTTTGTTTTCAGCCATAAGCTGACATAGGCCCTTGCCTCTTACCAGCTTGGTTGGTTTTATATCCAGGTCGTACTCCTGGACCTTTGCAATCCAATTTCCTCGCAAGCTTCCTAACTCCTGTTGAGTTAGAATTGATTTGACTGCCGTGTCAGGGACCAGCACCACTGTATGAGAATTTAAAATGTAATACCTGAAGTTTTTGACTGCTTTGACAACGGCGAAGGCATGCTTTTCCAATTGAGACATTTTTAGTTCGTGAGGCTTGAGGGGAGAGCTCATGAACGCAATCGGAGATTCAACATCCTCAGAATTCTTTTGCATCAAGATGGCAGACACAGTATGCTCAGATGCATAACTATACATGATAAAATCTTTGGAGAAATCGGGACATACCAGGACTGGTGCGTGAGCGACGGAAGCTTTTATTTCCTCGAACGACCTCTTCCCTTCCTCGCTCCACCGGAAAGTTGGTGACCCTTTCATCATGTCCAATATATGACGAGTCTTCTCAGCAAAGTCGGGAACAAAACGCCTGAGAAAGTTCACCTTTCCGAAGAAAGAATGAACGCCAGTCTTGCTTGTAGGCAAAGTAAGGCTCTGAATAGCCTTAACTCTTTCGGTATCTATCTTCGTTCCTTCTTTGCTAACAACATGCCCTAGCAACTTTCCTTCTGTGACTCCAAAAACAGACTTTTTTGGGTTCAGGGAAATCCCATGCTCTCGGCATCTGGCCAATACTTGCTCCAGATGATCACAATGATCACTTCGTTGTTTAGAGAACACAGTCAAGTCATCCAGATAAACCACAATGACCTTCCCCATCATACCTTTGAATGCCAGGTCCATGGCCCGCTGAAAAGTGGCGCCAGCATTAGTTAGGCCAAAAGGCATCCTGCTGTAGGCAAACGTGCCCCAGGGAGTAGTGAATGCTGTTTTAAATTGATCTTCAGGTGAAACTTCAATCTGATTGTAGCCTGAAAAACCATCAAGCATGGACAGCATCTCTGATCCAGTTACTGCTTGCAGAACTTGATCCATTATAGGAAGTGGGTAGTTGTCTTTTAAGGAAGCCTGATTCAAATTTTGAAAATCTACGCATATGCGTATTTCTCCGTTCTTCTTGCGCACTGGCACAATATTCGCCACCCAAGTACTGTGATGGATAGGAAAAATGATTCTCGCATCCAGCATTTTCTGAATTTCAGCCTGGATGGTACCTGAGATCTTAGGATTATAATGCCTCTGCTTCTGGCGAAAGGCTTTGACGTCTTCTTTCAACGGGATGTCATGTTGGACGTCCTTTGGCTTAAAAGACTTTAGATCGGCATAGGACCATGCCAATACATCCATGTATTTCTTCAGCAGTTTGACAAACTTCCGCTTCTCTTCAGGCGTGCAACATTTTCCAATGTTCACAAATTGCGGATGTTCTTCCGAACCTAAATTAACCGGTTCGGTTTCTGGGGAGGATCCAGCATCATCTCGCCTTTTCTTTTTTACAAAACGGTCATGCCTGTCGAACAACCGTT
This sequence comes from Taxus chinensis, assembly GCA_019776745.2. NCBI lineage: Eukaryota > Viridiplantae > Streptophyta > Pinopsida > Cupressales > Taxaceae > Taxus > Taxus chinensis. The sequence continues at coordinate 363,201,717 of CM034155.1, forward strand.
CCAGAGAAACCAGGCCCTTCGGAATTTTATTTCCTTTGAGCTGACATATGCCGTCGTTCCCTTCGGATTCATTGTCTTGATCGGTGACTGATTCGCGGCACATGGAAGTGGATCCTTCAAAATGCAATTCCTTGAAATTTTCCACCTTTTCTAGAAAGGCAATGAGTTGATTGTCATCATTGAATACTTGCCAATGCTGGGAATTGTCTGGCACGCTTGGGCGGAAAACCACCTCAATGGTGTATTTGTTTGTTTTCAAACCTGGGTGAGGGAGCATGAGGGACGCTGAAACGGCCAATGAATCAGCCATGTCATTTTGAGCTCTTGGAATGGATTCTATTGAAAAAGCATCAAATTCCTCGATGTTGTCCCACACCGCATTGCGGTAATGCCTGAGCCTCTCATTCTTCACTTGATATATCCTCTTAACTTGATTCACGACTAGCTCTGCATCACCTTGCACTTTCAGATTTTTGATCCCTCTTTCCTTCGCGGCTTGCATGCCAAGTAGCAGAGATTCATACTCAGCAGTATTATTTGTATTGAAGAACTGCAACTTGAAAGAGAGAGGAATAACCTCCCCTTCGGGAGATATTAGCACGGCTCCGGCGCCACATCCACTGGTTGCGCAGCTGCCATCGAACTGCAAAGTCCAGATCTTATTAAGATCTTCTTCTTGGACGAGAACAACCATTTTGTCAGACTCGGTAGACAAGAAATAGTTCCCCATTCCTGATGATTCGAAAAGAATTTGAGCTTTGGGGTCCTCAGAGTTAGTAACCAAGTACTTCTTTTGTGATTCTGGCTCCAATGTCTGCATTACACCTTTGACGGGGATTCTAGCCTTAGACCAGTCCATATGAATCTCCCCACCAACTTCGCTGCAAAAACTTCTTCCCAGCAAAATTCCGTAGGCTGCTGGAATGTCGGCAACGAGGACGGTCATCTTTACTCTTTTCTCTGGGAACGCCGCAAATGCAAACTGCGCGTCTTTGATTTGACCAATCAACGGAACCTGCTTGGTTTCCAAGGAATAACATCTGCCAAAAGGCTTGGTAAGGGTGAGGCCCAAAGCATGGGTGACTTTTGCCGGCATGACGTTATCAGAAGCTCCAGAATCAATTATGCAGTTACTTAACTTGTGGCCATTGATTAGGAGGGAGAGATAGAAAGGTTCTATCTTGCCTGATGCAGATGTTGAGGCAACATTTATGCGGGATGCAGGAGGAGTGGCAAGGATTCCTTTTGGGGAAACCTGATTAGTTATGACAGCTTGACTTTGAATATACTTGGTCAATCTTACAAGCTGTTCGGGATTTGACTGAAGATACTCGGCTTCAGACATTTGGATCTTGGTCTTTTTAGCATGATCTATTATGTCAAATGCGGCCAAGGGTTGCGCTGGTGAAGGAATGAGTCCCTCACTTCGTGATGGTAGGGTAGGATTACTGGTCTTGATAGGAATATGAAGAAGGCTGATTTGGAGGAGAAATGGGGGGAAAAGATTTCCTTGTAAAAGACTTAACAGGGAGTTGAGTAGGAAGAGGATTACCTCTTTTAGCAATGGTTGGAGGTGTGTTTGACACGGCCTTCTCCTTCTGCACATGGGCAGCGACCTCTGCTTCTTTTCCTTGCGAGCGGGTAAAAACAGCATATGATTGTCCACTTGCATATCCTTGTGTACCCTCCTCTTCATCAGATTCTTCCTCCTCAAATTCCATATACCCGATAGTAGAGTCGCCAGTCGGCTCACCGACGTCTTGATCATCTTCACCTTGAGACGAAGGTTCTTCGTAATCTTGTTCCTCTTCTTCAATTTCGGCTAAGGCGTTGACCGGAGGAGCCTCAAGCGCCAACCGCGGAGCAGTTGCAGGTAAGCACGGCCTTTGAGGAACATTGTTGGAAATGAAATTCCTCCGTGGAATATCCCGGTATGAGGAACCGGGGGAAGCTTGGGCTAACTGCTTCTTTAATGCAAGCAAGTCGTTCGCCATCTTTTGAAATGCCGGATCAGACGAAGTAGTGGGAGAAGGGCCCGAAGATTTAGGCTTGGAGGATTCCCTTTTCAATTCGCCAGATATTATCAAATTATCTTCAATTCGAATGGCAGCAGCCTGGGTGAGAATCAAGGTAGCCACTTGTTCTTGCAGGAGCAAGAAACTTACTTTCGAGCTCATAGCGTTCACGAAGAAACACTTCTGATTTTCCGGTGTTGGAAGCATGGCAACAGGAACACGGTTGATTAATGCATTGAACCTGGCGATAAAATCACGCATGGTCTCATTGGCCTCCTTCTTCAGGTGAGTGATCTGTGATAACAATGCAAATGCATCTTCTGAAGGCTTGTACCTATCTTCAAAAGCATCCCGCAAGGTGGCCCAACTGGTAATAGATCCGGCCGGTAAATGCTGAAACCATTCTGCTGCGGGCCCTTGTAGAGTTTCCAGAAAAAGGTGAACCGACACATCTTCATGAGTTACATCCAGGATACTGCATGACATGATGAATGCAGATATGTGTGAATCCGTGCTTTGGTTCCCGCTCCCGTCAAATTTGGGAAAATTCTTTCGGTTTCCATGTGGGAGCGCGTGAACAGGATGTGGCAAAGCCAGGGGACCCATAGCATTTCCCCATGGTACCGCCATCTGGGCAGCTGGAAAAAGAACACGGGCTGGACACACAGTTCCACTGAGCAGCAAGGCACTACAAAGGGATGTAGAGGCTCCTTGCGAAAACTGGTTCTTCCGTGGGGGTGAGGCGCTTCTGGCTGACCGATCAGCTGAACTTAGTGATGAAAAGCGCGCCGGTGTTACACTGAAATTGTGCCTTTGAAGCAGATCGAAAGTAGGATCGACTTCTCCACGAGCTCGCCTGCTACGCGTAAATGGCTCACCTGCCAGCGTACCTTCCAGATCTGCGACGTTGTGGAGCAGATTTAAAATTTCTTTTTGGTTGTACTTGCTGATTTTCTGGTTTTTCTGACAAAAACCAGCAGCATGTACTTTTCTGAATATTTAAAAAATTATCCTCTTCTGAAAACCAATTGCAGTTTGTTGACAAAGAACAACGAGGATAAAATGATAGTGAAGATTAGCAAGCTGATTTTCAGATCTAAAGTTGACTTTTTCAAAGAGTTTGAAAATTTTGGTAAATAGTCAAAAACTCAGATCTACGGAAAAATACAGATTTTTATAAAAACTCAGTGAACTAAAGATCTCCAACTAGGCCAGATCTATGGATCTCAGAAGAAAATTTTCAATTTCGGGTCACTTTTGCAAAATTTTAGATTTTTAACAAAAAGTTAAAGTTTGCAAACAGATAGTGATTTTTCACATTTTTACTGATTTTCAATCATACCACTATCATAGATCTGATAGATCTGTTCGATCCCCAGCGGAGTCGCCAAAAACTGTTGGTTCGAAAATCTGTCGCTTGGGCAGATTTATGGATAGACGAGTCAACAGTGTGCAGGGCATAGCCCCTCTTTGAGTCAGCAAAGCGAAACTGGTTTATTGCTATTCTACCAGCAGGAATCTGTGCAAGTCTCACAATATTCTGCCTTCGGGGGTTTGGGATCTCATCCCAGTAGGGTGTTTCCAACTGCGGAAAGAAAGGAATGAAAGAGAGGATGAAGAAAGATCAGGTCCGAAGGGAGAAAAGAAATGAATTCCAAAGCAGAAAGGTCAGAAGGTTTATGTTTTGGGATTGGTAGTAAACAGAGCCAAACCTACTTGCATAAACGAATAAAGCAATACTGATGAATAAATGACAATAAAACAGAAGCAGATCCAACAGAATAAACACACAGATCTGACGTAAGAAAGATCTAATGCATATAACACATGTATTCAGCACAAAGTCTAAATATTGTATTAATATTTCTTTCTGTTACAAAAAGCTCAAAGTCTTTTCTCCTCACTTCTATTTTTCATCTGAAAGATATCCACTACCCAAATACAACAAGTATTTGAGTATTTATAGAAGAAGGAGAAGAAGGAAGGCAAAAAGGAACCAACCACCTATTTACAAAATATCTACAAAATATCTCAAAGTCATGTTGACTTTTGACAACTTGATGGATGACATCATCCCATGGTGCAACATGGATGATGTCATCATTTGTGCCAACATACTTTAGACATTTTACAAAAAGAAAGTCGAAGAAGAGAGAAATTATTCATCGTCGTCGTCCCGCGGCTGAAAGGGGATATCCTGCTGTTGCTGCTCGGGTGACGAGATGTGGAATTGGGCACGGTATTCCATGAACTTGCTGATCATGGGCTCTAGTTGATCCTGGGAAGGATCCTTGTGTCACTCACTGATCGCCTCGCAAGTCTCCCACTCATCTATGAGCTTCTCTGGGAGTTTGGAATATTCTTTCTCTGCTTCTATTAGGAACCCGATGAAGTCCCGACAGGCCAGCAGGTTATTGATGGATTCTGCGTCAAAAGTGACCTCTGGCCCCAGCCCTTGTGAAATGATCTCCTTGAAGATCTGGATGGTTTCATCAACTTTCCTTAAGGCGAAGGAAGGAGTAAGCAACCCTGGCGACATTGTTGAGAACAATTTGTTCCATTTGGTGCATCGCGTCCAGGGCTTCTTCCTTTACCTTATCGATCTTTTCAAGGATGAATTCCAGTTGATCCATCTGGTAATCCAGAGTGGAAAGGATTTTATTGAGGGCCCTGGGATGACTGAAAATGCCGAACTTGACCAGATCTTCGACTGAACAGTCGAACATTCTTTGAAAGGTCTCACGCTGTAGCCTAGCATGGTCCAGCTCTTCTGATATGGGTCCTGCTAACGCCTGGAGTTCTTTATTCACCTTGTTGATGTTCAGGTACAAATCGGTGAACTTGGCGATCACTTTTTCACTGTCTTTGAGGATTTGGCTCCTCCAGGTGGAAACTGCCATACCCTGCTCGCCGATCTTTGCATATTCATTAATTTTATCCTGGCTCAGAGGCTCAGGAGTCTCGGCGGCAGTTGTGGGAGGTGCACTGCCCATCTTCTGTAAGGCTTGGAGCAGATGTTTATTTTTCTCTTTCAGTAGCCTTTTCTCTTCTTTTGCTTCTTGAAGCTTCTTGCAGAGGGCGTCAACTGCAGATAGGGCCTCTCCCTGAAGGCTTTCAGAAGACGTACCCATTGTGACTTGAGTCACTATATAATCTGTCAGAGACAGATCCTTTTTATCCTTCAGAGGATTGGGGTATGCGATCTCCATTACCCTTTCTCCCGAAGCACTCTGAGAGAAGCGTGTGACGGGCTTCTGCTTCTTTGCCCCTTTTGACGGGATTACGGAGAAGTCCATCGGAGTGATGGGAACTTTCCTTTTCTGTTGACTTAGGTGCTGGGAGATCCAGGCTGGACTTATGGGAGAAGGACCAGAAACAGAGAAGGGGGCAGCTGCAGTAGTAGAAGGGAAAAACGTGGAGACACTTGGAGGCGGCATCGAGAGGGAGGCCGAGGAAGTGCTCACGGGAGGAAGAGATACTGCAGGAGAGGAAGACATAGGAAGGGAAGGGAGCTCAGAGATGAGGGAAGAAATGGAGGGGGACAGATCCGCGAGAGAAGAGAAGATGGACGAAGAAGCAGGAGGAACAGTAGAAGAAGGGGGAGAGGACACGACCAAAGGAATGGTCGCTTGAGTCACTCGAGGAGGGGAAGGAGGAGAAGGAGAAGGGACAGAAGGGACCTCAGTTGTTGCAGCAGTGGTGACATCCTGAGTGGATGGGCCTATTGGAACATCTTCCACCGTTTCTTTCTCTGGAGAAGCTAGAGTTACAACTTGTTCGAGTGCAGTGGAAGGAGGAATTTCACGAGCTTCCTCTTGGGTGGAGCTGGATTCACCCTCTTTGCCTTTACCCTTGCCTTTTGGCTGTTGTTTTGATCGAGGAGGTGCGTTGCCCAACGGAGAGGTTGTGAAATCGACTCCGAGGTAGATGAGCCCGTTCATTCGGCACCAATGCTCTGTTCTACGCAGAGTTTCCTTGACCCTTTCCTCAATTGTCTGAGGTGCTTTAGTTCTATCAATTATTGCAAAAGGCCAATCGTCCCCACCTGTGTCAAGATACACTTGATCCACTTCCTCCTCAGTAGTTTGGTAGCCTTTGGGGACGATGGCTACCCCATACTGGATGATTTCTGCTAAGGCCAAGCGAGAATGATCCTTCCTCCTGAGCTCAACCTCATGATATATGTCAATGTAGATATCTTCGATCTGAGGGATGTGGATCGGGTCGAGCTTAGCCCTAGGTAGACAATTTCTCAGGTCGAAGGTGGGCCTTGCTGGGAAGTCATGTTTCAGATTTAGCAGCTCCAGTTCTGCAAACATATCTTTTGCCTTGTGGTGAGTGAGACATGTATATCTACCCACTGTGAGGGGGAAAGGAGTTCCACCCTTCTTTCTCTTTAGGCACTTTTCATGGTAAGTAACAAGCTGCCTCGACAGCTCCAACAGGATCAACTTGGGCCCAGCATACCTTGGCAGTCTAGTCGGTTCCCCCAAGAAATTAACTGCCCTCAGATAGGTGAATGTGGGGAACTGAGTGAATAGGGCCCCCCACTTCTCAGTAACTGCTACTATGCTCTTGGTCGTGCGACCGTGAGTCATATTTGACCTCAACAGGTAGATGATGAAGTAGAAGAATGCATCATTGATCTTTGTGAATTGGGGGATGCTATTTTCCAGCTTCAGCTCTGGATAGTATTCATAGATTTTAACTTGGGGCCAAACCCCACACCGCATCAGAGCTGGATAGTCCCTTTCTGAAGCTGCAGCATAGACCACGTAGGAGTTCATATAGAACCTCCCCATTGTGTTAAGTTGTTGTAGCTACTCCGAGATTGTGCTGCTTATGATTTCTGCCCATTCAAAGCGTTGATCGGGCACATTTTTGTTCATTGTTTCAAGGTACCGCAACATCCACTTGTGAAAATAATGGGCGTCAGGAAGCCCAAAGACTCTGCTCAGGAACGTAATTGTGTCACTGAGTTCCTCTGAAAAGTCACTGCGATGAATGACTTGTGGCCACCGAGTCACTACTTTTTTGTTCTTCAGATAAACTTCATTCATCAGCTGCATGCACTGATCTTCATTGTCGTCCCAGGCCTTGATGCAATCTTCTTGGCTGACGGCCACAAAGTGCCGGTGATGAGGAATGCCGAGCATTATTTCAAAGTGGCGGGCAGTGAGGTTAATTATGACCTCGCCCTTCTCACCATGAACACATCTTGTGTCCTTGTTGTAGCATCGGGCTACCACCATCATAAATTCATTGTTTACGGCACTGACTGGGATCCCACCAGCAAAGTGCAGGGCACTGCCTATCAGCTTGTCCATCCATGGACTTCTTGTGACCCTCTGGGTTCTGGCCCAGAATTCCTCCATGTCAATATGACCCAGTTCTGAGTCTCTGATGTCTAGGTCACACTCTGCTTGGGACTCAGGCATTCTGACCCTCTGATACTTATACTTCATTTCTTCTTCTGTGAGCTTGGCCTTGCCTTTAGATTTGATAGGTTTCCTGCTTGATGTTGACATATGTTCTTCTGAACTTAGTTGCTGATCTGCAACAATAAGAAGTGAAACCCAACGCAAGAAAGCCATGTCAGCTGTCTGATTTTCCATTGAAATGTTGACAGAAGAAAGAGTTAGCAATTTAAAGGCCTCAGGGCGCAGGGCGCATGAATACTGCAGGCTACAGGGCTAAATAGTAAGGCGCACAGGAAAGGGATGCTGCAAGGGGTAAATCAGTGCCAAAGGGCGCATGGCGCATGGATACTGCAGATTACATTCTTTGTTGTTGTAAGCAAGTGCGCCTGCGCCATATGTATGCGTTTTATGAAGGGCGCATGGAATCTTTATGTTACACGGGAACAGGATGCGCCCTTGGCGCACATATCTTTCATGTTGCATGGAACTTCGGTGCGCCAAAGGCGCATATAAGGTTTGTGTAACATATGCTTTTTGTGCGCTAAAGGGAACTTGGCACGGCGAATGAAATCTTTGCATGACATGCTGTTATTGCAATGAGGGATGCACCTGCGCCGTTTATAGCTTTGCACTTGGCACGGATTTAACTGGTGTTGCACATGGATGCAGGGTGCGCCAAAGGGCGCAGGTTTTAGCGATGCAACAAATGAGTTTGGTGTGCCATGAGGGAGCGCAAAGAAAGTGTTTGCAATAAACTAACAAGTGCGCCTTGAGGAAGCGCGCCATGAAGCAGGCAGGGAATGCACCATTGGCGCAGCTTCTTTGTGTAACAGGGGCGACAGATGCGCCATTGGCGCAACTGTTCTTCATGCTGCAGGGCGTGCCAATGCGCCACAGGAGAAGGAAATATACAGTTTATTTTAAAGCTTTGATTCTTCTCAGAGGGGTTTTACATATGGTTTAGCTTCTTCTTAGGGTCGTTTGGGTGATGAAATGGCTTTAAACAAAGGGTTTTAAACCACCATTTCAGGACAGAGCTTCCTCTACCAGCAGATCTGGAAAGAGGGGGAGGAATATGTGGAAAGACAGCAGGGGGGAGAAAGTTCATGATTTCATTCTTTTCAATCCAATTCATAACCACAAGCAGCCAAAAACCACAAACAAAAGTGCACAAAAGAAAGAGGACCTCTTACCGGATATTTATACAAAGAAATGCATGCAAACGGGTCCACAAAGTGATTCGAAAGCGACAGGGCAGGTGCGCTGACAGGTACAGAGAAAAATAAAAAATCACGTGATTTGCGTTGGTGATAATGACAGCACAGACGCGCCTATTTATAGGTGAGGAGGCAATAAATGTGCCACCAACTTTTCAAGTGGCGCACCAAAAGAGCTGTCGACACAAGAAAACATGCGCCCTTTGGCGCACCAAAACGATTGTCAACACGAAGATATGTGTGCCCTTGGCGCACCGAAAGTGGTGTCGACAGAGGAATATGTGCGCCCTTGACGCACCAAAAAGAGGCGCAACAAAAGATATTTTGACATGAAGGCGCATGCGCCTTGGCGCACGCAAGGAAGTCTCAACATAGAGAGGCGCACCAAAACACTTGTTGACACGAGAAAACATGCGCCAAAGGATTTAAAGGGGGCGCATGAACATTTGTTGTTGCATCGTCATTATATGCGCCTGGCCAAAAAAGACCAAAAAAGGCTAAGTTCGGAAAACTAGATTTCCTGGGAAGGGATTTTGCAACGTTCCGAACGCAAGAAATCCCTGACGAGGGATCGGAACAAAATTTTGGTATGGTTATCTGTAAAATTTCCCTTGCCAATTTTACGGGATAACAAAACTCAACCATTCCTCTACCCACATCATAAAAATAACCTATTCTCACCTGCCATCCATCTCTGAGCATACCTGAGACCTCCACAAATTTCCCTATTCATCCTTCCATCTCAATCCAACATTAGATCAACCCCTGTAACCAAATTCCTTTAATCTTATTTCACCCTGACCCTACCGATGCCGGTTATTCATGAATGTCGTTAGTTTATCATAAACCATCATTGGTTATAACAAGACTGACGTTGATCTCTGTGTTTAATACATTTTCGAAGAACAGAGCCAAACAAATTCCTATCAAGTGACCCAAACATCCCAGAATCACACCCTGACCAGCTCTAGTACCTTGACAGCGACTTTTCCCTTCATATCCGAATAGAGCTTATCTTATTGTAGTTAGATTTGCTTATTGTATTTGAATGAGATACCTGAATCATATCAACTACAGTAGTACTTTGTTTATTTTTCACATTAAATTGTTTTAAACAGTGGATTGACAACCTTCTAGGAAGTATCACACTTCCTGGATCTAGCACTCGCTAGGAAGTCCACTATCATATATCATTTAAATCTCCTTTTGTGGTCTTGTTTTCTATTTCAGGTAGTTACTCCTAGCCAAAGGGAAGCTCTCACAGTCAGCATCGGATCGAGAATTCAGAACGCACACAACAACCTTCAACCAACCAAAACAACAAGTATTCCTCCTCAACCCATTAACCTTATATGTTTCGTCATAGTCAAAAACGTAAAGAAAACGGTGAAACATTTTGGCACGCCCGATGGGACCCATCAGGGGATCTGTTGCATTTTTCTTCATTCCTAAGTGAAATTTGTGTGTTGGTTTCCCTTCAAAAATCCTACACATTAATTTTCTTCTCTGAAATTCTTCTTCTTCTTCTTATTGTCTAAAAATAATCGTGTTTTTGGTGCTTTAAAAAGAATCATTCTTTTTTCTTTATGCATTGCATTACTGAAAGATCATACCCTCTCCTATTCATCATTTTCTTCATCAAATGTAATCTTTTGATTTGGGCTTAAAGTAATTGTAGTACATTTTGATTTTCTACATTTAGCTCACATTAAAACGAGGGCAACCTATACACTGAAAGTCATGCCCCGCTGATGGTTGACCCAAAGAATCGTGGAAAAGCACATTCTCTCTCTCTCTCTCTTCTCTCTCTCTCTCTCTCTCTCTCCTCTCTCTCTCTCTCTCTCTCTCTCTGTGTCTTACCAAACTACACAAATTGAAAATATACACATCTTTCTTAAACAACATCCTACCTGGGAACACTTGTCAACAATCACACGGATCATAGGATTGGAAGGTACTCCCCAGATCGTTACTTCTGTCGAGTCATTATCTAAAAGGATGACCCGCCCCTGCCATAACATAACCTAAAACCTCATCTTCTAGATTTCCTTCTTCATAGGAAGCCTTCCCAACAAAATTTTTTTGTTCTAGATACACACAATCAGTTCTAAATAGTGTAAGTTGAACAAACATAAAGAAAAAACACTCTTAGGATCGTATTTTTCTTAGTGTTCTTCTTGGTTTACGTTTTGAGGTGTAAGAACACGAGTCCACATTTTATTTTTCCGTGCACACTCCACCATCATAGTTGGATTATTCTGACTTTATCTGAGTGTCTAGGGCCCCATCTTCTCATTCTCAGATTTCTGAGTTTGATTCTCCACTTGATTTAAATCACAAAACCCAGTCTTCTTAATTTCTCTCTAGATTTCATAGAAACTGGCGTCGGTCCAGCAACCTTCGTTGGTTTTCATTTGACCGTCGTTGGTTAAACCTAACCGGTGTCGGCTTCTGGATTTCTGGGTGTTTTTCTTAGAACAACCTTCATTCACTTATTATGTTCTTCTTTTTGGCCCATAGGGCACCAACATATTTCCATGTCATTCTACTTTGTTTTTTTGATATTACTGTCATAAAGAACCATTTCCTTGCACCTTTATCTATCATGTTTCATTTTTTGAAACTGGTAATTTTTTTACAATAACCAACATCAGTCTCTGTGACTGATATCGGTTCCTCAATAACAATCACCGGTCAGCCTGACCGATGTCGGTGTCTATGTTTGGTTTATGAAAAATCCAAATCTTGACCAAATTCACCTTCCCAGCCTCATTTTTTCTCTGTTACTATTGTTTTCTATTTCATTTACAGAATACAGTCTTACCAGGTCAATACTTGTTCACATGGTGCTGAGTCGCACCCAAACTAACACTCTCATATTTCACGCCAGTCATCAACCACTCCCACCTAGTCGCTCACCTTCATCTATTTTATCACCTAGTGATCCGACTCAGTCTATCACCATTTCTACGGATAACGAGGGGTTTGCACAACTTCTTGATCAGAATCTCGAGGCCTTATAGTATTATATTTCCCACTCCTCCACTTGGGACTCCTCGGAGTAGTTTATATATGGCATGCTCGTGTCTATCTCTCCTGACCTTGTCCCCACCTCCAAAATGACCTCTACTAGCTTGATGTTACGTTCACCTGCTTTACCCCCAGTGGTTTCACAGCTAGGATCCATACCCACTATGACTGTGGCATCTATAACATCTGTTGCACCCGTAGTCTTAGTTGTTCCCTCATCGACCATTCAAAGCCTAGCCCTATCGGCGTCCGTTGTCTCACATATACCAATTGTAACACAATTGCCCATGGTGTCAATGACCCCTACCTCATTCTAGAACCTTGTCCTCTCCATCCCGCAATATTTTCCCCCAATCACCACTAGAGTCACTTCGACTATCCCACCTATAAATACACATTATCAGCCACCCCCTATCTCATCCATCACTTATTCTCGGTATGTTCCCTCCATGACAGTCCCCTATTCGCAGCCTTCTTATTCGGTATCACCATACACTGGAATACCACCCACATCATATGTTTAGTATCAACCCTCTTATACCACAGGAGGTGTTCACCCATCACAACCTACTAATGACCTCATCAAGTTAATGATGGAAAAATTGCAAACGTTAGAAGCATCAATCTTTGGCTCACGCAATGCCCTCACCTATGATGAAATCTGTAATGATCCCATCCATCCATCCATTCCTATTCACCCATACCCTATACATTGGGAAATGTCAAATTTCAATCGCTTCAATAGTAAAGAAGACCCGCAACAACATTTGCGGTCTTTCAAACATGGGTGTTACCTGATTACTCATGATGACACCTTACTTTTGAGGACCTTTCCAATGTCTTTGACAAGACCTACATTAGACTGGTACAATGGGTTACCCAGGAATTCTATCTACTCATGTAACCAGGTAGCTCAATCCTTCTTATACCACTTCTCGATCAATATTGTCAAGAAGATTACCATGACTAATATCTATTCTACATGACAATGTGATGATGAGTCTATCGCTAACTTTGTCACTCGTTGGCGCAGCCTAATCAACCAAATCACATTCCAATTACCACAAATAGAACTCATAGAACTTTTCACTTGGGCTTGCGCTAGACACATCTCACCAAACTTACAGGTTCAAAGTTTCGACACCTTTGATGAGGCCTTTACTATGGCGCGAAAAATATAAATTCGTGCCATCGAAGAGGTCTTTTCAACAAAAAACCATTTCTTATATATCTTGCAATCATTGAAGCCCACGAGACGACACATATTTCAGGAATTTTTTCGAATAGTTCATATGCTTCCACATTTTCCATATATACCTACAAGGGTTCTTGCAACTGAAAAATATGACAAAATTCCCTTCTACATAATGCTTTGGCACAATTTGGTAATATGATATCAAAGAATAACTAAACAAATTCGACACCTATTGGTTGCATTTGTAGAGACACTATCAATACTTATTTATTATTAACCTTCATTATACCATTATGCAACAAGTGCAAAAAGTTTTAATTGTCCTCCTCATTTTCATTATACTTGCTGTTGCTTTTGATATAAAATACTTTAAAAATACTCTTAAGATGTGACAATACCAATAAATATAGATATAAAACACTGTCAAAAATTGTTGATACGAAGGTGTTGGGAAAAGAGCCGTCAGAAAAAGTCTTTCTTAAAAAGTCTAACACTTTTCAAAAAAACTCTACCATAAAATAAACACCCGAGGCATACTTTTGTGGTTGGTGAAAGGGTAGTAGGTCACCAACAAGAATTCTAACTTGTGACCTGGTAGTCCATAGGCCAGATTTATTTTAACAAGTTTAGAGCTCAATATTCAATCCCATGAGATGGAAGAGAGTGGTGGCGAGTTTGAATTAATGAGAACGTCGTAGGGTGAGTATAGTGCAAGTTGGTCAAAAGCGTATGATGTGTGGCCGCGGAAGAGGAAGCCATTTGTAATGCAAGAAGAAAATACAGCGGAGAAGGGGTCTTAAGTTAATGGCAGACGAAGGGTTGGAAACATGGAAGGGAAATACAATGGTTAAAACTTGGTTTAAGACTGGGCGGGTAAAACTTGGCGGAATCAAAACATACGTTTACTTATTTCCCTATAAATTATCGACGTCCACAAAATGGTAGTCCGTAGCATTGACTGTCTGCCACTAAAACTTTTAACGTGTAGCGTGTACTAATAATCGCCCCATGTTCATTAGACATTACCTAGCTTGCTTCCATCAGAATCGAAAGGGATTGCTGTCCTGCGCACATGGTGAAGACAAAGCGCTGCTCAAAGCCCACCCAAGAATGACGTCATGCAGCCTTTGCCTCAGGTTTGCGCACATGACAGGTTTTTGTAAAAGTGAAGCTCTGTACTGAGAGGGCCTATATGTCCGTATATGATTTGAAATTGTTATTAAAATATATTTTACTATCAATTTACAGTGCTATCTGTCCCCATCTGGTTTAAAATGTCTGTGAAATGATGTTTTACTATTACATACCCATACATAAAACAACCCAGACTTGGGCTGCACCGATGCTTGCAGCAAAGCTGTGTACGGTGGAATTTTAATGAACTTCAAGCGCGCTTTAGCGCACTAAACCGCTGCATGTGCGGAGGACATGCGCGTGAACACTTTCGGTGCATTGTGCAACACATGACTCCAAGTGCTAGGAATCAAATTTGAAGGGCTAGTCAAAACGGTTAGTCGAAATTTCAATGTAGATGACGTGATTGCCACTACACATCACTTTCATCCGGGTCCTATTGTTTCTTTTGGTTTTTGACCATATCTCTTTTTATCATATGGACATTAAACAGATTCCTTATTTTTCCCACCCTTTCTTAAAAATTTGAAAGATAAGGGACAGGGAAGTTGAGGGGTGTATAACAGCCATATAAATACCATACTTCAAAAAATAAAAAATACTCTTTAATAGATTTTGTTATTGTTTATCTAAATATTTTCTTTGGAGCATTTATATTGTATGGAAAGTGGTTTTTTAAGGTATTTAAATCAAGTAGTTTTACATACAAAGAAATTTATGGACCATTTGTTGGGCATTATGTTATGCATTTTTTTCGACTTATGTGACATCATTTGATTGGATGATTGTTTGATGTGACACATTTTATTGGCTATTTTTTTTTTTGAAATTTTAAATGAGAAAGTGACATGTAGTAAGTAGTCCCTAACTTTACATCTACCCTCACAATTATTGGTCCATGCTCCACGATTGGCTCATCTCACTTAATTCTTTGTTTATTTTCTTTTTAATGAGTTTTATACAAAAATCGATATACATTTAATCTAATGTTAGAAGTTGAAAACTCATACACCATTACTAACAAAATCTTGAAAAGTCTTAAAATGGCCTTCAAGAATTTTGTTTATTTATTTTTGTGTAGGTGAAAGGTAGTACGTGGGTTCAAGGTTATAAAGCTCTACGGATTTGCATGGATATCATAGTCTCCGGGTGTGATCCATCTCCTACATAAAAACATGCACCATTTTATGGTCTATAATCCAACTACTTACATTACGATATCTTTTAAATTCATCAATCTCCTTAAAATATTACCCTTCCATTATACATATTTAGTTTCCCTTTCTAGAAGTAACCTCTTCATTTCACCTTTTATAGGATTCCGAGTGTTAAGTAAAGCCATTTGAATTTCACCTCCCACATCCTGGTAAAACCAACTTCTTACAAAAAAATCTATCTAGGAGGAAGGAATATCAGCTACCACAATGGTAGTTTTTACTCTCTTCTCTGGAAAGGCTACTAATAAAACTTGAGCATCTTTGACTAAACTAACCAAAGGTACATGTTTGTTTTCCATGGAGTAACATTGACAAAACAATATGGTAAATGTAAGGCCAAGGCATGATAAACTTTGGGAAGCATTACAATATCAGAAGCCCCATAATCGATAATGCAATTGCTAAGTTAATGGCCTCCAACTAATATTGTTACATAAAATGCTCAATTTTTCCTATGGTGGATGGGATGATTCTAGCAAGTTTTGCAAGACATTGGATTTTGGCCTTGGTAATATTTATTTTGAGGATGGAGAAATATGGACTAATTTCAAAGTAGTACATTTGATAGATTTGACCAATTTATCAAGATTGATCAAGATGGGTATGCAAATACCAAGCTTTAAGAATTTGGACATTGGATTTTTTCACATGATCAATTATGTCAAAAGTAGAAGAATTAGAGGTTTCCAAGGAAATTGGGACACCGATTTTGATATTTTCATTCTTTGAAGCTATAGTTTACTTTAGAGTAGAAGAATTAAAAGGAGTACTTAGTTTCTTCTATAAAGGTATGGTAAGAATAGGAAGAGGGAACCCTTTCTTAGCAATGTCAGGTGTTATTTTAGAAAACATGCTTTGCATTCCCTTTCATTCTTGGTCAAGTAACCTTATTTTTATTAGTTAGTTGATATTTAGTTAGAACAACACAAGAATAATTTTTCATGTATTCTATTGCTTCATCGTAATCATGTTATGAAGTTTTATAGTAAAAAACCAATATTATAATCTTCTCCAATTTCTTCAACCTCTTCTGCTTCTTCATGTTCCTCAATTTCTTCTTCAATAGCTTCATAATCTTTTGTGTCTTTAATTTCATGGGTTGCATTGAATTGAGCTTTGACAGGGGAGCTGTCGACACTAAAATTTTCCTCCGTAATTTCTATTTCATTAATGTATGTATTAGGAATAAGATGTTGTTAAGTATAATTAGTAGTAGCGTCCGATAGAAGAAAACGGCGCTGCCAGTACGATGCCGCCAATAATGTGGAGTACGGTAACAGTCAAAGTACAATAGGAATGTTGTAAAAAGTAAATATTTGTCGTAAGTGGTCCGGTAATGTTAAAATGTCTTGAAGTTTGGGTAATTAGAGAAGTAGGGTCTACATGATTAGGAATTAGAAATATTATATTAGTAATAAGGACAAGGAGTGAGGTCATAAATATTTTGAGTATTTTATTTGTAAAAAGTCTAAAAATGTGGAACCCATGTAAAATGATAAGGTTTATCTTATCTTAAAAGATAAGCTTACATGTACAGATAAGAGTTAAGGTATGGAATATGATTCGTCAGAGTGGATTTCTTATCCTATCTTAGAGATAAGATGGATAAGCCTAGAAGTTCTATAAATAGAGAGGCCACCCCCTCATTTAGCATAGAAGAAAGTAGTGAGAGATATTGTAGGAAGTGTGCGAAGGAAGCCATCAGTTAAAGGTGTGCTGAACAAGCCATTAAGAGGTGTAATTGTAAAGTTTCTCCCATAGTCTTGGTGAAAGGCAAGTGAAGTCAATAACACTTGAAGTACCTCATGGGTGAGATTGTAACAATTTCATGTTAATATTATAATTTACTTTGATATTTCAGATTTTTCATCATTCCGTCTTATCATAGTCGATGGTATTCTTGTGTTATGTTGTTGTTTTGTTTCCAGATTACATCCACCAAACTAAAGGTTGTACATTAGTAAATAATCATAGCACGAGGAGTTCCCGGTGAAGAATTATCATAGTGCCGGATTGGTGATGACAGAGCCTCAATAGCGAGTTTGGGTTGAATATAAGGTAAAAAAATTCTATTGCCAAACTTTATCCTTGGCATATCTTAATACTAATTAGTTGTAATGCTTTGAGATTATTCTTCAAGGTACATAAATCATTATCAAACTTATGGATGAGTGGATTAGATCTAGTTTGATCATAAGTTTGGGTTTTACTCTGGACAGGATCTTTCCTCAATTTTCCAAACATAATCAAATCATTATCAACATGATAGCTAACCATTGACCATCATTTAAATATACCATATAACTCAACACAAAACCAAATTCAAGAAGTTGAGAATTAAAGAAGAATTATTTCTAATTTTTATTCGTTGATCAAGCTAGCTTGATGGGAATTTTATGTATGAGTTTGTTGAATTTTTCCACAAATTATCTCATATGTTTGTATTTTCATTTGAGAAAGTTGTGTCAGGAGAACATGGGCATCCTTCGATCATTTGAATCTAACCTCAATTTTTCTCTGGATAGTATCCCAATTGGTGATACTATATAGTAGCCAATGATAAAACCACTCAGTTGCATTTTCTTATATTCTCTAGAAACAAAAATCCTAACAAAAACTTCTTCATTAGAAATTCCTAAAACTCCACAAGAAATGAGACATTATGTACTATGTTCATCAAGATGTTGTTTCCAATCTCCTCTAAATTTGGGGAAATTATTTATTCTTCCCTTTCGAAAAGCATGAAGTAGTTTGGCCAAAGCTAGAGGTTCAATATTTTGTACCTAAGGGATTGGTGCAGAGGTAAAATAACGCATGATATAGTAAATGATTGACTCAAACTAACCTTGGTCAAAAATCTTATCTTTCACCTACTTGGAGGTTTACTCACAAATCTTATATTTTTTTCGTTTCTTTTCAGGAGATAATTTTAAATGGTGTTGCTACTGCAAATTGAAGAAACAATATTTTAAACCTTGTGTTCTACTTCCTCACATGAACCTTCTTTCTATCCACTTCAAAAATATTTATTATCATAAGGTATTGGGAATATGAGGAGGAATGGGAATTATAGGAACAATAGGAACAAAAAGGCTAATGAGGGAAATGGGATCGACTGGGATCACTGGTATAATTTCTTGTGTTTCTCTTTTTTTATTTCTATTGATACTGTAAAATCTTCTTATTGCCTCAGGACAATTATCCTCTTCATTCAAAACTTCGTTGATTGTACTATATTGATTATCATTAATGTTTTTGAAATA
Source organism: Taxus chinensis (assembly GCA_019776745.2). NCBI lineage: Eukaryota > Viridiplantae > Streptophyta > Pinopsida > Cupressales > Taxaceae > Taxus > Taxus chinensis. Next base: position 363,220,208 of record CM034155.1, read on the forward strand.
AGAAACAATTCTAAAGTTTTTTATATTTCTTTTTGATGATTCAAATAAAGAATGAGATCAGGTTGTGTACAAGGGGTTCAACCATTAATGATTATGTAACTCAAAAGTGCAACTATCTTGTTGAAAATCTTTCTTTTTGATTCAATATTCTCTAAGTGAGTTTGATTATTCTTAATTTAGCTTCATTTAACTCTTCTTTATCTAATATTATAGAGTTAATGTTGAAATGTGTTCTACTTACAACATTTATCCAAATGAAATTTCTTAAATATGCATAAATATATTTTTAGGTATATCTTGTATGAGGGTGAGGTTTGGTTATTGAATAGGAGGATGACCTACGATGGTCATTACAAAGTTCATTGTCTAGAATAATGAGGTGGTTGAGTAGATATCTGAACCACTCTTATTACAATTTGACGTGGTCTCCTCTAAGTGATAAGATTTGCATCCATGTGTCCAATGTCAAAATATTCTTCATCTATATTGATTATTACAATAACGTTCCCCATGGTGGCCACTACAAAATATTAGTAGAAAATTTGTACATGGAAAAATGGGAAAAGTTCAAAGGAATGGAAATTCCCTCCTCTATAATGGGTAGGTTCCCTTATTCATTTATACAAAAATGAATTGTAAGATATTTACAACATTTACAATATGATTATCTTGGTGGGGGTTTCAAATTCTATATGTTGATATTTATAGAAGAAATAAAGGAGTAAAACATAAATAAATAAAAATAGTTTAGAAGGTGAGTGATAAAACATTTGGAAAAGCAAAAGCATATCTTCATCTACTAATTCATGTCATTATTAAAATAAGATTACAACATTATATAATAGAATAAAATTACCTAGATTTAAACATTCTCATAAATGAATATACCTAACTCAAATAAATGCATACAAAAAATTCAACATTGTATAAATGCAAGAATGAACACAAAGTTTCAGATTTCATTATATAATGTGTAATTGGGGAAAAATAAAGAAATAAGAAGAAAGAAAGAGAAGGGAAAAACTCTCTTATGTATTTTTGTTCTTGAAAATATCAACAAAAACACTTTTACATAAAGAGGATTTCCTGTTATAGTGTGAAAGGGTTTAAATACCTCTAAAGAGAGAGAGAAATATTATAGTGAAGATAGTTCAATGGCTCTGCAAGAAAAACCTAACCCTACCCTTAACAATGGCATTGTGCAGGGTGTTCATGGTGACGGTGACGATAAAGACCATGTGGTGCTTCTCAATGGCCAAGGCAATGTGATTCAGAGCTATGGGAATGATGGGAATGTTAGTTAGGGAAGCCATGGTGGCGGCTCTCATGCTCGTGTCCACGGTTTCGACGGATCTATCCTGCGTCAAGGGAAAGGTTTTAACTATAAAAATAACGGGAATAGTGGCCCTAATACTGATAACATATACAAAAGCTTGCAAGGTAGTAGTGACACCCATGGGGAACTATAAAATGAAGGATCTATTGATGCCTTGATCATTGGACCCCTCCCAGGTAGTTTCAGCTCGCTACAGGGTTTTAAGGGGAAGGTCAGCGGTGCTCTTGCTAGTAATGATAGGTCGTGCAAGGGACTCATTCCCCTATTCAAAGCTATAAACCCATATCTGCAACTATAGTTACCTTTAGTGGTAAGCATGCAACTTTATGTAAACGCTTCCCTGTAAAACATAATCAAAAATTTTGGGATGCAGTCCAGAAGAGCTCTTCTTTTGTACCCATGACCTTGGCCTCTAACACATCATGTGTGAAATTTAGAGAGGATGTGATAAAATATAATTCTTACATCAAGGAGCATGGAATGATATGAAAATTCAGTGGGTGGTGTCCCTGTTGACAGTTTTTGCACTTGTGTAAAAATGGGCAACTCGAATCTTTGTTGTGATGGATAGCATTGCATACATGATTTACTCAATGAGAAATAAGGAGAGAGAAGAAAAGAAAAACCATGGAACATAAGAGAGGACAAAAAGCCTAAATATTTTCTAACTATTTTCTTAAGTGTGCAAGTACAAATTACAATGTTTAAACACTTCTATCATATGGTACATGTTTCAGATAAATTAACCAAGGAAGCTTAGTGGGTAAAACATAGTACAAATATGGAGAGCTTCATAAGCAAAAAGAGCTGGTAAGGACAAACCCTTATGCACAAAACTCACATAGAGAAAAAGGTAAAATAATCCATCACAGAGCTCGAAAATCTTCAATAATGGTGGCCATTCTTCTATTACAGAAGTAAACAGAGCTCGAAAGGAACAAAAATGGTGTCCACAAATCACATAAAGTTTTGAAGAATTAGAAAACGTATTCATAGTTGGGAATCGAGCTCGAGGGTTACCCTAAAAAAAACGAACATCAATAAAAAATTTAGAAGAAATCAGAAGCAATAAAAATACAGAGCTCAAAGGTATAGAAACCAAATAGAAATCACATATCCGAGATCGAAGCCATGAAAATGACCGGTCTATTTGGCGAACTTGGCATTTTTTCATTATTTTGTAAAAATGTCGAATTGGTCCTGTGGTGCAATGATTTCTAATTGGATGTGGCAAAGTGGGTTTATTTTTGTGGACTTATCAATTTTCATTATTTTGCAAAAATGCTAAATTGGTCCGGCGGCCCGATGAATTCTAATTGGATAGTCAAATTATGAAGCAGCAGAAAGGCGGGGCCATTTTGTGTTTTGAAACAGTAGCGGAGAGGCGGGACCTTTTTTCATTTTAAAACATTATGGCAAAAGGCGTAAAAGTGTAAAAGTTAGCTGCAAACCCACAAAATACACTTGGCCATTTTTATTATAAAGGAAGAGATGCGGAGTTATTTCTGACTTTGAGAATTTGAACTTTTTGGAAAGGGAGTAAAGTTATAAAAGTTACCTGCGACTCCACTGAGGACCAATTAAAGCCATTTTTTAAAATCACATCAAAATTCAAAAGCGGAGAGGCAGGTCGTCGTGGTATTTTATGATTTTGAAACTTTTAGGTTATTTTGAAAAGCGTAAAAGTGTAAAAGTGAGTTGTAGACCCACAAAAGGGAATAAAGTCATATTTTATTATAAAAGCGTAGAGGCGGATCGCCAGGGAAATTGAAAATTTGATAACTTTTTGAAAAAAGGAGTGAAAGTATAAAAGTAAGCCACGACTCCGCCAAAGACCAAATAAAGTCATATTTTATTATAAAAACGGATAGGCGGGTCGCCGAAGTTATTTCTGATTTTGAAACTTTAAGTTTTTTTGCGAAAAGGAGTAAAATTGAGCCGCGCCTCCACTGCAACCAGTTAAAGACACGTGTGGGGCCCTAATCAAAGGCGGATGGGTGGGCCAAATGTCCAAAAATGCACAAATATTTACCAGAGCAAATAGTGAAAGATCTACTATGAGTTTTTCATAGAATATTGGTATGGAGTGAAATTCATCGAGTTGTTTTTGAAGCGGAATTAATGGCTATAAAAATCGAATAGAGGCAGGAAGCCATAAACTTGTAAAAGCTTGAGGAAATATCCATAGGGGTAGAAGAGTTCCCAGAAGTTTGTAAACCAAAAATAACACAGTTTTGAAGTTCGAAGTTCACAAGAATGGCGGAATCTCTTAGGAAGTTTGCACAGAAATTTTTAACAAACCAAAAGAAAAATTTACATGCACAGAGAGAAGACTTGCTCATTAAGCAAAATGTATTATTAGCAAATTAATTCATCCTTGCTTTTCTTTAAAATAGAGCAATCGACTACATTTGACTGATTTGTAACCAATGGTTGTTAATGCCTCTTTGTATTTGCATGTTCTATTTTTATTCATTTATTTATTAATAGATGAAGGATAAAAATAGGATGCATGGGTGAGTACAATTTTCACCTATTTTTAGGAAAGGTTGGAAATAATTTTGCTATTTATTGTGTGCCTTGGAAAAGCACAAAGTAGAGTTAGTTAGAATCAGAAGAATTTTGAGTTAGAGAAGGAGGAATTTTAGACACATGAGTGCTGAAGCAGATTCTGCCAATTTTTCCCTTTGAATGAGAAGTATTTTCTGCATTTCCAATTATTTGTAGTCTTATGTATGTTCTATTAATTCTTGTGAATGTTAAATTCCTTGATTAATCATCTTACCCTATTGCAAATTCAATAATTTATGTATGATATTAATGTGCATGTTTAACTTAGCACTATTGTTGTGATACTTTCCCTTAATACATCAAAGTGTTTACCCTTAATATTCTGTAGAAAATTATTGCTTTGTGCATCAAAAATTATTCCCATATCAGTTGTGCATGTACTCAGTCAAAGACCTCATAAACATTTAGTGTATCGCCTCAGTTTTAAATCCTTTTACAGTAATCTTTTTCCTTCAAACCCCAATAAATTATTTTAGGATACACCAATAAGGAATTGGCCTTGATACCGAAGACTCGCCTCAAAATAGGTATACCCACAAACCTGAGGTGTTTCCACTGTATCTACGAAAGAGAGAGACCAATTTTTCAAGCTTAGAACACCTGCAGCCATCTCTCTACAGGGTGTACTTTTGATAGATAACAAATACCACTTCCTATATCTATACATCTTACGTCTGGATCTTCGTTGAACTAGACACTTCAAAAGAACTTCTAGCAAATATTGAACTTAAAGTCTAAGACAAAAATTGGACTTAATTGTTGGATTATAAAGGGTTTCCCTTTAGATGTAGGAAGTTATTTTCTTTGGGACATATTTTTGTATACTATCATCTTGAGAAGAAGAAGCATGTGAGATATAATTGGTGGAAATATGCTCTCCCATGTCATACTGTGATCAATTAAAAGCTAAAAAGTTCACCTGAATATAATTTTTATTTGGGGGAATGTGATCCAGAAACTCCCTTTAGGAATCTTATAGTGCCTTCAAAATCACTAACCCCCAACGAACTGGCTGAGGAGAATGTACCTTATACTTCTCTCATCAACGAAAATTCCTATTTGTCGATCAAGTATCAAACAACGAAATATTGAATTTCTTCATTGGCTATCTTCTTAGCCATGTTCCAGTAATAACCATAAACCCTGTAGGATATTCTAGGCCTTCTCAATCTATGATTGGGGTTATAAATTTATTTTTTGCCTCAACACAACGATAAAAAATAATAATATGTTCCTTATTTATTATTTTCTTCTTCAATAACCACATAAACATGACCTACATCACATTGTACACAAAATGGTTAATTTCAATAAATGATTCATAAATTTAAGTCACATAACATGAGAAAAACTATAAATTTTAACAAAATAATGTAGATATATAATACCTGGTTGCACTAGATCTGATATATGGTCAAAGTCAATTGATGATTCACTCACTATGAGTTATAGAACTCGTGGAGGTTGATAGGTGTCGAGTGGATATACTTTTCTACAACACCATTCATCAACCCACTCTTTTGACTCAAATTCATCCCGAAATGAATGCGTACATGAAGAGCAAAAGCATCCCATTTTCCTTATATAAATAGTCCATAAACCTGCATAAAATCACTAGGTCTTGTTAATGTACAACAATCTTCATATTTTGTAAAATTAGCTTCTTCTACCAACCAAAAAAACCTATGAACTGTATACTTACCCTTATTACCTAGACCCATTGTTAAGTTACACCATTCCATGATGGATTTTGCATCGATCAACTTGGCACCATCTTTGTACTTCAATTATTCTCTTTTTAGGGCTATTTTAACACATGCTCCTACACCATCATATTCTCATTTTCTATGTATGACCTTAGTGAAATTCAAAAAATGTTAAACACCAATTACATTATGCATCCTACTCAACCAAAATATCATTCACGCATTCTTGAATTGTGATGTATACTTATCTGACCATATGATGTATTTATCTAATATGATGTTTTTAATTCAAATTTCCATATAAGATCTCAAAACAACTTTGCATGAAATCTAATGAATGTTTATGATCATCACTAATATAGAAATGCTACTCCCTTAAATGATTTCATTCTTCCTCTATGTTTTTGAGAGCATGATTGAATACTATATGTAGAAATATGGAAACCTAAATAGAGTTGTAGTATTGTGATTGCACTTCATTTTGTGGCTGTAGAGTATAGTTCTCTACAAAAAAAAATTGACACAATGGTACCAAGAGGAAACGTTTCCTTGCATAACCTTAATTGTTAATCTAACCATCGAGCTTTGTGTGTATGTCATGCATACTCATAAACTATCTTATCTCAAAGTATAATCATAAAAATGATACACTTATCTATGTACTCATTAATTCACACCTCTTAGCTTCTTTACCATCTTTTGAAGTGTATGCCACTGACTTGTATTTTCTAAAACTAACTAGTTCATTTATGATTACATGTGTATTCTCTGTGTGTATACATCTTTGCAAATGTTGCAAACCACCATGACTACCACAAGTTCCTTCTAAACATGATTTCTTATAAAAAATTGCCCTTCTTCTCTTGTAAAAAAACACTTGAGATGAAATACCTTGCTAATCTAGGTGAAACATTTATCATACACTCCTACCAAATATTCTCAATATGTAATTTAATACATATATGCCAAAAATATCATAATGCATAGAAAATTCAATATGGATCATACAAGTATTTCGTGAGTGATTTTTTTTAACATAAAAATGTTTTTCCATTTAAAAATACCTTTAAATTATTTGTATTTCATGATGAGTCTTTTTAAAATTATTAAAAAATTGTGTTTGTGTTTTTGGGGTTAAACCATATAACAGTGTTTGCACAGATCTATAATAAGATAAAGAATATAAGCAATCAAAGTGGAAATAACCAGAAGATGAAAATAAACAAGAGAAATATTACACCAGATATAACTTCGTTCACCCAATGTGAGCTACATCCACCAAGAAATGGTCAATGTTATTATTCAGTGCTTTACAGAGGAAATATAATGAAGATCTGATATCTTCCAACACCTCTCTAGATGTTCAATGTTCTTTTCTCACTCAGCTATCCAGTCTCACACACCAAGGAAATTTTCATGCAAAACTAATTACAAACTCTTCTACAACTTACTTTACTTGCCTTGCACTCCAACTATGGATACATGCACGTGTGTCTATATTTGGCAACTTAACTTTACTTTTTACAAACAATAAATCATATTTAAAACAATAGATTTATTCTATTTCTCAGACAAAAAATAAAAGCATCATTACACAGGTAACCGACGATGGTTATACCCTAACCTAATTTTCTCGACCTGACCAGTGCCGGTTATACCCTAACCGACGCCAGTTAATGTCAAAACAGTAACACTCCAAAAGCAAGTCCTTAACGAAGCAATTTAGCTCCACACTCAACAATCTCCCACTTGGAGATCAATAGTTGCACTATGCTGTGCATCACCATCCTTGGTTCCTTTTCCTTGGCCCGTTTCTTCCTCTTCAAGTCTTAAACTTGAATACCAACAGAAGTGGAGTGAAGCTCCAACTTCTCCATTACCAATGGCTTCGTTAGCATATCTGCAAGGTTCTCATATGTATAGATCTTCTCTAAATTTAGTTGTCCATCCTCAAATACCTACCGTATGAAGTGATACCTCAACTGAATTTGTTTCATTCTTGAATGAAATGCTAAGTTCTTTTCCAGATGATTTGCACTCTGACTATCACTATATAACCTACAATCGATTTGCACCTTACCCAACTCTTCCATGAACCTTCTCATCCATATCATATCCTTGCTAGCTTCTGTAGATGCAACATATTCTTCCTCTGTAGTAGACAAAGCCACAACCTTCTACAATCTCAAAATCTAGTTAATTTATGTACCATCTACTATGAAGACATATCCTATAGTTCTCCTCCTACCATCCAAATCTCCAGCCATATCTAAATCAACATATCCGCGTAAAGAAGTATTTGACCCTCCATAGCATAACTCCATGTTGGATGTCCCTCTCAAATACTTGAGAATCCATTGGACTTATTTCCAATGTTCTTTACCTAGATTAGCCATAAACCTGCTCACAACTCCCACTGCTTATGCAATGTCTAGTCTAGTAAAAACCATGGCATACATAAGACTTCCTACTACTGAAGCATAGGGAACATGTGCCATGTACTCAACCTGATCGTGTGATGAAGGACACTAATATTTGCTCAATTTTAAGTGTCTAGCCATAGGTGTACCAACAGGTTTTAATTTTTGCATGTTAAACCTTTCCAACACCTTATTAATATAATTCTCCTGAGACAAATACAACTTCTTATTTTTCTTGTCTCTGTGAATTTTCATGCCAAGAATTTTCTTTGCATCTCCCAAATCCTTCATTGCAAATGTGTAACCTAATTTTTCTTCAAGCTTACCAATGTCATGCGTACTAGATTTCAATCAACATATCATCCGCATACAGTAAAAAAATAACATAGCTCCCATTTTCAAACCTTTTAAAATAAATAAAAATGGTCAGATTCACATCTCCTATAACCATGCTCATGCATAAAACTGTGAAATCTCAAATACCATTGCCTTGGGGCTTGCTTGAGACCATATAAGCTCTTTTTTAATCTGCACACAAGTTTCTCATTACCCTTGACTTCATAACCAAGCGACTGCTACATATAGATTTCTTCCTCCAAATCACCATGAAGAAAATCCGTCTTAACATCAAGTTGTTCTAAATACAAATCTTCTATTGCAACCAAACTTAGAACAGTACGAATAGAAGTCATCTTAACTATAGGAGAAAAAATCTCATCGAATTCAATACCTGATTTCTGTGCAAATCCCTTTACCACAAGCCTTGCATTGTACCTCTTCTATCCACCCTCTTCTTCCTTAATCCTGTAAACCCATTTGTTCTGCAGTATTTTCTTACTTGCTGGAAAATTGACCAAATCCCATGTCTGATTTTGATTCAAGGAGTCCATCTCCTAATCCATGCCATGCTCCCACTACTCGTGGGTATCTACCTGCATTGCTTCTTCAAAGCTTTCTGGTTCACCACTATCAGTCAGTAATATATAAGAAAGTGAAGGTGAAAATCTCTCTAGAGGTCTACTTACCCTTTGCGACCTTCTTACCGAGATCTGGGGTGTCTGAGGTTCATTCTGTGCCTGTTGCACATTTGTATCAATTTCTGTCAGTGACCGACGCTAGTCACCCATAACCGACCGCGGTTCCTCTGTCTGCTGCCCGATGGCGGTTACACCCTTACTGACGCCAGTGTCGGTATTCCGAATTCTCTGATTCTACTCCTGCTAACCGACATTGGTTAGCCTAACTGGCATTGGTATCTGTAGAACTGACACTGGTGTCTATGTAAGTCTGCTTTAAGTACGAAAGTTGATTTTCCTTCAAAATATCCTCAACTTGTTCATGTATAGGCACCAAAACCTAATCCTTATACATTCTCTTTTCATTCTAATTAATGTCATGACTCCTAACAATCTTAGAATCTTCCAAATCCCAAAATCGATATCTGAAATCACCAAAGCCATAACCAATGAAAGTACATCTCTTAGACACAGCATCCAACTTCCTTCTATTTTTTCTATAAACATGCACAAAAGCTTCTGAGCCAAAAAATCTAAGAAAATAATAGTTTACCCTCTTTTCCAGACCAAGTTTCTTCTGGTATTCCACCATCCAGTGCTGTTGAACGCCCATGGTTTATCAAGTATACCACTTTATCCACTTCTTCTATTCAAAACTTCAAAGGTAAACCGACATGTATCCTCATGCTTCTATCACGTTCCATGATTGTTCTGTTCATTCTTTCCGCAACTCCATTCTCATGTGGAGTTCTAGGATCCATTCTTTCTCTTCGTATTCCATTCTCTAAATAATAATCATGAAAAGCCTTACTGTAGTACTCACCACCATTGTTAGATCTAAGACACTTCAATTTTAAGTTTGTCTCATTTTCTACAAGGGCTTTCCATCTTTTAAAAGTTTCAAAAACATCAGATTTATGCTTAATATAATAGATCCATACCTTCCTTGTGGCATCATCAATGAAATTCACATAATATTAGGATCCTCCAATAGAAACAACCAGGGCTGGTCCCCACACATTTGAGTGTACAAGCTCCAATTTCTGCTCCTTCTTTGTTGACCCAACTTTGAGAAATCTCACCCTCTTTTGCTTTCCAAATATGCAGTGCTCACAAAATTCAAGATCTTATTGTTTCAAATATGACAGCTTACCCTTTTCCTTTAGGACCTACATTCCTTTTTCACTCATATGGCCTAGCCGATTATGCCACATGTTTTCATCTGAATCTGTAGTAGATAACATAGAAAAGGAATCAGTAATACAGGTGGATAGATATAAAGTTCCTACCTTCTTTCCTCTTGCCACAGCAAGAGATCCCTTGGTAACTTTCCAAGAGTCAGTTGTGAATGTAACCACGCATCTAGATTCACCAATTTGCCTTGCAAATATTAGATTTATTTTGAGGCTTGGCAAATGCCTCACATATTTCAGTATCCATGAATTTCCATTCTGCAACTTTAAACAAACATCACCTTTACCAGTAATATTGCATGGCTCATCATCACCTAAATAAACATGTCCGAAATCACCTTGAACATAATTTCTGAAATAATCCTTATTAGGGGTAGTGTGGAAAGAGGCTCTAGAATCTAACACCCAAGATTCTAATCTATTATCCAAGGAGAGAATAAGGGAATCTTTCTTGATCTCACTTGCAACGTTTACCTCTTTACCTTTTTCTTTGTCTGATATATTCTCTTTGTTTTCCTTGGACCAACACTCCTTCTTTACCTGTCCTCTCTTTCCACAATTCCAGCAAAGTAAATCTCCGAACTTGGATCTAGATCTGCCATGTCTTGAATTTGATCTCCCATTCTTCTTGCTCTTGGATGATCTTTCCTTAGATCTTCCCCTGCTTTCTACGGTTAAAGCATTTCTAGATGATGATTCTCCTGAGCTTTACTTGCGTATTTCCTCATTAAGTATTACACTAACCACATCATCAAATTTCAAACCTTTAGAAGCAGTTGATGTATTACTAACAACCATTATCAAGTTATCTCAACTATCTGGCAAAGAGCATAAGAATAAAAGTGCTTTCACTTCATACTCAAATGGAATTTCTACCGATTTTAATTGATTAACAATAGACCGGAAATCATTCAAATGATTAGACACAGATCCACCTTATTCCATCTTAGAATTAAACATTTTTTTTCATCAAATATACCTTATTTGAAGCACTAGGAGTTTCATACAAATTTGCTAAAGATTTCATCAACTCTACTGTGGTTTTAGCATCTGTAAAATTCGAAGCCATTGATGTTTCCAGGCTCAATCTTTTAGATCCCAAAGCCTTTCTATCAAGAACCTTCTATTCTTCATTTGTCATCATGTTTGGCTGTCCTTGTTCATTCAACGGTAAGTATAGATCTTTCTGATACAAATAATCCTCCACCTACATTATCCATAGTTGATAATTACGACTGTCAAATTTCTCTACTCGGTATTTACTATCTTCTGCCATTGCTCAGATCCCACTCAATCAAAAATCCCTCTGTGAGTAAATCCTGTCAAACACACAAAACCTCCAAACAATGCTCTGATACCAGTTGTTGGGGTTAAACCATATAACAGTGTTTTCACATATCTATAATCAGATAAAGCATACAAGAAATCAAAGCGGAAATAACCAGAAGATGAAAATAAACAAGAGAAATATTACACCAGATATAACGTGGTTCACCCAATGTGGGCTACGTCCACCATGAAATGACCAATGTTATTATTCAGTGCTTTACAGATGAAATACAATGAAGATCTGTTGTCTTCCAACACGTATCTGGATTTTCAATGTTCTTTCCTCACTCAGCTATCCAATCTCAAACACCAAGGAAACTTACATGCAAAACTAATTGCAAACTCTTCTACAACTTACTTTACTTTCCTTGCACTCCAACTATGCATACATGCATGTGTGTCTATATTTGTCAACTTAACTTTGCTTTTCACAAAGAATAAATCATATTTAAAAGAATAGATTTATTGTATATCTCGGACAAAAAATAAAAGTGTCATTACACAGGTAACCGACGACGGTTATACCCTGACCTAATTTTGTGGACCTGACCGGCACCGATTATACCCTAAGTGACGCTGGTTACTGTCAAAACAGTAACAGTCCAAAAGCAAGTCCTTAGTGAAGCAATTTAGCAAGTAAAATTGTATTTGTGTCATATCCAAAATTTGTTTAAAATGTGATTCATGGTTTCAAAAACCAGTGTTTTTTAAAATATATTTTTCATTAAGTGAAACTCTTATATTATTTTTCCAGAATTCTAAAAAAAATATTTTAACTCATCAACTATGTCTTTTCCTTTTCATGGAAGTCTACCAAAAAATTCCCATAATTCATTGTTATTTGTATCTTAAATTATTTCACGATGCCTGAGAGATTTTAATAGTGTTTTCCTACTTATTATTAGTGCACTACTTGTTTTTCTAATTAAACAATTTTTTTTTTGTTTCTTTTACTATAGTTGATGTAATAACACGTTGCATAGTATTACTATCTTTGGTACGTGAGGTTGGACCTATTAATTGGTATGCATTCATTAGATTTTTTGCAATAGATTTTTTATTGTTGGTCTTAGATGTTCTTATACCAAGGGTATTCATAGTAGGTCTATAATTAATATTTTTCATCATTTCAATAAACAATTGACATCTACCTATTTCATTTAAGTCATTAAAATATGTTTTCCATATCTGATTAGCTTTTCTTCAACAACTGCGTTGACTAATCTTAAATTAATCATTGGGTTTTAAATATTTTCATCAATCTCAGGTAAAAGGTTGGATGTTTTCCACAAAAGTTTAATCAGTTATTTCAATGGAAATGATTGTTGAATATCATATAAACATTTTTTATTTTCTATTTGTTGTTCATCTTCATTATTTAGTAAAGAGTGTGCAATATGTTCATATGTTTAAATTTTGCATTGCATCTCCATTCATTATTTATTGACTCAATTGGTGTTTGAAGATATGTTGCACCATCAATTTCATTTGGAAGAGATGATATACGTATTGTATATATCTCCCCCTGGGTAAATATAGACAAACAACAGAATATGGAAATCAAATAAACTCAAACCCTGACATTTATTGCGTCGCCAACTAGAAGGGCGCACAACACAAAGTGTCGACATGTGAAAATTCGCGCCCTGGCGCAGGTTGGGGGCGCACAGCACAAAGTGTCGACATGTGAAAATTCGTGCCCTAGCACAGGTTGGGGGCGCACATCACAAAGTGTCGACATGTGAAAATTCACACCCTGGCACAGGTTGGGGGCGCACAGCACAAGGTTCGACATGCGAAAATTCGCGCCCTGACGCAGGTTGGGGGCGCACATCACAAAATGTCAACACCACATTTTTAGCACCTATGGCACACTTAAGAGTATGTTGACATGAGGATAGTTGCGCTGAGGCACATCTTCAGGAGGCACAACATTTTGAGCGTTGACACCCCGAACCCGACAGAAAGCAAACCCTGACGCATATATTCAAATGGCCATAACTTTTCACAGGGAGCTCGGATTCACGCAAGGTTGGACTTTTTGGAAAGCTTACGAGGTCCTCTATCCAACTAAAACTAGATATTTTTAATCAGGTGATAACAATTTCTTCAAAAATGCAAAATATAATTCACCATTTTTTGGGTTTGCTAAGATTCTCACCTACCGCCATAATGAGATGAATTAAATGCAACCTGGAGGTGGTTGGGGTAGATTTGGAATTCCTCTCTTTTCTCTCTCATTCTTCCTATAAATTGTAAGGAGGGGATTCTTTCTAAAGGTTGGACATTCTTGTTTTGCTCCTCCCTTCTTCTCTTTGACAAGCGAATTTGTGGAGTTCAAACCTCCCATCTAAAACTGTAATGCAACTTTGCCTCTTGGCATTTTGTAGTGTATTGTATCAATCTTTGGAGAAAATAATGCATGTCTGTGGATGATTCTCAAACCTATCTATGTTCATTTGCATCCTCCTAGTCTTTCACTACAAATTTGGTTATCTATGCATGATCTTGCATTGCATTTTAATGGTTTGTGTTTATTGGCAAGACAGGGGTTCTTCATTCCTCGGTGCATCACCTTTGTTAGTTTAGGTTTATTTTTTATGCATCTTCTTACCCTGTATCCTTGGCAAGTTAGATTAGGTTTTTGAGTAAACCCTCTATTTTTTACGTGTGCATCTGAACAGAGGAATAGGAACCGGCCTTCATCCGGAGAGTTTTTCTGATTTTGCAAGGTCCCACACTTGGGAAAAGCTCCATGTTATGCAATCGCACTGAGAGTCTCAACCCATCAAGTTGCAGACATTCAGGGGTGCTGTGATTTGCCATCAACAATACCTTCATCTCTATGCGTTGATGTTTTTCAAGTATTTTTGCACTCGCTCCCTTGTTTTCTTTTTTTTCTTCTTTCTTGGCTTTGTTGGATGATATATGATCTTTGGAAAAAACTCCAATATCTGGTAAAGACATGTTTACTTTCATTTTTTCATGCCATTTTTCATCCATTCCCTTTGTATTTCAAATTTCTCAAGTGTTTTCCTTCATGGTATCCTCCCCATATTTCTCAAAATTATATTTATTTCCACAAGACAATTGAAAAAAATGTTAATGAGTGTTAGGAATATAAGAAACAATACAGACACACATGAATATATCAAGTAATGCTTAAATATTTCACAAAAAAATCTCTATGTAAAATAAAATATACAAAATTATTAAGAATAATAAAAAAGTGTAGGAATTTGCAAGAATTCATAGACAACCTGTGACTAGTAAGACCAACATCACAAGTTCTTTTTGTTTTTTGTTTTTGGATTTCAGTTTTAAGTGCATTATAACATGATTGCATTATAACGCGGCGAGCATGTTTCATATTATTTGGGTTTAAAATTCTCAATCCATAATATTGGAATTACCATCAGTGTCCAAACCTAAGGTTGGGACTATGTAGTCTGTGAATAAATTTGTGTTTGAAAAAAAAACATCAAAATCTCACATTTACACCCCGATATCTCATGCATTATAGCATAATATTCAAAAAATATTATACTACGATGTCAAGCTCGATTTTACCTTGGTGATGCTATAATTCTTTTTAAAATCCAATTAGTTTAAGGCTTTCATGTATAATTTTTGTTACTAATTTCTTCTCTTCTTGCCAAAACCTATGCATACGTTTTGGTGCACAATTTATGTTTTTTTCATCCAAATTTCAAAAAAAAGTTGTTTCGTCTAAACTATATTCTACATGCATTAAAAAAACAAAAAATGACTATTTTTCTCAAAGTTACAGGGGTGTGCACACAAATATTACATTTTTTCAGGATGTGTGCACTTTGAAAATTAGTAAAAAATTATATATTCATCCAAAAATTATGAAAAATTAGCGGCACCTCGTACATGGAATTAGCTAACTTTCTACCAAAGGGATTTGGATATTAATTTATAGAACTTAAAAAATGGAGGGCATACACATAATAGGTTCTTATCTTTTTGACACAAAATAGACATAATTTGTGTGTGCACTACATTTGACCCTCTTAATCTCCACCATTTTCAAAAAAAATAAATTAGTAGTTTAGAAACTAGATCCCGAGCTCTATGGTTCTTATTCTTATCACTTTGTCAAATTTTGAGCATATGCATGCCAAATTATTAGATGAAGTTAAGGTTTCACTAATTTTAGGAAAAATGTGTCCACTTTTGACGCCCTCATGGTCCTCCATTTCCATGCACTTACCAAATGAAAAATCTTCCTTACAAAAATGACAAATCCACAATCAAATTTCTAATCAATGTCATTGAGAAGATTGCACTTTGACTATAAAATATAACAACAAATTATAACATCAACATAAAATATGGTATTATAATAAACTTCAACAAAGATGATAAGAAATAACATTAAAATTTCATCTTATATAATAAATTGCAAAATGAGCTTAATTATGATTACATTTAGAGAAACAACTAGTGTTTGGAAATAATAATGAGCCAGAACTCAAGTAGCTAATTTAGGTTTTATTGAAGGTCATGTCACACATAACTGTACAAAAGTTGCATATAAGATGAGAAAAGGCTACGTAAGGAGAATAATCATTCATTTTTGGAAAATGATTCACTACTTTTAAGAATGGCCTGCCCAATAGAATTTAGAGCTGAAACCAAATTGACTTGCACATTGATATTTTTTTATTCAATTTTGATCAACCTTTCCTCATTCAAATATTCCCTTTACATCCATTGTTCCAGAAAATAAAAGTATTTCTCATGTCGTTTTATTCTCCCTTCCTTGGCCATCTGTAGAGTAGTAATCATTGACTTATTGTTCTCAACAATAATATATTTTAGGCCTATAACTTTGGATATTTGTTTTTTGTTTTTTTCCCTGTAGATTGAGTTCCAGCTGCTACTTTAGGTTTTTGGATCTCATAATATTTTTCATTCTCGTTTGGTGTAGAAAATTCCTCATTAGCCATATTGTTCATTTCAGAGCTATCAATGGTTATATTTCTAGGATTTATGGCTATGTCCTGACCAAAATTGAGCTCCATTGCACGAAATAACACTTCAGGATACTTTACAGGGAGTTCCTTATCACTTCTTTCTTGCACTGTCATACTCCAATAATGTTCATGCCCCAATGGAATATTTGCTTCATAGTTTCTGATTTTTTATAATCTAACTAAATATGTTCCCATCGATCTTGAGATTGGTTTGGTTTGCGATTCACACCATGAGCAACACAACATTTTCGTATAATTTTCCACTTTTCAGATGATGATATAGCCTTTTTCACGACTCCGCCATAGGAATGTATTTCCCTCTCAATGTGTTTTGAAACAACCAAAATAAGAGTATCTATAATACTCTAACAACCTCTACCCTTTTGGGGAGGAAGGGCAGACGATTGAGATTTCATGACCTCTGAGTGTGTGGGAGAAATATTTTCTTGAGGGAAAAATTCATCAATGTGTTTGAGAGATTGTTCTTCATGGTTCATTTCTTCAACAAAAATATTATCTGTTACAGTGATGTCAACATCTTCCTCAACATTTACTTGTGTGCTTGGAAGTTGGGTACTTGGAAAAAACTCAATAACTTTATAATTTTTCAAGGACAATAGATCTCCATACTGCAAGTCATCCTATGAAAGTAATGAATTATATGCATAAAAACCAAAAAAATTAGGGATAGGACGATGCACAAATTTATCCTCAAGAAAATATCCATCTATACCTACAATAAAAAAGGGAAAATATATTAAAAAAACGAATAGATCTGTCTTAGAAAACTTATTTTATTGAGTCATGTTTGTACTGTATTGAGAAGTGTATAACAAACAATACTGAAAATAGTTCTGATTAAGAAAAAAAATATTTTTTGATTAAATGCTACTATTGCGTGCCAATGACAGACTCATGGTTGTAGTCGATCAAGGCTTTGAGCATAAGATTTAATTTAAAAATCAGGGTAATATACCAAACAATATTAATATAGAATGACCTCAGGGTTGTGACTTAATAATTTGTATTGTCATTGACATGAAAATCTGGGTTGTGTGTATGTGTGTGTGTGTGTGTGTGTGTGTGTGTGTGTGTGTGTGTGTGTGTGTGTGTATGTGTGTGTGTGATCATATTATACAAGTAAAACAATGGAAAAATAACAATAAAAAATAGAGCTTAAAGTTAGTACCTAGAAGAGTTTACTTCTTTTATTTTTCATCTCCCTTACTTTGATTTATCATCTCCTTGCTCAAATCTGTCAATGCTTGATCAAACTACTTGTAAAGATGGTGTACAATGCAATTTATGTGAATCCCGAATAGATTTTTGGAGGGAGAAATAAGGAGGGAAACTATAATAAGCAACTAAGTGGCAGCAAATTTAGAGAAAATTTATGAGCGGGTAAATGATTTCTTCTGCCCCCAACTGTTTGCTCGGGCTAGAAAATGTCTTCCTATCCTTAGGGGATGATATGTTTTAGCATATTTTTCGGGTATAAGCAGTAACTGTTGAAATTTATTGGCACGAGACCATGTTTCCTGCAAAATAGGAGTAGTGGCCCCCAACATGGGACCATACTCTAAGAAGGGGGTGAGAAAACAAACATGGTGGAAGAGGATAATGACGATGATTCAAAAGATAATAAAAATAGTTAATACCACAAAATGGTTGTCCGTAGCATTGACTGCCTGCCACTAAATTTTCTACCATGTCGAGTACAACGATATTTAAGCAATGATATTTCCTTCAAAAATTAGAATCGAAAGGGAGTAGGTACTTTGCATGATAGCCACTATGACATAAGAGAAATAGGTGGAGTAGTCCACTGGGCATGTGTAATTCACATAAATCTAAACTCTAGACAAAATGCATCGGTATAGATGCATGCCCCCATAAAACACATGCATGTCCATGTATGGGTGGGTCCTGCTATCAACTATCACATCACAAGTGTCACATTTTTTCAATATATGAGTTCGATAGCAAATGGTTGCAACTATTTCCATGTAGCACAATTGGTTGGAACACATCTTAGCGTATAACATGTCTTGAGTTCGAATCCTGCAACATAACTAAATGAAATGTGTTTCTCCAACTTAAAAAAAAACGCAATAAAAAAATAATAATACTAATTAAACAAAAATTCAAATAAAAAGAAGAAGAAGAGATGAGCACAACAAAATAAAAAACTAAGTAAAAAATAAACACAACAAAAATTTGGCAAAAAAAAAAGAAGTCAAAGAAAACTAAGTATAGGTAAAGTAGAAAAAAAAAAAAGAAACAATTAGGTGCATTCTATGGGAACTTGGAAGAATAGCCCTCGCCGTGTAATTCACTATAGCTACAGACCCGTACCTTTGCTGTCTGTCATTTGTCATACCTCGCTGCATAAAATTGACCCCTGGAAAATGATCTAATAAAGAGTTTCCATTTTGAATGGCCCCTCGCTGCATCTGCACCGTTCAAAACAAAAAACTTTAACCTGGTTTTGAAGCAAACATATTAAGCTGAGATGGGAAATGCCTATACTGGACGACGATCTGCTGCAGAGGCGAAGGCCAAGCCCACCGATAATACCGACTATCAGCATGACGATATGGATATGGTGTGGGAGACCAGACTTCCTCAACATTTCCAACAAATTATTTCCCAGGCTGTCTCCCCTGTCACCTTCTCATCAAAGAAACAAATCTATTTATCTCTCTGCCAATCAATTCTCAAAGACAACGGATCTAAGGTATGAATTATTATTTGAAATTTTACTTTTTTAATGCGCAATCGCATAGAGAGGCATACATTTACCTGTCGCAAGGGCTCCCGAAGTCAAATTTACAGAAGATATTAATGGACAGAACCCTAGACTTTAGACACCAGGGCTGGACCCTAGTATCTGAAACCCGAAGGATCCACAAAAGATTACCTAAAAAAAACAACTATTTTACCATATTTGTCAAGAAAAACTTTCTCTGCAGCAAATAGAGAAAATCTTTGTTGAATGTTTTTCTGCGAATATATTTATTCTAAAAAATCGTATAGATGAAAATTTTCTGTAAATGTAGTATTAACCAAACTGTTGGATGAGCATATTTACAGTTTTTGATCTATTAGCCCCCATCAGAGTTGTGTTTCGCATTTCCCTTCCACATTTAAAAACGCCAAATCTTTTCATTTGCAATTTTCGATGAAAGTTTTGAAAACTATTAAACTGTCTTAAAATCTTATTCCAGACACGTTTCATTTCCGTGGTATTATTGGTTGCGTTGACAATTCTGATAGCCCTTTGTCTCTGGCAGCGACAGCATGATATTTATTCTTATTTTTCTGGATTCTGGTGCTTTGATTTTCGGAACATTTTCTAAAATAAATAAAAATCACACATTTATTTTGTTGACCCATCTTTAATGTTGTTTTTATGCGAGCTGGCATCTTTTTCAAAGCCTATTTAGTTTGATATACTCAACATTTTAAGGTGGGACCTTAGAATGTTTAAGTATATCAAGCCATATTTTGCAGTGTCTATTTTTCTGGTTTTCACTATAACCTTTATAATTTGAAACTTATAATATTGATTTTAGAATATGTTCTTTAAAATAATAGAGCAGCCAAGTGTTTGAATGTAAAATTGGAATCGGGGAAAAAGAAATCTTAGAGGGAGTTTTATTGTTTGTTTAAATTTGAAATTGTAGGGATTAGTTGCACAAAAATTTTAGGCTTAGTTGTCAAAAGGGTTTCGATTCCACCAACATCACCTTCCAAACACGATCTCAACCTCATCCCTTAATACTTAGCATTTCTTGAAATGGAACTGTGGTGAATGGCTAAGTAACACCATTTACACCATCAATTAAAAGGATTTTTTAATATATCTGAAAATAAAAATTAAAAAAATGGTACCATACACTCCAAACTATTTTTCCACTGCTTTTACTACGAATACACTTAAAATACTCTCTAGATACGTCTGAATTACTCTGCAAACTCATTAAGCAAATTTAGAACCCTTTTTCTACTGGAGCATTGGAAAAGGTCTAGTCATAAAAGCGCAAATAGCTCAAGTTCATACAAGGTAGAAAATCGAAGCATGCTTTTGAATGAAGACTTTAGCTTCAGCTAGCAGCACAATGGATAGTCCGTTTAATGTTAAATGTTTAGAATAATATTTTAAAATATTGACTTTCTCATATGTATGACTTTGTTATTTTGTCTTCTTTTCTGCAATATGCGTTTATAAGACTTTGACATCTCTAAGCATTATAGAGTATTTGGGTGGATCGACCGTCGGAAAAAGTAGGGTGCATGTTGTCTGCAAGAGCTTTACGCATTAGTTGGGGCGATGACAATAAGTACTGGCGCTGGATTTCAACAGACGATTCCAGGTCAGTATCATAAAATATATACAAGCATTGTTAATCCATTTTCTAGTAGTACTAGTTTCTCTAATAATTTATATGTATATGTGCTTCTATGGGCTCTTATATCTACTTTTTTTCTTAAACAAGATTTCAGGAAGTTGCACAATTACATTGTGTGTGGTGGTTTGAAGTGTGGCAGCGGTTTGAATGCTCGCTCTTGTCCCCAAATACTGAGTACAGTGTGTCGTTTGTAGTTAAGATTAATAAGCGAAAAGTGGAATCACATCCCACACCATTTACGTTTTCACTCACAACAACAGACGGGGATGTGATAGAATCGGCCCGATTTCTGCATGATTTGGAGAAATCAGTTGGGAGCCATGGGGGATTGAAAATGACTCATGCTAAATATGGAGAGCATGGATGGATAGAATTTATTGCAGGTGATTTTATGCTAAGTGAGAACGGGGCTAGAGAGATACATTTCTCTATGCAAAATTTGGACTGTCGCTATGCCAAGAGTGGTATATCCATAGATGGAGTTAAGATTACACCTAAGAAGTGAGAAAGACTTCTCTATTGAGAATTTGGAGAATAGATACAGTTAGAATTTCTATTTCTCAGATATATTTAGAGTTCAACTTTAGCAGTAGCTATTACCAACGTGGGCAATATACTAGCAATCGCATGTATACAATGCAATGTGAACGCCGAACGGTATATGTTATTAGATTTAGAAACATTGTTATTACTTTTGTAGTTGATGTTAATAAGGGGTGTGATTGACAATACTAATTTTCTATTAAATGTACAAAGCTTTGAATGGAAACAACTATAAATTGCGTGGTTCTTTCTAAGCATTTTAAAATTGTAGGTATTTGTGTGTAGATGAAGACATTATAAATGTGTTGTTGTTGGTTAACATAAAGAAACAAGCAACAATAAAAAGGCAAAATCGAACATGTATGTTGAAAAGTGTATGTGTGGAGATGAGGACATTAAAAATGTGTTGTTGTTGGTTAACATAAAGAAACAGGCAACAATAAAAAGGCAAAATTGAACATTTATGTTGAAACGTGTAATTATGTAATTGAAGACATATAGACCAACCACTTCATTTAAAGGTTCCGTCTCTTCATTTCAAACTTGTTACAAATTCGTACATATACATTTTCAATTCTCATATCATGAGTGGTATCGTTTTGTGGACTATTTTATTTGAAATTGTCTAGGATAGAAGAAGTGTTGAGTAATGTAGTAGCGGAGGAGTTATCAAAGTAGAGTGTAGTATTTATGATGGGTTGAGTGATAATAGTCTTGCTTCCTCCTTTCTTCTTGCTCCAAGTGTTGCTACGTGCGCCATTTTTGAGTATCTTTCGAATGAAAAAGGAGGTGTAATAGGGAGATTTGTAAGCGAGGCAACTCTAGAGAAAGCTGTGAATGTTAGACCCTGCCTTTCATGGGTTCCAATGTCGACAGTTGCTCTATGCATAGTAAGTCCCTGGGACTTGTGGATAGTTAATGCCTAGGCCATTTCAAGCGGCAATTGTCTTCGATTCCCTTTCGAAATAAGGAGTATCAGAATATGTAACGGGTTGGAGGCATCCCAACATGGGGCATTGTATCTATCAAATTTGACAACAACAAATAAAGGTAATGCTGGTGGTGGCATTGATGCGTTGTAGACAATGTCGATGATTGTTCCTGTAGCACCATTTACAAGTCCATCGTCAACCCATAAATTTGCAATAAGCATGATTTTTTGTTGTTTGCACAACAGAACTTTGTGCTCCAACTGATCGTCATCAAGATTTCTTGGTCCAACCTGCCTGTTACTTTCTGCAATGGATTGGGCGATTGGAACATTCAATGCCTTCAGCATTTGAAGGTTGTGGGAGTCCACGAGGTCATTTGTTGCAAACAAATGTGGTGCATCCTTAAACATTTTGAGCTCTTGTTGAGTTAGGTGTGTGTCTGTGCGAGACATTAGGAGTTCCCTGTCCTCAATAAGAGGGGTTGAATCTCACATGTTGAGCAGTAAATTACAGAATGAAACTTGAGCATCAGTTGTTCCTTGTTGCCCAAAATATAGTTTGTAATGTAATGGAAGAATGAAATCCCTTCCAAAGGGTGGCTCCATAGGATTTACTTGCATAAAGAGGATGATTAAGACATCTTTGTAGTATGGATCGTGTTGGATTTTATATTGCAAGGCTGCCCAAACATGAGATCTACTGACGTAGAAATCATATTTTTGTAAATTATATCCTTCCCTTTTTATGAGTACTATGTCCAAATCTCCTAGGCGGTGTGGTAGGTTCTTTGCTATTGAAGTAATGTTTTGCGGGATACTTATGGTGTGTCCTGAGTATTTGTATTTTCCTCCATGTTCTTGGGTGACATGTAGTAATGGGTTGACCTATACGATAAGCATCTCCTTTATTTGGGTTAAAAACGCAAGAACGGTTGGCTATTTTTTAGGGTCCATGTTGTTCCACGAAAAGAAGTGATGGCCATGTTTTTCATAGTTGCATCTGCTACATGAGGAAAAGCCTTCAAAGGAAATTGTTTTAATTCTAGGGTAATTTTCCAAACAGATTGAGAAATTTTGGATTTTTGCCAACAAATCTATTCTTTTGCAAAACCGGTGTTGGGCTTCAATAGTCTGCGACGAGTGCAAAAAAATAGGAAGTCTATTTATATGGGGAGGGGTGGCGTGTTCTGTTTGGGTGGATTGTGGATTGCAAGGTGGAAAGCAAACATAGGGAAATGATGAATTGGCTGTACATATGCGAGGAACTAAAGCAAAGTCGGTACTTGAGACACTTTCTTGTGGCGACACAAGAAAATGGGGAGGAATGGCAGTAGTTAGCAAATATGGGTTCGTACAGAAGGAATTTGTATGGGCATGCAAATTTGTTTCCATGGAAGTTACTTGCGGAATGTTGGCTGAAAATTCTTCAGTACCTGTATTTATCAGTAAGTTTTGAATGATAGGGAATGGTAGATTGTTGGTCGATGTAAGTTGACAGATATTTGAGATTTCCGTTGTTCTACGCTCTAGGTGATGACATCTTTGCTCAGAATTTATGTGAACTTTATTTTTTTGTGTAGTTCTCTCTTCATTGTGCTCATTTTGCAGGAGTTGACATGATTGTGAAGTGAAACACCTATGGAGAACCACCTGTTGGGAAAAAATGTTTCTTTCAGTAATGAACGTTGCATTATACAATAAACTATATACAATTGTAATGCATGTGGAGTTCAAATGGGAACTACGTGTAAGAGGTATCATTTTGAGGATTAAAAATTTACATTTTTTTCTTAAGGAAATTAATATTGATTATACGTATCCAATAGTATACAATGATGCAAATACGTACATAATATAAGTGCAAGTAATTATCATTTATTTTCTTAAAAGATTTTTCAATCCAAATAGTAGTAGGACGTAATAGTATGTCAGAATCAATAAACTATATACATTTGAAATGTGTGTGGAGTTCTAATGGGAACTAATCATAAGAGGTAACAATTTGGGGATAAAAATCTTTTATGTGTTGCCTATGGAAAAGATTTTTTGTTAAATGGAAAGTTACAATACGTTCTAATACTATACAAGGATGAAAATACGTACATAATAAAAGTGCAAGTTAAATGTTTTTTTTTTTTTTTAATTACTTACAATCCACATAGTAGTAGGTGACAATAGTATGTCAATTTATAAGGAACTACAGAAGTTTTCTTGTGAAGTATGGCAAAAGGGCGAATCATAGATATGAAATATGCAACAGAGCGGTGATAGTTCAAAGTATAGAATGGGATGGGTGAGGGTGTTAAGTTTGAAGGGAGGGATACATTATAAGTATTTCCGTAAAGAAGGTTACGGAGGAGTTGCAATGTTATCCACTTTCTTAGAATTGAGAATGACACATTTCAATTTGTTGTTTCCGCAGTATGTCTCTTTTTTTCAGGGAAAGTGTGAAGTAGTATTCATTGCCAATGACATTGCTTGTAAATTTCACTGGTCACATCTTTGTCTATAGACAATAGGCGGAGATCACTAGCTTCAACACCCATGATTGACTCAACTGTCTCATCAAAAGCAGTAACTGACTTGAGTTCTCCCTGTTGGGTCCCTTAGATCGATCATGAATGCATATCTATAATCATAGTTCTGAACTTGTACGTTGTAACTCAAGCAGAACCATGAACCATTACCATTCTCTCTCACCTTTTTCTTGCATTTGTTTTCACCTTTTTGAAGAGGACATGCCTTGTAAAAAAGTTGTCCATGTTGATATTTGTGATTTTCTACAGTAAACCATGGCTATTCATTTCTCTCTATGTTCCCCATATGTTAGTACCTCCGAAATCATTGTTACAGAGGTCAAGCTCTTTGGATGGCCCATAAATTGGGCTTGTGATAGAGGGTGCCAGAAGGGAGTAGTCATCGGAATTGTTAGGAAATAAGATATAAAATATGCGGAATAATCCCTTACAGAATCGCAACAGTAGAAACTAATATGCAGAAAAATATTGCAGATCTGAAATAAAAGTGCATAATAAATAACACAACACAGAGAGACAAGATTTAACGTGGTTCACCCAATTTGGGCTACGTCCACCAGGAATCACTTGCTCAGATTTTATTTACAAGCCTCCACTCTCTCAATACAATACCCAGATCCGTTTGGAGCTATGCTCAACAAACTCTACAGAATTCACCCCCGAATTCAAAACAAATCTGTAATACATTTGCTTGTACATCTATCATATGAATAAGACCATATAAATAGACAACTGCTTAAGCAGTTTGATACAAAACCGTCGGTATCAAAACCAGGGCAAAAAACCGTGGGTATCAAAACAATGGGCAAAAGACCGAAAAAACCATAGGCCCAAAAAACAGCCATAACGGTTACCCATTACCCATGGGTTAATGAACCACCCATGAAAATTTGCTTCGGGGGCTTTGCCCCCGAACCCCCCTGACCCGCTTAAAAATACCCGAGTGTAACACATGGAAGGTGTACCATACTCTAACATGAAAATAGGCTCCACAAACATAACAGGAATCTACCTAGTTATGAAGTGTATTGGTTTCTTAAATTAGAGGGGTTGACGTAACATTTGGTACTTGAAAGAGTGTCAATTGAGTTCCCATTGAAACTGAAGACGCGAGAAGCTTTCAAGGCAAGGACCGGAAGTGGCGGTATAGAAAGCATGTCTTCAAGTTCATTTCTTATATCATCTAAGTGTTGTCCCCACAATGTGACACTTACATTGAATCCTGACATATCCTTTAATTGTAGTATTCTTCTCTTTGTTTCATTCTTGTCATGCCGATGAATTGTTGAGCATGGTGACATCATAACAACAATGCCAATCAAATCAACTGTAGAACCTTCAGCGCTTGCAGGAAAGTCCTTGATTTTGGTGAAGTTAAAGTGATGGGAAGGTATTGTATCCTCATTTTCTAAGAGTGGAGATATGGTGGAGGAAGGTTGCAGGAAAATCTCCAAAGCATTATTCAAATGGTTATAACATAGCTTTCCATCAGAAATCCTCACAATCCTCCCATTGGAAATTGCATATAGCTTTCCATTTTCAATCTGCTCATAGAATGCTTCCACGGCCTCATTAAAACAGGTGATGTGGATTTCCCCTCTTTCCTGATCAATAAAATCAAATCCAAACACGGAACCATCTCCCCTTGCATTGTGATATTGGCGAAGGGTTGTTTTTACTAGGGCATGACCCTCTATGGACCACATGTGCATAGTTGTATTCAATCCACTTATTTTAGTAGTTGTTCTCGCAAAATATTTGTTAACCTGACTGGAACTTGCATCTGTTTGAGGCAACTGACTATCTTGGAGAGAAATTAGTGGTACTCGGGTTGGAGCACCGATTATAAAATGTTTTTCGACAACAATATCCATTTCAATGATAAGAATAGTCTTGCAATGAAAAAGAAAATCATGATAGAATTAGAATTGAGAAACGGATGAAAAAAAACATAAAGAAATTATAATTAATATAGGGAGTTTATATACATTGGTAATTGAGTAGGAGATGAAGCTTACAATTCACTTTTGATCATTCTAACATGGGATTTGTGTAAGCACACAATGGAGCCTTCTTGTATTGATTTTTCAGTTACACGGATTGCAAATTTGGAGGGTAGAAGTGTTGTCTGAAAATGTATCCCAGCTGAAAGGTCAACACGATGTTGGGAAGCCATGTTGAGAATGGACCTTAGGGAGGAAAAGTGTAATATTTGAAATGTGGGGTCAACAATGGAGTTGCCCTCAATCAATTGAGAAATGCCTTTGTGTGTCAAAGTTATTTCCATGGCAACTAAAAGATGCTCGAGATAGTGGGAGTTCTGCAAATGTATGGTGGAAAATGTAAACTTGTAGTGCAATCAAATATGAAATGAAGGATGTGTTCTGGAAAGCATGCATTTGTAACCAATGAGAACCCTTAAATTTTAATTCCTTTTTCATTTATATTTTCTGAAAATTGCAAACATGAGGTCTAACCCTTTAACAATTTAATATGCAAAAAGTGATATAATGTATAAAGATTTGCATGAAAATAACTAAAATTTGCATGATTCTTTCTCGGCATTTTAAAACTATATATATTTGTGTGCAGATATAATGAGGAACACACCAAAAATGCATTGTTGTTAGTTTAAATAAAAAAGTGAGCAATTGTATAAAGGAAAGACATAATGAAGAACACATTAAAAATGTGTTGTTGTTGGTTTACATAAACTAGCTTGCAATTGTATAAAGGAAAAATTGATCTCGTTTGTTGAAAAGTTAGATTTTGTGTTCCATATGTTCCGCTGCAATATATACATGCATTTATTTGAAAAGAATTACAGATTATTATGTTAAGCAATTAGATTGGAAAACAATAAGAATAATATGTACACTTGAAGTGAGAAAACTTTAAGTATTTGTATGGAGACACAATGATAAAGAAATTAGGAATGCATAGTTGTTGGATAACAAAAAATGAACATGTGTTTGATAAGTTTGATTCTCTGTTGGATATATACTGCCACAATACATACATGGAATAATTTGGAACGAGTTACAGTTTGTTTCGAAAACACTTATAGACAAACACTTTTAAACTTACCACTATAAACTACTTTTTAAAATCAAATTTCTTGCTTTTTGCTTGTGCAATTATTTTTGCACGTTTATTGTATTTTTGTCTAGTTACAGATGCCTCGATTAGAATTCCCATTCTTCTCAATTTGTGGGGTGGTTCATATTTCAGTGCATCTTCGTTAGAATCATAAATCAAGCAGAAGCCTCGTGAATGATCTCCAATCGTTTGGATTTTGGAGATAAAAATTGGGGATGTTGGCATCAGGTGGAGGTGATCTCTGATCATTTTGGATATCACTGTTTTAGGTGGTTTCGGTTTCCTGCAATGCAAAACATTAACAACACATTGAAGACATTTAAAATCTTCTTCCCTCTGCAAGCGAGGTGTAGTTAATGTAAGCCCCGTTGTAGGGAGGGGAATTGTGTTTCTAGTGTACATCATATTAAACTGGAGAGGGAAAAGAAGTAAGTTAGTTATAGTAGATGTTTTTAGGTATGACAAGCAGCTTAAAAATCCTTATCAATGATCAGTCTAACGTCCAACTTGGGACGCTTCGAAATGATCTCATTGGGGAACAAGCCCCTCAACACATAACAAATCTTGTCATTGACGAAGGCACATGCCCCCACATGTCACTTCGGAAAAAGGATTGGAGTCTAATATAAAAATAAATGTAACAATCAAAAGAAAATAACATCAAAACACTCTACAATAATTTTTTAGTCCATAACATCCAATAAACAAAACAAATAAATAAATACTTTAATCAATATTGAATCCACCTGAAGTTTGTTTAGAGACGACACTCTCTTCTTTACCGCAGGAGAAACAGAATCACAAATATCCTACAAAAAAGTGAAAGAAGAAGTTAATAAAACTAAATGTATGTGGTTATTAATTGACCTCAAGAAATTAAGGAAATAGAGATGTAGACCAAATTTAATAGTGATAACATATAGAAGCAATAATCTTCATCATTTAGTGCATAATAATCATGAGATAGAAAACTATAGGCTTTGTATGCATGAAATTTTTTACCATTTACCAAATTTGATCTTAGATCATGGATTATGTGTAATTTGGATAAAATATCCAAGAATGCCATATTTGAAACTTATAAGCAGATAATCAATCATTTAGTGGATTTGGAAAAATAGATGATGTTCATGTCTTTATAGCAATACAACTTATCAAATAGTTTTAACTCACGACTTACTTAGACATCATATTATAGTTTGTGATTTTATATTAGACCATGAAATATGAGTTCCTTGACAAAGAAGACTTAGACAACTAATTAAGAGGTCCATATTCAACGGATGTACCTTCCAAAAGTTCACAAGGGACTTCCAAAAAATTTAAAGAGCATATGAAATATGTATAGATATTTGTAGCACAGCAATGAGTATATTCAAAGTAATTCCATTAGGTTTTGGTGTAATGGTAATGGGGACACTCTAGAGCCTAACCCACATTCAAAGTCTCCCATTGCATTAAGGCAACCCCTAACTCTAGCAGACATATGGCGAGGGTCTGATATAACATATATGTGTATGAATAAATAATAAGAAAAGTACCATATCCACAAGTACCAAATTAAAGCTCCATAGTAATATGGATAGACATAAATAAAAAGAAAAAGAAAGGGATAAAAATAGTGAGAGAAGCAATAGAAAATTTTAAATCATTCTCTTCTTGCACAGGTACCACCCATGGCTGATCTCAAACAGGCGACACACATCTGTCACTAGGTGATCTCAAGGACTTGGTGACTGTGTCTAATTGTAGGACGAATTACACTAGCCACGTGTTTCACTCGGAAAAGCTTCGTTCCTTATAGAAACAGATAAGGTTAGGGTTAGGAGGAATACCTGTAGAATGTCGAGATGATGTGCGCGTACCGTAGAGAAAGATCAGGCTGACTGCGAAGAACTCCTTTTTGTCTTGGAAGGACTACCTGCAAATAAGAACACAAGACCACAAGATTTTGATTAGATACGATAAATGAGGAAAACTGCCTTGGGCCCAGGAAATATAAAACTTCCTTTCGAAGGTGGTCAGTTTCCCTGTTAATATGAGTTAACACAAAACACTTGCAAAATATCAATCAAATTATTTTGGCTGAACTAGGTAGGGGAAAAGGCTGGTTTTCCTGGTTTTTGATCAAATGAACCGATGACGGTTACCTATAACCGATAGCGGTTTCTGATAACCGATACCGGTGGGTTCTAAGATCTTCTGGGCTGGTTGTGGAGTTTGTAATGACTGATTTTCGGATGGTATTGGGAAATGGGATGGTTAGAAGCTAAGGAATGATAGTTAGAGGCAATGGTACGTTGGATAATAGATTCAGGGACGGATTTGGGAGGACTGTGCAATTCCAACAGAATAATAAATATTAAAATGGAGGACATGCAAGATGTGACTTACTGGTTTTTTGATGAAGGTGCAAGTTGATCTCCTTTGCTGCCAGACACGTCTAGTATCTTCACACGTCCCTGCTCGGTCGAGTGAAGATCTGGACCCTGTTCCTCACTCGCAATGGACCCTCCTGTTTATCTCAAAATCCTTCGACTGATCTCTCAAAATGAAATCCCGATCCGTTGTTTTAGTTTGGGGAGCCCATTTACAGGGAACCGACGGCGGTTGCGTAACCGACGGCGGTCGAGTAGGAACCGGCATCGGTTGGGAAAAAGTAGGCTATTTTTAGTAAAATAGCCCACCTTCCCTGCCTTTCTCCCGAGAGATCAGTTGCGGGCTTGGTCAGGTGGCTAGAAGGTCGGCTTTGGGTGCGAGTAAGGAGGCATTAGTTATGGATGTGAGTCTAGACCAAGTCATGGGTCTTAATTAGGTTAGTTTTAGGGTTAGGGCTAGGTCATGATGAAGTGGCAAGGTGAGGTGGTAGGTAAGGTGGTGTAGATTTATCAATTACAAGGCAATTAATAAATACTTGTGTAAGGTTTAGGTAATGAGGTTAGGTTGCGAAATGAGATGCGGGTCACAAGGGGTCGTAAGACACGAATTTTGGTGTCTACATTAGCCCCTTATTGTCGTGTAGCTTGTTTTGTAAAGCTGCGCGGACAATAATATGAAGTGGTTTCTCCTGTTAAAGATATAGGTAATCCCCCTCAAATCTATTACAGATTGAGTGAACGGGAAATCAAGGATAGGGTTGATAAAGGGTATTTGTTGTAGAGAGAATGGTAAGGTGGTGGGGTAGGTCCAAGGAAGCGGACGCATGTTGAAATGCAATAGTACGACTAGGGTACATGATTTGACGAGCAAACCAGCAATGTATAGGCAAAGGTCGATAGTTTATCCAAACAAGGGTGATATAATCTTGGTATCCAAGGAATAGGAAGTAACTCCAGGGTATATAACAGGTAAGGTACAGGAACGTGTAGGCATGTTCGGCAGTACCAAATGGTTGGTTTGGTTGAGATAAACGTCATGGTCTAGGTCTAGGCAAAGTTGGTCGACAGATCAAGTCAAGGACCCTAATCATGCTAAAACACGAACAGGTGAGCTCGATTGAACAAAAAGCTACATGATGGATGGATAAATTAAAACGTTGGTCGGGCCAAATTGTAGGTATGGTATGGTTAATTGGCGCGGCCTTAGGTCGGGCCAAATAGGTTAGGGCGCGGCCTTGGGTCGGGCCAAAGTGGGTTGGGCGCGGCCTTGGGTCGGGCCAAATAGGTTTGGGCGCGGCCTTGGGTCGGGCCAAATAGGTAGGGCGAGGCCTTGGGTCGGGCCAAGTGGGTTTGGTTGCGAGGCCTTGGGTCGGGCCAAATAGGTAGGGTTGAGGCCTTGGATCGAGCCAAATAGGTTTGGGCGCGGCCTTGGGTCGGGCCAATTGGTAGGTTGCAAGGCCTTGGGTCGGGCCAAATAGGTAAGTTGCGGCCTTGGGTCGGGCCAATTGGTAGGTTGAGGCCTTGGGTCGGGCCAAATAGGTAGGTTGTGGCCTTGGGTCGGGCCAAAGAGGTAGGTTGCGGCCTTGGGTCGGGCCAATTGGTAGGTTGAGGGCCTTGGGGTCGGGCCAAATAGGTAAACAAATGGTTGAGGGCCTTGGGTCGGGCCAAAGGTAGATATAGTCGATATGTGGCCTTGGGTCGGGCCAATTGGTAGAGGCAAATGGTATATAGGGTGCAAAAAGAGGCAAGGAATAAGGAATGGGAAAGAATGGGGTAAAAGAGGTATTAACACCGATGTCGATTCTATCCTGACCGATATCGGTTAAGGGACCGATACCGGTTTCCTAGGGCAAAAGGAAACCGACATCGGTTTAAGACGAAAAAACCTATAAAAAGAAATATACGGCCTGTCATTGTCACTGTTGTTATTTGTAATCTAAATTGACTTGTCTGACGTGGAGAGTTGATTTGGAGGGGTATTGAGTGAGGTGGAGCTATTTGATTGGCGGAGAGAGTTGATAGTGGGCCCAAATAGTTGAGGTGGCAGCAGGTGATTGACCGGGGACCCAGTAGATCAGGATTGGAGCCATGGCACAGGCAGGAGGAGCGGGAGGGGCTGGACCAGCTTGACCGCCACCACCCATCCCACCACGACGACGTGTCGTTGTACCGGTAGGTTCTAAACTCTTTAATTTGGTGATTTGGTTGATTTATGGTGTTTTTGGGATTTGGGTAGGAATTTGTATTTTGTGGGAAATAATGGGTAAATGGAGGTAATTTGAGAAAGGGAGAGGGTAGATAGGTTAGATAGGCTAAGGCGGCTAGGTGTGTAAAATTTTAGGGTTTTTGGGGTGGGTGAATGGGTAGAAATAGGTAAAAAGAATTAGTTTGGGGGCCGCGCGGGGGTTCGGCTCCGGGATAGAACAGTGACCGATGTCGGTCACTAAGCGACCGCCATCGGTCGCTAAAGTTTAGGGAAGGGTACAGGTGTTGGTGACCGGCGTCGGTGATGTATCGACCGGCGCCGGTTGTGTGTTTATGTAGGGGTTGGGTTGGGTTGGGGGTGGGTGTGGGGTTGGGTTGGGGATGGTTTGTTTGTTTTGGGTTGTGGGTGGGTTTTGGGTTGGGTTTTGGGTGTGGGATTGGGTTGGGGATGGTTTGTTTGTTTTGGGTTGTGGGTGGGTTTTGGGTTGGGTTTTGGGGTGTATGGTGTTGGGGTGTTGAGTTTGGGTGAGTGGAGTGGGGTTGAGTTGGGAGTGGGGTAAGGTGATAGGGTTTGAAGGTGGTTGAGGGTGACTTAGTGGGGTGGGTTGTAGGTTGGGTTTCGGGTAGGTAGAGAGTCGGGGTTGGGTTGGGGATGGGGTTTAGGTTTGTTTTGGGTTGATAGGTTTTGAAGGTGGATAGGGTGACTTGGTGAGTTGAGTTGTGTTGGGTTAGGTTGAGTTGGGCTGGGTAGGTAGAGACCCGGAGTATGTGTTGGGTTTAGGATGGGGTTTAGGGTTTTTAAAGTTGGGTTTCGGGTGGGTAATGTAGCGTGTTGCGGTGGGGATAGATTTTGGGTGTTAAAAAAAAAAAAGGTGTTTAAATGATAAGGTAGATGTTATGTAATAAAGAGTGAGGTCTAAAGAATGCGGGTTGGTTTTTGTAGGCACGTCAGCAGTTGACGATGCGTGATAGGATGCCTCCACTATTGAGTCGGATGAGGCCACACGTATCGGCGGCGCATTGGGCCATCATGCGCGAGGTGGGGCTCGGCGGGGTCCAGAGGTACAGAGCGATCGACAGAGATCACAGCCTGATGGTCGCCCTCATCGAGAGATGGGATCCGGCGACCAATGTGTTCCATCTGCCGACCGGGGAGATGACCGTCACACTAGAGGATGTGTATCGCATCCTGCGGCTACCGATCGAGGGAGAGGCCGTTTTCCAGGTGGATTCAGAGACTACCATGGATAGCATACTGCAGGTTTTTGGGGATGCAGCCGCGCTACTGACCTACCATAGCGCGAGTATCGGGTACGGGGACATGTACCATGCGCACACAGACATGAGACACGGCTTGCCGTGTTGATGATGATAGGGGTCACCTGCTTCGCCCTCCCGGATTCAGAGGGAGGCCGCTTCCCACGGGCATTGATGGGGGTGCTACTGGAGATGGTGGAGGAGCATACCTATTTTGCATGGGCACCAGTATATCTGGTGCAACTATACCGGGAGTTATGGGGCTATCGCCGGAGGAGGTGATTTGGTATTTGTTCGACCTTTTTGTTGCATTGTTGGGCATACGAGCACATCGTATGCATCAGGCTGGTAGGGCTATCCCAGCAGCCAGGGCCACAGATCGTATACCGCTACGGCTTTCAGAGGTGGTTAGGGGATCGTGGGCCAGCCACGAGCCGTTATTGCAGGTCGGGATGTGGCCTACTATAGACAAATGCTGGAGGGCCTTACCGCAGTGGACATTATATGGAGACCCTACAGAGGTCACCAGCCTGGCAGAGGATCCCGCATACAGCTGCGCCTGATCCAGTATACATTCTGGATAACAGGACGGAGGCCAGGAGAAGTACGAGCGGATGCCCCTAGAGAGGGTACGCAGGCAGATGGGGCTACGACAGGACGAGCCACCTCCCTTCCCTCAGTATAGGAGGGATGATGTAGAGGCCCCACTGCCTGCACCACATCCTTGGGATCCAGACTGGGTTGCAGAGAGGCCAGCAGATGATGGCGTAGATGATGCTGGGTGCACAGGCAGCATACAGGGTTTGGTGGGCTGGGCAGAGAGCGGCGAGGGTAGCACCACCTGCGTACAGCCAGACTTGGTAGCGGTGACTGACAGAGAGAGATCAGCTCCAGGGGCAGGTGCAGTTATTACAGGGACAGTTGGCTGCTGCACTGGCACAGATAGGGGTTTTACAGGGGCAGCTAGCCCCAGGCTCAGGTACAGGCACAGGCAGCACCACCACCACCAGCACAGCCACAGGTGCAGGTACAGGTTCAGGCAGCCGTACCAGCAGCAGCACAGCCACAGCCCCAGATACCACCACGGCCACAGGTGCAGGTACAGGCACATGCAGCACCTCCACCAGCACCACAGCCACAGGTGCAGGTACAGGCTCAGGGGATACTGGTGTTAGGTGCCAGGGGACCAGCCCCAGTTCCTTCAGTGGCGAGAGATCGTTATATGGAGGTTAGAGCAGAGGCCCGTTATTATCAGGATATTCTTGATAGTACCGGGGTCGAGTATCAGGCATATGCAGCTCATAGAGCAGAGACCTCGCACAGCCAGAGATCTCAGGGAGGGGCAGCCACAGCTGGCATGTCCGTGACGGGCAGGAGGCGAGAGGCACCGCAGGGACCAGCGGGGAGAGGTGCCGAGGGTGGTGGGGAGAGCTGATAGAGCCTCGGCGTGGTTTTGTATAGGGACATGGGCACCGGTCCTGCGAACCGGTTGTATTGATAAAGGCCTGCGTGCCTACACTTATTCATTGTTGTGATTCATTTATTTATTATAGACCGGCCTGCGAGCCGAGTACGGGTTGTACCTTTGATACCGGCCTACGAGCCGAGTAGATTTTTGATATGAGAGACCGGCCTGCGAGCCGAGTCGAGATTTGTGGTAGGGATTGCGGCCTGCGTGCCGGCTTTGGTATGTTATGTGATCACAGAGGTCCCGATGTAGGGCACATTGTATTGTTGAAAATTTGTATATATATATAGAGATGATGTTTTGATCCATATGTTGTTGTTCAAAATGTTTTTAAGTATTTTGTCGATGGTTTGGTGATATATAGAATGTGTGATGAGTTTAATTGACATGTTGATAGATAGATGATGTTTTTGTTTTTGCACGTATATATGGATGTCATGTTATATGATGAAATGTTACATGTTGTGGGCTGGTTTTGTGACATTGTTACATATGTATCTGATGAGGTGGATCCGAATGATGCATAGAGTGATAGTTTTTTGTTATCTGTAGTTGATGGTTTGTGTATCTGTGTAAAATAAATGATGTTTAATGAAAATGGAATGTTATATGTGGTGGATGAACAAAATGTGGTCAAATTGTGTTGTTTATGCAGGCAAAGAGGTGGGCGCGACAAAAATTTAGATGAGAAATGAAGAAAAGAACCCTGTTTCAGAAAAGGATAGGTGTGTAACCGGTATCGGTTAAGGTAACCGATGTCGGTAGATAACAGACCGATATCGGTTAAGATAACCGATACCGGTTATTTAGGTATGGGCTTTTCTAAAAATAAAAAAGCTAGGGTGGCAACTTAAGTTTTAATTTTAGAGCCATGCACGAGGTTAAATAGCGCGAACGCGACGTGTTTTGACGACTGCGACAGGTTTTTGCATGAGAAATCTGAGTGATAAGGAGAGAAGAGACAAGAAAAGGGAATTGTGATCTGAGATTCAGAAGATAGCAAGGCAGGTTTGAAAAAAGGGTGGTGATAATGGCAGGACGAGGAGAAACATCCAGCAGGCAGGGACAAGAGAGAAGACAAGGGCCACCGCAAGCTACTGCAACCCAAGAGGTAAACGTTTTGGTTGTGATTAGATTTCTGCATGGTTTTGTGAAGAAGATGGGGTAGAATAGGTGGGTAAATATGAGAAAGAAAACATGATAACAAGGGTTGTATAGGTGAGGTAAGTGTTACCGGGTAGGCAAGTCAGGGGTTTCAGGTATGTTTATATGTATAAAAACGAAGAAACGAGCAAATTTATTGTCGTAGGTGGTTGTTTTTAAGGGAGGTGTATAAAATTGACAGTGACCGGTAGCGGTTAGGGATAACCGGTATCGGTTATGCAACCGATATCGGTTATGTATAGCCGGCACCGGTTACTGGAGAAATTTCCAGAATGTTTGAAAAAGACCCTAACGGGTTGAATGGTTGGTTGTTGTTTTGGTGTATGCAGGCAGAGACAGAGTTGAGGATGAATGATAGTGTGCCGGCGCTATTGTCACGAATCCGAGTGGATGTAACACCAGCGGAATGGACATTGATAAATCGTTTGGGGTTAAGTGGAATCCGTTATTATTCACGAATCGCACGTAACCATGGTATGTTACAGGCGCTGATTGAAAGATGGAATCCAGAGACAGAATACATTCTATCTGCCAACAGGTGAAATGACAGTAACTTTGGAAGATGTGTTTCGTATATTGAGACTCCCTATTACAGGAGAGCCAGTATATCAAGCACTACCTAGTGCGGGGCGGGCAGCGATAACAGCAGTATTTGGTCCATACGCACGAGATTTGACACAGCGAGGTTTATCGTTTACATATGGGGTAATGTATGCAACACACCCTGAGGAGACAAGGTTAGCAGTGATTTTATTGATGGCAGTAGGGTATTATGCGTTACCAAGGGCAGAAGGGGGAAGATTTCCAAAGGCATTGATGGGTGTTATTTGGGAGATGATAGAGAGGAACGTGACTTTTGCATGGGCACCTGCATATTTGCCGGAGCTATACAGGGGTTTATGGGCTTGTAGGTGAAGTCACAGGACAACGTTGGATTGCGCATACTTATTACACTGTTGGGCCTATGAGCAAATTGTTTGTGTGCGACCAATAGGCCAATCCTTACGAGGCAGGAGAGAGCGGAGTACAGAGGTTGGGATTCCGACGATGGGTCCAGACAGAACAAGAGGCAAGAGCTCAGGCCGTGCCGGGTGACATTGAGTATTATAGGCAGGTATGGGAGAGAGTGACAGTTGCGGATATCTGTTGGAGGCCCTACGGGAACTATATGGTAACCGAAAATCATAGCTGAGGAGTTGAGAGGTGTAGAGCGATTGAGGTGGATCGCGGGGCACAGGCCAGGTGAATATGAGAGGATTCCGATAGATCACGTGCGGCGACAATTTAGATTTGTGCAGGACATACCACAGGCTTGTAGACCATATATGAGGATCGATACCGAGGCAGCATTCTCACCTCC
The DNA here is from genome assembly GCA_019776745.2 of Taxus chinensis. Classification (NCBI taxonomy): domain Eukaryota; kingdom Viridiplantae; phylum Streptophyta; class Pinopsida; order Cupressales; family Taxaceae; genus Taxus; species Taxus chinensis. The sequence continues at coordinate 363,258,136 of CM034155.1, forward strand.
CCGGCCAACACCTCCAGAAGGGCCTGAGGAGATAGCAGCCGATCGCAGTGTAATGGACGTAGGAATGACAGAGGCCTATCGGTTATGGTGGGTAGCAGAGTTGCGAGGTGTACGCGATCGCCCTGACACAGCTATGATTATAGCAGAGAGGAATCGGCTGCAGCGTTTGGTTCAGGCAGCTTCAAACGCAGGTGAATGATACACGAAGATTGTTAGCGGTTGCAGAGTCACGAGCAGCGAGACTAGAGACTGGAGTCCTCCATGTGAGAGGGTGTATTCACATGCTACAGGAGCGATTGGCCGATCAGTGGGCGGTACCAATAGCCGCGGTACCTTTGAGGACAGAGAGGCCCAGCGAGAGGGGTCGACGATCACGATCATCACCTAGTTCGGGATGAGGCGTGAGGGTCTAAATAAATGCTAGTGAAGGTATAAGGATAAATAAGAGATACCGACCTGCGTGTCGATGATAGAGAAGATGTATTTGTTTAACATCTAAATAAAACTGAATATGTATGTTGATTTGAGTTATGATAATAATAAGATTGTCGGTGTTTTTGATTTTCGGTGTTTCGAAAAAAGGATAAAGAGAAATGTGATAAAAATAAAAATAAAAATACACAAAAAATATTTATATTCACCACACAAGATAGGTTATGGTAGGGGATGGTCGAGCTAACCTTGGGAGACCCCATGTCTCCGAAGTGCTGCCTACATAGCCCATTGCACAAAGCAAGGAAGGGCCTCAGACCGATGTAGTTCTCCCTTAGGATCAGGGAGAGGTGAATTCAGGAAATTTGGTACGGTTTAGGCAATTTGTCGTTTGGTAAAAATGTAATGTTGGTAGGGTAATGTTGTTGGTGCTGGTAGGATAATGTTGTTGGTGTAGGTATAGGTAAACCAAGGGTTAGCATACCCAAGTAGGAGGGAATAGTGTCCTGATTAAGATCAACACACAATCCTAGATGCGAGGCAAAGTGGAAAGAGTGCTCCGTAGGTGAGAAGAACTAAACAAACCACACAACGTAGAACGAGCCTGAAGCCCTAAATGCCGTGCATAGACGAGAAGTCCATAGTTGAAAAGAGTGGTATGATCACAATTTATGAGGTGTACGTTACGTCCCTTGAGTTGAAACAAATGGTGAGGTGATGTGGATGATATAGCTGAGGTACAAAGAACTTGTTACAACGAAAGAGAACCTACCCTAAATAGACAAGTCCATGACCCAAAGAGTTCTTTTGCATGAGGCTTTTATTTTATTGAATGTAGACTGATCGATGCGGGAAGTCTACAAGGGATATTGATTGTTTTATTCTTGAGGTCTTCCCGAAGCTGATCAATGCGAGAAGCTTCTGATAAAGGCTGACTGTGTATAGCTGTCCTTCGAGGGAGCAGTCTATTTATAGTAGCAGCAGATGATTTTAGTGCATAGCTGTCCTTCAGGGGAGCAGTCTATTTATAGTAGCAGCAATAGTTTGGCATATAGCTGTCCTTCGAGGGAGCAGTCTATATTTAATTTTAGATGACGAGATGTTCTTTTGGCGTGAAGCATCTAGTTTAGTAGGAAGTTTGACTCAAGAAAATCCCATAAGAATACGGCTGTATTTTAATACTTTGAAGTCATGGACTAGACTAAAGAAGGGGAAGGCATCGTCAAGGGGAGGTGAGGGGTGAGCTTGATTTTATTTCGGAGATGTAAGAAGATAAAGTGTATGTGGTGGTATGTGAGCTCAAGGGACGAGCAGTAGGCGGATAAGAAGTGATATATCACTAAATTCAACAGTAGAATGGTCGAAGATGCAAGGCATTAAGGGGTTCAGGCTCAGGTTTACCATTAAGTGAAGCTAAACGATAAGTTCCTGATCCATAGGTGTGAGTGATTATATAAGGCCCAATCCAATTGGGAGCAAATTTTCCACGTTTGCTCTGTTCTAGTTTGGTTACATGTTGATTCTCTTTGAGGACGAGATCACCAACCTTAAAGGTACGCTCATGAAGTCGCTTATCATAAGCACGCTTGATGCATTTTTGATAGATTTGAAGATGATCAAGAGCTGTAAGACGACATTCGTCAAGAAGCTCCAATTGGGCTAACCGCTCTTAGCGGAAATCATCGTTAGTGAGGATATCCTGAAGAGATATTCTAAGAGAGGGTATTTGTATTTCGAGAGGCAAAACAGCCTCGGTACCCGTATACCAAAGAAAAAGGTGTGGCATTAGTAGAAGTACGAATGCTAGTACGATAAGCCCCAAAGGGCAAAGGGAATGTGATCGTGCCAATCTCTTCCAGATTCATTAACAACTTTCATGAGAATTTTGGTTAGTGTTTTATTAGAAGACTCGGCTTGCCCATTGGCCTACGGATAGTAGGGCGATGAGAAGCTAAGTTTGATACCAAATTTGTCACAAAGGTCTTGTAACAACTTATTTTTGAAAGATTTACCATTATCTGTTATTAGGAGACGAGGAATACCAAAACGACAGATAATGTGATGGTTAATGAATTCGACAATTTTTTCTTTTTTGATTGAAATGAGTGGAACGGCCTCCACCCATTTTGTGTAATATTCGGTCGCTGTGATTATCCAACGGTGACGTTGTGAAGAGGGTCGGATGAATCTCACCAATAAGGTCTAAACCCCATTGTGAGAAAGGCCAAAGATCTCGTGCGACCTGTAGCGAGTGGCTAGGAGTATGTTGGAGGTTGGCATGTTGTTGACACATGACACAACGCTTAACATATTCGTAGCAGTCGTTATTGAGAGTAGGCCAATAATAACCTAGGCGAAGGATTCGTTTAGCCACGGCAAGGCCGCTAAAATGTCCACCACAAATACCGTCATGGACTTGTTGGATGGTATGAGTGGCCTCCATGCCAGTTAGACAGCGAAGGAGGATACCATCAAAGCCACGTTTATAGAGGAGTCCCCCCATGACAACATAACGCGAAACACTTTTAAGAAAAGCACGTTTGCCGTTACTAGTAAGATCAGGTGGGAGGACAGAGATTGTAAGGTAGTCATGAAATTGGTGGTACCAGGTATCTTGTGAATTAGTAGACACAGTATTTATCATACAAACTACCGGGGTTGAATAGGATGGGGCAAAAAGTTGTTGGACCACGACGAATAATTCAGAGTCAGTTGGTGCGGCGGGAATTTGCGAGGCTAAGCAAGCCATAGTATCCGCAAATTTGTTAGTGGAGCGGGGAATGGTTTGTATAGAATAGTGGGTAAATAAAGCTAGAAGTGATTCCACGTAGTGTTTATATTTTTGAAGTTCCTCGTTTTTGCATTGGTAGATGCCCGTAACTTGATTGACTACCAATTGAGAGTCACCAAAGATATTGATAGATTTGATGCCTAAGTGTAACGCAACTTGGAGACCCAGAACAAGGGCCTCGTATTCCGCTGTATTATTAGTGCAAGGGAAATCAAGTCGGAATGAAAGAGGCATAGGTTCAGCATTGAGAGGAATGAGAACAATGCCGGCCCCTCCGCCGCGCTGGCATTTAGATCCATCGAAGAAGAGGGTCATTTGATACGACACTTCTCCGAGCGAAAGAGTGGCGATGAGTTCGTCGGGGAAGGTAAAATTGGTAAATTGTTCCCCAGGTACAGGAGCGTCCGCAAGTTGATCTGCGATGGTTTGTCCTTTGATTGATTTCTGGTGGATAAACTCAAGGTCGAGGTCGGGGAGAAGCATGAGCCATCTAGCAATGCGTTGGTTCAGATGAGGTTTGGCATACATGTAATGGATGGGGTCTGTATTGGTGATGACGAAAGTCTTGTGATTTAGAAGGTAGTGTCGGAGTTTGGTGGCCACGAATGATAGGGCCAGGCACAATTTTTCTACATGTGTATACCTAGTCTCATAGTCCACCAAAGTACGACTTATATAATAAACGGCTTGTTCGTGATTCTCAGAGTCACGATGTGCAAGCATGGCTCCTACAGCGTGGTCGGTGGCGGAAAGGTAAAGGTAGAAAGGGCGGTCGTCCTGGGGTGGGATAAGCACAGGTGGCTGCAAGAGATATGTTTTGAGAGCTTCGAAGGCTTGGTGACACTCCTCACTCCATTGAAAGGCCACGTCCTTTTTTAGAAGGTGATGAAAAGGGTGACATCGATCCGAGAGTTGGGAAATGAAACGCCGGATGGATTGAAGTTTACCCTGCAAACTACGCAGTTGTTTGAGATTTTTGGGTGGGGGCATTTCTAGGATAGCTTTTACTTTAGATGGATCGACCTCAATGCCACGTAAAGAGACGATAAAGCCCAGAAGTTTCCCCGAAAGGACACCAAAGACACATTTCTTTGGTTGAAGACGGACAGAATATTGTAACAGGCGATCAAAAATAATGGTTAAAACATCGAGATGTTCACTGCGATGTTTAGACTTGCCAAGAAGATCATCGACGTAATCTTCGAGGATAGTGTGCATAATGTCATGGAAAATGTAGGTCATAGCCCGCTGATAGGTCGCACCAGCATTCTTAAGGCCAAACGGCATTACACGGTAACAGAAAGTTCCCCAAGGAGTTATGAAGGCAGTCTTGTGTTGATCGGCAGGGGCAACCAAAATTTGGTTGTAACCTGAAAAGCCATCCATGAGAGAAAGCATTTCATGACCCGCAGTGAGATCAACAAGTTGATCAATACTTGGGAGGGGGAAGTCATCCTTAGGGCAAGCGAGGTTAAGATCCCGGAAATCCGTGCATATCCGAAGTCCCCCCGTCGCTTTCGTGACAGGTACGATGTTAGAAATCCATTGAGGATAGTCAATAGGCAGAATGAAGGAAACAGAAAGGAGTCGTTGGAGCTCCTCTTTGACCAAGAGAGCAATGAGTGGATGCATTTTTCTCAATTTCTGCTTGACTGGTTTGGAATCGGGGTTTAGGGTGATGTTATGGACGGCAATGGTAGGATCAATTCCTGGCATGTCAGCGTAAGACCATGCGAAAGCTTGGTTGCGAGCACGGAGAAAGGTGGTAAAGGCGGCTTGTTCTGATGTGTCAAGTGATTGTCCGATCTTCACTATGTGAGGATCTTCCTTCGTGTGGATATTGATTTCTATAGTAGATTCGTTCAGCATGGTTTGAGTTTCAGATGGTAAGGCACGTTAAATATAAGAATCATCCGCGCCTAGGTAAGTGAGGATGGAGTCGTCATTCTGGCACTCAACAACATTAATCAAAGGCGAATCCTCTTCGATCATGTCTGGATACAGAAGGGGAAGAAAAGAGGGGTCCTCATTATCGCGTTGATAAGTGAGAGGACCTATGAAGATGGCATTTATGAAAAAAAAAAGTTAGGAGGGATAGATTCCGGGTCCATCGATTCTGTGGGTGATGATGGCAAAGTGGGTGATGATGGTTCGGTAGGGGCGACATCTTCTTCTTCCAGGATACAGCTGACAGGAGGTGTCTCCTGCGTAGGTGTTTCGGAAAAACCAAGACCACTGCGATCATTATGTTTGCGTGTGGTGATGGGGATGAGAGTATGTCGGCCTTGTTCGTAAAGGCCAAAACCAAAGCCTTTCCACGCACAGCGAGTCAAGAAGGTGAGGGCGAAACGACGATTTGTCAGGTATTGAAAATCGGATTGGAAGGGAACCACACCAAGAGGAGGTTCAGGGGTAATGGAAGATGCGTCAACACCCCCATACGTTAGATTAGTGCGGCAATGGGGTGGTCCGTAAGAGATTACTTCCCCCACGCGACGGTCATAGGTGGGATGTGCATGTAATTGTCCGTACTCCTGCGGGGTAGGGAAAGAACTAACGTTATATAGGCGATACTCCCCCAGCGTAAGACGATGAAAAACGTCTACTAAGGGGTCGGAGGTTGGGATGTTAGCTGCGGGAAGAGAAGTGGTTTGTGCGACGGTGGTTTCATCAGTTGTAGGTGCAGTTGAGGTGGACGGTTGAGGTATATTGGAAGAGGATGGTTGGGTTGAATGTATGGGTGTCTTAATTGGTATAAGCACATCGTTTGGGTGGTATAACATATTGCAAGTTTTGAAGGGGGGAGGATCAGCTTTTACAGTGTAGGACTTCCCCTCGTACTCAAATTTTATACATCGATGTAATGTTGAGGGAACGCATCCCATGGCCCGGATCCAAGGACGACCTAGCAATATATTATATTGGAACTCTCCTTCAAGGACATAGAAGAGTTCGGGTAAAGTACGTGGTCCTACGCGAATGTTGAGGATCACGGTGCCCAATGTAGAAGTAATGGCGTCATTGAATGATCGCAACATGATGGGGTTGGCACACATGCAACTAGAAGGGATGTTCATTTTTTGGAAGGCTTTTGAAGAGATGATGTTTAGGCTAGCGCCCCCGTCAATCATAACCCGACGTACTCGAATGTCTCGGACGTAAGCGGAAATGAAAAGGGCAGGGTCAGGGTCTTCTGCACCAAAGTCGATAATTTCATCTTCCGAGAAACTAACCGCAGCGGCTTGTTGTTTTGAGACAGAAGTGGTGGGGGAGATGGATTGTTTGGTGAGGGAGGCAACGTGATTGGGTGTTAGAATGGAGGCAACGGGCAGGGTTTCGTTGGGTAAAACCTCTATCCCTTGAAGGATCTCAACGAGAGCTTGTCGATGAGATTCAGAAGTCTGAATGAGATCATATAGTGTCATTTTTACGGGCGATTGATGAAGTTGTTTGATCATGGTTCGGTGGGCAACTCCATTAGAGACGGGATAGGCGGGTCCGCGAATAACCACTTTAGGTTGTGGTGTAATCGGGATGGTTGAAGGAGAAAGAGATGCCGCAGGTGTGTTTTCTTTCGCTTTCCCATTGTTTTTCTGTCCTCGAGTAGCGACACCTGAGATGAAGAAGATGGTTGGGATAATTCAGGGTCTTCAGGAGGTGGGGTTGTAATAATGATCGATCTTGGTGAGGCGGGGACAGATGGTATAGTAGAGGGAATTGACGCTAGAGGTCTCTCCCTTCGTAAGTTGTCTTTCTTAATCTTTCTATCCGGAAGAGGTGACTGGCGAAGGATGGTTTTTAGAGCTTTGCATCCTTCTACATCATGTCCAGGTGTGCGGTGATAGGCGCAGATTTTAGACTCATCATAATCCACAGGTCGGGGCTTAGACGGGTCATAAGGTCTAAGTGGGGGTAGGGAGATGGTCGCATTCTCCACCAACATAGCAAGGATTTTGGCGTAAGATCCTTTGAGTGGGTCAAAATCAGAAGAAGATGAGGGTATTGATTGTGTGGGTTGTGGTAATGTTTGAGCGTGTTTAGTTCGTATGGGTGGTGGTTTAGCCGAGGGGTGCTGACACATGTTTTTCACTAAACGTGGTTTCTTGGACGCAGAAGTTACGTTCAGCTGGTTAGATGATGAGGCTACAGATGGCATGGTAGCGGGAAACAACCACGGAGAAAGGGGAGTGACAGAAAATAAATCCTTTGATGATGGGATTGGTTTAGGGTTGATAGGTGGACCGGATACGCGGGGGTAACGATGTTGTGATATCCTTTGATCTCTGTATAGGTGTAAAAGGCGTAGGTCGTTTTGCAGAAAACAAAGGAGGTATGATATATTGATGTAAGGTGGAGGGATGAGGTCCCAATATGGAAGGTGGGTGTGAAGATGAGGGTTTTGATAGAGGCACGGATTGCGTTTGTCTCCTAGGTGGCGGGGCGGGTTTATTTTGGGATAAATCGAGTCGCTTAGGCGGGTGTGTTAGACTGGGCATTGGTGAGGTCCCAAGCGTAGGGGAAGATCTGGTTAAGTTGATAGAAGTGGACGGGGCATTTGGTAGAGGTGAGGGGGGTGAAGGCGAGAACAGGGGCATTTTAAGCTTCTGTAAGCACTTCGGGTAAATGGTGGAGACATCAGGATCAGTCATTTGCATTTGAGTAGAAACAGGAGTACTCAAACGTTCCCATAGGGCCTGTCTATCTTCTGTGGAATGACAGTCTCCAGGTGTGATTTGTAATCTTGGTACAGAGGAAAAGTGAGTTGTAATTCCAATCCATTGCGGGTGTGACACAGGAGGCGGATGAGGCACTGTATCAACAGATGTTAAGAGGTGGACGGGTTGTTGAAAAGATTTAGGTGACGAGGGACTAATAGGCAGAAGGGCATGTTGGAGGGGGTCTGTCATGGCTAAAGAATTTAATGATGTCGGTGCGAGAGATTTCTCATCTAAGGATGTCAAAAGGAGTGGCGTACCCTCCTCTTGTGCGGCAAGAGTGGTAGAAGGAGACGTCTGGGAAATGGATAGATTAGATAGCATCCGCTCACAGTCTTGTAGGGATGTGGTGTAAGAAGACTCATTGATGGGAAGAGAAGCTTGGGCAGTTAACTCTTCTATGGGTAAAGGAACGATTTCGCTTTGGCTTGATGAGGGTAAAGGAGGTTCGGGCTCCTGTGTTAGTGAAGAGGCCTGATTCAAAATTTGCTCGATAGAGGCTTTTGGCTGAGAATCGAAGACTGCATGGATCTCATGAACACTCTCCTCAGCTAAGATATCCTGGTTTACGTTGCTGCTGGACGAGTGATTCGGGAATGGCTTGTTGAAAATTTTCAGATTTCGGTTAGCAGGGGCGTTAGGATTATCGAGTGTTATATCCCCTGCATCAACCATTTCCTGCACTATGTTTTTCAACATCTTGCAGTTTTCATGACTATGTCCTTTTACGCGGTGAAAGTTACAAAAGTCATTTTCTTTGTACCAGGAAGGTATTGCGCGGGTGGAGTCAAACCCGGAGTGAGGTTTAACAGGGGGCAAGGTGATAGCCCCAGCTTTGAGCAATTTCTCTAGGATGACGCCATAAGTTTCTCCCAAGGGAGTGTAATTGGTGGGCTCAGCTTTGTATTTATAGGTGGTTTTTGGTGGAGTATTGGACGGTGGTTGGGATTTGACCATCACCGCGTGGACAGCTCCTTTTGATTTAGAAGAGGTTGACGCGTGAGGAGTGGTGGTATTTGGTTTATTGGTAGAATCAGGAGTTCGGAAAGTGGAGTTCTTGTTGCGCAACCGCAATTTCTCTTCCTCTAAGGCTCGAATTTCTAATTTTCGAGCCATAGTAAAGGCCTCGTCGAATGTACGGAAAGTTTGAATTTGGAGGGTAGGGGAGATGTGCTTAGCGCAGGCCCGCGTAAAGAGTTCGATAAGTTCGGTTTGAGGCAAGGCATACGTAAGTTGGTTGATAAGGCCCCGCCATCGTCCAACGAAATCTGCGATAGATTCGTCTTCGAATTGTCGGATGGCATAGAGGTCAGTGATAGATACTTTCTTAGCAATGTTAATGGAGAAATGATCCAAGAAAGATTGGGCTAGTTGGTTAAAAGAGAAGATTGAGTGCTGGGTTAAAGCACTGTACCACTCCAAGGCAGGCCCTGATAAGGACATGGGAAAGGTGCGGAGTAACAAGGCATCATCATGGGCAATCAAATAACAAGCATGTCTAAATGATCGCAAGTGTTGTTGAGGATCCTCTTTACTGTTAAAACGAGTAAACTTTGGCAACTCCCATTGAGGCGGATAAGAATGAAGGGGGACAGAAGGGTGAATGGGCTCCCGACAAACTTGCTCGTATGTCAAGGCGCTACGACTTCCTGAAACGGAAGCCTCCAGGTTTTGCATTTTGTCCATCATTTGCTTGATGAAATCTGTGGTTGGATGAGATGATGGTGCCACAGAATAGGGATGTCCCATATAAGATGTTGAGGTTACTGGATACGTATATGGGAATGAAAAGGTAGGCGGAGCTTGAGAAGGAAAGCTCGTTTGAATAGGTGGCAGGGAGTAAGTCATGAATGGAGTGGTCTGAAAGAGAGATGAGATAGGGGCAGTTGGTGGTAGCGATACGTGGGGTCCAAGATTAACAAAAGGAAAGCTAATCGGGGTCGTATGAACCTCTGCTGCTGTCGGATTGGGAGACGGGGCTAGTGATGCAGGAAGTAAGGTATTGTTATCAGGAGGAGTAGGAGCTAAATGAGCAGCTATACTAATAGGCATGCCCATAAGGAGCTGACCATCAGGCGTACGGTCAGGGGTATGAGACAAATAGTATTGTACAGCGCTGGGATTAGCATCCAGAAATTTGGCAAAGTCCTTGTCTCCTACAGGAATTTGGGGGATCTCATTGGTGTCCGTAGGATTTCCTATAGAATGTGAAGGGGGTGATTCAGGCAAAGAAACAGAGCAAGCGTGTGAAACCATGGCGGCGGCTTGCTTCCGAGTGATGACAACCATAGACCAGAACACACAGGAAAGTTTCAATCTATCAAGAACAAAAACAACCTCAGAATGGTGAATTTGGCAAGTTACTGGTTTGTCAGGGGCTGAGAGAGACAGTAACCGATGTCGGTTTAGTAACCGGTGTCGGTCACAGTGCAAACGACGTCGGTCCCTTAACCGATGCCGGTGTCAAAAATCTAGGATAAGAAGATGCAAAAGGGCTGCTAATTTGATTTTTAGCAACGTTGAGTAGTTTTATCAACTCATTGATCACAAAAGACAGAGTATGACAGAGAAAACAGAACAGCAAACAAACAAGATGCACACGCAAATGCAGAGATTAACCTTAGGGTTAATTTTAATTATTGTGGGCTTATGCCTTTAGACGTAGAATGATGTCAGAATCCTAAACAAGAGACTTAGGGGAAATGTCAAGTTGTTTTGGCTTATAAGGTTACCTCAATCGGGCGGAGGAATACCGCGGAAAAAAGGGGGGATGTTTGAGCTGTTGTGTTAATTGTGAAGTGATTCGGTATGTGTTGTGCAGTGAAACTAAGGTTAATTTCTTGTCAATACCGTGGATATCACCCCCACGTGTACGACCTGTTACTTAATCTATGTTCACTAGAATTGAAAAAAAACAACAGGCAGGAATGCAATGCAAGTGTTTTAAAAACCCAAATCGTAAGTGATATTCGATGAAGCAAAAGAGATGACTTTTACTAATGCAAGATGCAAAAACAAAGCAAGTTCTTTTACCAGAATAATAAAATACCCTGTGAATATCGCTAGAAGAAGAAAACAGCAAGTATGCTCCCTATAATAAAAGCAAGCAAGAAATAAAGAAAAACCCAAAATGGGTCCCACCGGGCGTGCCAAAATGTTTCACTCGGAAAAGCTTCGTTCCTTATAGAAACAGATAAGGTTAGGGTTAGGAGGAATACCTGTAGAATGTCGAGATGATGTGCGCGTACCGTAGAGAAAGATCAGGCTGACTGCGAAGAACTCCCTTTTGTCTTGGAAGGACTACCTGCAAATAAGAACACAAGACCACAAGATTTTGATTAGATAATAAATGAGGGAACTGCCTTGGGCCCAGGAAGTATGAAACTTCCTTTCGAAGGTGGTCAGTTCCCCTGCTAATATGAATTAACACAAAATACTGTAGAGTACCAATTAGATTGTTTCGTGGAACTGGGTAGGGGAAAGGCTGTTTTTCCTGGTTTTTGATCAAAGGAACCGATGCCGGTTACCTATAACCGATGGCGGTTACTGATAACCGATACCGGTTGGTTCTAGGATCTTCTGGGCTGGTTGTGGTGTTTGTAATGGCTGGTTTTTGGATAGTATTGAGAAATGGGATGGTTAGAAGCTAAGGAATGATAGTTAGAGGCAATGGTACGTTAGATAATGGGTTCAGGAACGGATTTGGGAAGATTACAATTCCAAAAGCACAAGAAATGTTATAATGGAGGACATGCAAGATGTAACTTACTGGTTTTTGACGAAGATGCCAGTTGATCTCCTTGGCTGCCAACTCTTCTGGTTTCTTCACTCGTCTCTGCTTGGTCAAGTGAAGTTCTGGGCTCTGCTAATCGCTTTGGACTCTGCTTTGATTCAAAAATCCTTCGACTGATCTCCAAAAATGAAATTCCGATCCGTTGTTTTGGTTTGGGAAGCCCATTTACAGGGAACCGATGGCGGTTGCGTAACCGACGGCGGTCGAGTAGGAACCGGCATCGGTTAGGAAAAAGTAGGCTATTTTTAGTAAAATAGCCCACCTTCCCTGCTTTTCTCCCGAGGGATCAGTTGCGGGCTTGGTCCAGTGGCTAGAAGGTCGGCTTTTGGTGCGAGTAAGGAGGCATTAGTTATGGATGTGAGTCTAGACTAAGTCATGGGTCCTAATTAGCTTAGTTTAGGGTTAGGGCTAGGTCATGATGAGGTGGCAAAGTGAGGTGGCGGGTAAGGTGATGTGGATTTATCAATTACAAGGTAATTAATAAATAATTGTGTGAAGTTTAGGTAATGAGGTTAGGTTGCGAAATGGGATGCGGGTCACAAGGGGTCGTGAGACACGAATTTGGTGTCTACACCACGAGAAGGGAAAAATCCCATCTGCATATTCAGCAAGAAGATTTTCCCCACCAAATTGGGCATTGCTTCGAATGGGAAGCCTGGTAATAACATAAATTAGATCATTAAATAGCATATAAGAGATTTTTTTATGAGTTACATCCCCAACAATTCTTGGTGTCATTGTACTCTAGCATGTCACTTGTGTGTGCAAGTAACACAAGCAACATTGGGTAACCTGCTGAAGTCCACATTTTAGTCTTTTGGTAAAGGACCCATTTGAATATCCATCAAAATTTCAAAATAAATATAAATAAAAACAGAGGGGAGAGAATTGAAGTTAAAAAATCATACTCTTTTTGGTTTGGTGTTTGCGGCTATATAGTTGGTTTTATAGTAAAGAGCTTGTGGCTGGTGTAGGAGGAATCAGACTATTTGTATACAACAAAGAAAACAGTGGCTCAGAGACCATTGAACCCAGTCCAATACAAATACAGAGCTGGATCAATCAATTTGTATATAGTAAACTTATGCAGAGAAGATTATAATTATTTGAGCAGTGTTTAAATATTTAATTTTACATGAACTTTCTTATTACTGCAATAGCCGAGTATACTTGTTTGGATTTAATAAATTTTTTGAAGAGGATCTTGTGTATTAAATTTAAAGTTTCCATTTTGTTTTTTTTCCGTAGCAATGAATCTAAACACAATCTAAATCGAGCAAAATCTGAATCCACTTATTTTTATGTAAATGCTGGTATTTGTTCTATATTTCATTGTTATTTTTGTAATTCTGAATTTACTTATTATTTACTTGTAAAATCCTATTATTTTTAAATTCTGTTATTTTTCCTATTCTGTCACTGTCTATTTTTAAATCTGAGATCTGTATTCCTCTATTTTTTAGATTAATTAGGTAGCAAATTCTGTTTGACATAGCCAAATCATAAAATCCACCCTATAATACTGTAAGAGAATGGAAGTAGCTATATCATATTCTTTTGGGCTAGCTCCACCCTAGGTTGATCTCCAACAAGGGATACACATTAGTCAACAAGTGATCCAATAACTTGGAGACTGTACCTAATTGCAGGAGAAATCACCCCAATGAGACAAGTAAAAGCCCAAAAATCTTACCTCTGCATATAGTAAAAGTAAAAAAAAGGACCCATATGAATATCCACCATAAAATACGAAATAAATTTGAAAAGAATATAGAAAGAGAAAACTGAAGGAACAAAATCATACTATGTGGACTGTCATCAACTTTGGTTAAGTTTCTTTCACAAATTTCAACACTTTCTCAACATATATCCTCAAAATAAAAACTTTAAAAATCTCATCTCCTTCACAGATTAAAAATTCATTGAAATTCAAAACCTTGGAAACAACATAAAGCCTAGATCATACAAATAAAAAATATATTAAAAGCATTAATATGCTATCCAGATTTCACAATTAGGGAACCTGTGATAGAAATCATGAATCCCCCACAAGATAGGCAAGAAAAACTTTAACAAAACCCAGCAAATTAATTTCATAGAATTGGGAAACTCAATAAAAGAACTAGGGCATAATCTCAAATAAAAACCATAGACCGTGAGTTCAATAAACTGTCCATAGGAATGTGGAGGGAGGATTGTTGTAGATAAATGTGTGGAGGTGGCTTTAAAGGGCCTTGGAAACAACAATGTCCTTAAAGTGGCAGCCATATGTCTCCTTTCCTTGGTCTCTTAGTCTTGATGGTAATTTCAGAATTTAAACATTAGATTTGCTCTGGATTTGATTGAACTATTAGTCTCTGTTGGCTTCTGTTTTGCATAATATAAAAAGAGTATACAATACATTCTTTATTTTCCATCTCATGAACTATACATTGTGCCTATCAGTTAAAGAATCAACTTGAATCCAT